>CM055267.1:84960872-85292652 GCA_029237695.1 Conchocele bisecta | reverse complement strand
ATACTATCACCTGAGATAAATTACCAAGAAGCTCATAAGAAATAACATAACATGTGCTTTCTTGGTGTCCGGTTTAGAGGGGTTCAACTGTGACACTATTACATCAAGAAATCACAACCACTGATGCTGCACTCCGTACAGGCGTAATATGTATCTCGTCGAAAAAATGCACCGATTTCCAGAAGAGATGCCACTGATCTCCACTTAAAGCTATCGCATAAACGCGTTTTCCGTCTAGTAACCGGCGCAATTGTATGCATGTGTTTACATAGTATCTCATGCATGTACATGTAGCTGAATCAAGGTGTATGATCACGTGGTACTAACAACAACAACAAGTGCTGAAATTTCCAGAATCCATCTGATTCAAATTACGTATTCTTTTATAGTTTCCTTATTACGTAACTGATTTTGATGAAATATGGCGCATCAAACGGGCCTTGTTAAGCTGCATTTGGTGGTCTCTGTATTTTCGCCCAAATTTCTGTTATGAAAACGCGTTTGCTGCGCCATATTTCATCAAAATCCGTTGCATATTAAGGAAAATATCAAATAATACTTACTTTGGAGTGGGCGACGTTGTTGTTGTTGTAACCACGTGATCATGCACCTGGTGAATAGGAAGTCGTCAGGAATCCGGCGCCAATTTTACGTTGGAGCGAAGTGTAGCACCCGTGGCATCGGTACACAAAGCAAATCCTCGTGCTTGCAGAATAAGTCGCAAAGTCGGGTTGGAGCGGGCTACGTACTCACCAAACGTCACTCAGACTTGATGAAATGGTTTACATTTCAAAATGTAATAATGTAAATATTCTTTTTTTTATTATGACCGTTTGCAGTAATAGGGCAGACGGTACCCATTTATATTTGCAAAATGCATGTACAGTGGAACCTCTCCAAACCGGATTCCCTGGGAGGTCCCCAGGTGTCCGGTTTGGAGATGTCACAGTTCCACTGTAAATAAGACATGTTAGCGCTTCATGACACATTCTAGTGTTCTGCAATCATGAAAAGTCACTGTAATCAGAGATATATAACAGCGAAACACATATAAGTTAAACATTCATATTTTCCCGAGTGTCCGGTTTAGAGGCGTTCCACTGTATAATTATTCAGGTGTTAGAGGTTTTACTTATTGTTGCAGAATGGCAAACACTGTTAGTCCAGAACATTACAGTTTGAAAACAGTTTGAAAATACGGATATTTTATTATTTTTTTATAATAAAAAATTGAATAAAATATCCGTGTTTCCATGTCATCTATAGTTATGTACAATATTTAACTCCTGAGTAAAGTTTGGTGAAGTTAACAAATGCGATGCGTGTTCATTACCAGATTATCTTGGATCATTTCACCTGGAAAGGTCATTGTTTCAGATAAACCGGCTCGTTACGAAGCTACAGTATGTTTATGTACATTTACTATAGGAATGAATGGCCTTTTATGGAATTTATCGGGGTATAAACTTGGAAAAGTCGCGGGAATACTGAACGAAGCGATAACAAATTATAATGTTCGAAAAAAAAAAAAAAATTTGTTTAAGGCCTCGTCCAGTATTCCCGCGACTTTTCCACGTTTATATCCCCGATAAATTCAGTAATACAGTATGTTTATGTACATTTACTTGTATTTACAAATGTTATAGTTTTTCTTTTGACATTTTAAGATGATTGAAAGGATGAATATTTGCAGTCTGCATATAACAGCCATTAGAAAGACAAAGCAGCACTGTTTGGCTGTCATTTCCACCGTTATATACACGATGAAACAATACCACCTGTTGTGGAAGGTCACCTAGCCATTTCCCATCAAACAATACCACCGTTGCCAGGCAACCACGTGTAAGGTTACCGAGCCAATTTTCATCAAACAATACCGCCGTTGTCAGGCAACCATGTGTAAGGTCACCGAGCCAATTCCCATCAAATAATACCACCGTTGCCAGGCAACCATGTGTAAGGTCACCGAGCTAATTCCCATCAAGCAATACCACCGTTACCAGGCAATCGTGTTGACGGTCAATGAGTCAATTCACACCAAATAATACCACCAGTTGCCAATGGAAGGTCACCGAGCCAGTTCCCGCCGTTGGATGCACGATAAAACAATACCACCCGTTGCCGGGAGACCATGTGGAAGGTCACCGAGTCACTTCTCATCAAACAATACCACCGTTGCCAGGCAACCGTGTTGAAGATCACCCAATCATTCACATGAAATAATACCATCCGTTGCCAGGCAACCGATGGAAGGTCACCCAGCCAATTATCGCCGTTTAATACACGATACAACAATACCACCAGTAGCTGGGTAACAATACGGAAGGTCAATGAGTCAAGCACGTACACCAAACAATAACTACCCTTGCCAGGCACCAGGTGGAAGGCCGCCGAGCATATTCCCACCGTTAGATACACGAGATAAAACAATACCACCTGTTGCAGCGTCATGCTGGCTGTTGCTATCACGGAGAAGTCCCGCGCGTTGAGTGATGGAGACTTCTGTATGGATACTGAACATCAGACCAGTATAGCGGCCGCTATGCGCATGTGTTGATAGAGTCGGGTTATGCGTATGTACGGCGGTGCATAGCATTATGAAAACATAAATTGCACGTTTTGATATACATTTACATGTAAGTTAAGACTGTTACATATTTACCCATATTTAATCGTTAAAACAATGGAAACTAATAGTGTCGTCGGCTGCTTTTGCTCATATTTCCTGAAGAACAAAAACATGTTTTGCAGCACATGAGAATCGATCGTCTCCATATGATACGATTCTCATGCGTTGTCAAACATGTTTTATTGAGAAACAATGAACAATAAAGAGAAAAAACTATCAGCAGACGACACATCTACGTTTATCGTGTGACTGGCCATGTGTTCACCGCCGTACACTCGGATATGCTCGCTCCTAGATGGCGGGCCAGATTTTCAGGTTAGTGCCAAGTTTATGGCGCCAGTTTTACGACACCCGATGCGCACGTCTATATTATACGTGTGAACGATGTAGCAATGTAATTATATGTCGTTCTGACTGACGAAATGGGGCTTATGGGTTTTGCGATCAGTGTAGATCCAGATCAGCCTGTGCATCCGCACAGTCTGATCAGATCTGCACTGTTCGCCATTCCATCAATCTAACGGCATGCTTTTAACTTTCACTACATATCATTATCAGGCTGCCGGAGAGTGCTATTAGATCTGGGGCTACACACGTCACAAATCCTATAAGCCCCATTTTTTCCAGGCACAGCCACACATGACGATCCAGAACAACACGTTGGAAATGTAAAGCTTATCGAAACCATCGCATACAGATTCCCGATGTTTATGTGCGCTCCGTGGCAATCGTATGTAAGTTGTGATCACGCGTATAAGTCATACAACATGACAGCAAATGTGAGATCTATAGAAAAACACTATCCACCCATAGTAATGATTTGTCTATGGAATTTAACATGGGGGAAAGGAGGTAGAGGAGCTGTGGGAGGAATCAAAAAAAAATTGAAATTGACTCCGAAGCCTGGCTAGATAGCTTGTAAATGATCTAACTAAGAAAACAAAAGTTACATTTTGAAAATCGGTTCAGTATTTCTGAAATTAGAAAGGAATCCCCATGTTAAATCCCCATAGACATCTGTGAAGATGTCTATGGGGATTTAACATGGGGAAATTGTTTATTCGTAATAAATGAATTTAATATTATCGAAACAAATATTGTTTTTGTATTGTTTATATAGCCGTAAAATTTGGGTAGCTTTCGTGAAACAGACAGTAGTCTAACGAATACACCGTGTCTTTACACCCCCTCTTTACAGTGGCGTCAGCGTGTAAGTGCACACACGAACGAACACGACAGGTTGGAACCAACCTGTCGTGTTCGTTCGTGTGTGCACTTACACGCTAACCCCACTGTATCCCTACTCGGACGGCGATGACACTGGTACAGTGGAACCTCTCTAAACCGGACACCAAGAAAACATCTTTGATCAGTTATTTTTCACGAGTTTCTTGGTCATTTATCTCATGTGATAATGTATGTCCATGATCGCATAGCACACAGCCATGGCTCAGAATGATAAAATGCCTGATTTACAATGGAACCTCTCTAAATCGGACACCATGGAGGTCCCCAGGGTGTCCGGTTTAGAGATGTTCGCTGTAGTTTTTTTATCAATGTTCTATGTTATCGTAGGGATACAAATACAGTCAAATCCAGACAACCCGGACACGGTGGATTAATCTGGACTACGACATGTGCTGGCAAAGTTATGACTATCTAGTCTCCACCCGAGGAATGGCCAGCTATGAGTGGAGAAGATATCGATAGGTACTTAAAGTTGTTGTACCCTTTCTGTGGCCCATGTAAAGTCAATGAAAATCAAAAGGAAAATCTAACTCTAAAACCTATAGTTACCTACATAAATATTCCATATCTACGGCTTCAGTATTTGGATGTGATTATACTGCCAGCATTAACATGAAATATAATGCAGTAATTTGTGAATAATAAACACAATTCGGTGTGTATACATGTATATGTACCTGTCTACACAGGTGTGTAATGGAAAAGTATACATGTAAACAGCCCAATGTGCTTATTATGTCCTAACTACAACATACTGTGCAATTTCCATGCTAGCAGCAAAGCACAAATATATACTAAACATGTTGATATCGATTATTTGTGTAAGTGATTTTTGGTGTGTTTTTGTTTTAGATTTTTCGTTAGATATCCATTGACTTTACATGGGGTTCCCATAAGGGCACATCTACCTTAATGTGCGGTTTCGATGCCAAAAAAAGAGGCTAACTCGAAACGGGAATTTCACCTGCTTTTTTGTGCCAACAACTTGTGTTATCTGAGTCATTTCCCTGAATTTGTCTCTAATTAATGCCCCATGTTTGTCTCACCGTACACGTAGTCGTCGGAGTAGACGTAACATGCAGAATACAGACCGACACAATCGCGTTGGTACAGTGGAACCTCTCTAAACCGGACACCAATAAAACACCCGTGATCTTATTTTTGATTAGTTCCTTGGTCTTTTATCTCAGGTGATAATGTCTGTTTGTGATCGCATAGCACACAGCTATGGCTCAGAATGATCAAATGCTTGATTTACAGTGAAACTCTAAGCCGGACACCCTGGAGACCTCCCAGGGTGTCCGGTTTAGATAGGTTTCACTGTATACTATATATATTTATACAATTGGAGTGGGAAACGACTCCAACTGGAAACATCATGTGCGGCCTAAAAGGTGGTGCCTTTTACTCGTATAATATGTTATAAATACGATATACAGCTCCTCAGGTCTGGACACTCAGGTACGCCATTACCAATGTAGAGATGTGAAGACTTTATGATACAATCATGAGAGTAATTAGGGAAATAATTACAGCAAAGAACGCCAATTTACTACAAAGGCCTATACTAGTGATTATAATCACACTGCCATTGTTTGCAACTACTGTCTGTTCCACGTTTTGCTGCCGACGAACTTTTGGCCATTAAACACATTAAATCTAAAAAATATTTAAAAGTACATGTAAGTACTTTTTCATCAATAACAAAAAGTCATCCTCCCCAAATTTTTTTGTTTCATGAAATTCCATCAAATATTGATTTTATTGCGAAAAAGCGATTTTTCTATGGGAATTTAAAATGGAGGCTAAAAATAGATTTTTTTAAAATATTTTTGTATTTGTCAACCGATTTTCAAAATCTAACTTTTGTTTTCTTAATTACATCATTTCCAAGCTATCTCGCCAGGTTTCGGAGTCAATTTCCAAATGTTTTCGTTTGTTTATCCTTGATCCTTATCCTGGATCAAAAAACGAAACAAAAATGGAAATTGACTCCCCACGTTAAATTCCCATAGGAAAATTGTTTTTTCGCAATAAAATCAATATTTGATGGAATTTCATCAAACAATTTGTTTTGAGGAGGGTGACTTTTTTGTTATTGATGAAAACGTACTTACTTTTAAAGATATTTTAGATTTAATGTGTTTAATAGCCAAAAGTTCGTCGGCAGCAAAACGTGGAACAGACAGTAAATCACAACAACTCGAATACCATCTAGCAATGCGACTGGCTAGATTTGTCTCCCTTATTACATCGCAGTATAGTATATGCATGTACATAATGTATATTTCGTATAAATAATATAACACATGTTTACATTCGCATGAGTAATGCAGCTTAACAGGGACATCCGCATCTCGTTCCCACGACACAGCATCTCGTTCCCACGAGATAGGATCTCGTCCCAATATGTTAGCTACCTCGTTCCTACGGCGTAGTCAGTCAAAGAGCAGCACCACTGTCATTCCAGATGGTGGAGTAATGTCTGCTATTCTATTGGCTGATTATGTCGTTCGAACGAGATGCTATCGCGTGGGAACGAGATCCTATGTCGTGGGAACGAGATATTATTTCGTGGGAACGAGATGTTATGTCGAGCGTACGAGATGCTATGTCGTGGGAACGAGATAGCTCACTCGATGGAACGAGATCCTATATCTCGTGGTGGGAAAGAAATAGAAAAAATACCCATGTCCGCCTTAAGCTGCCGTACCGTACATGAGCTCTGGGTGCCGTTTCACTAAACTTCGTACGACTAAATAGAGAATAGTAGGTTAGTGCCTTGAATGGGAAAAAATATCCGGCAAGGCTCAAGAATTTCTTTATTTCTCATCAGAAGTATATGTTGTGACCACTCATTTGAACCGTCTCGCCGAGACGGTTCAAATGAGTGGTCACAACATATACTTTGGTTCAGAAATAAGGAAAATAGATAGATAATAGTAGGTTAGTGCCGTGAATGGGAAAAAATATCTGGCAAGGCTCAGGAAACGGGATGGGCGAGGCTCTGCCGAGCACATCCCGTTTCCGTGCCGCGCCAGATATTTTTTCCCATTCACGGCACTAACCTACTATTCTATTTATCCCGTCAACACCTACAAATGGCTGTAAAATGCAAAAATTGTATTGACTGGATATCAAAAATGTTTCACGGCACCGTGTTTCACGGCACATAGGCACTGTGTTGATGGGATAAAATGTTCGTAAGTGCAAAATTATGTAAACAATTATTGGATTAACATTTATTGAGCATCGGCTGTATATGCAGCATATGCCGAATAAATATAAATCAATCAAATGTAATTTTCAGACGATCCTAAATTTGCATTTACGAACATTTCAGTCGTACGAAGTTTAGTGAAACGGGCCCAAGATCTGTTTATGAACTTACGATTTGCGGAAAATATGGGCTTTTACAACATTGTTGGACATGTACAACATGTAGTTCTACGGTTGTACATTAACATACAGTTGAACCTCTCTAAACCGGACACACAGAAACCCCATGGGTGCCTAATTCTGATGGGCTTCACTGTCATTAATATATGATGGTGATGTCTGTTCATGATCGCAAAGCACGAAAATATATTGGGGTGGTCATATGCCTGATTTACAGTGGAACGTGTCTACATGCCGTCCGTCATGTTGTTGTTGAAAATACAATTTATTATATGTATGCATGTATGCACTCATATACCACTGTGTGGTCTGAGATTGATGCCGAAATAAAGGATATGTTCTGTTCTGTTCTGTGGCGGTGACTGGATAAATGGTGCTTATGGGATTTGTGACAGTCCCTGATCAAATAGCACACTCATGTAGCCTGATAGAAGCATGACTGGTGTATCTTGGATGGAATGGCGAACAGTGCAGATCCTGATCAATCTGGATCTACACTTGTCATGAAGAATCGCACATATTCTAAGGTATACAATCACATGGCTTGTCTCAATTTTAATTGCAGTTGTTTGTTAGACGTATTTAACAAGCACGTGCATTCGATTGATAATATGAATTAAACAATATGATAACTCACTACGGAGTCACCGAATGCAAATCGACTGATAACAAAATGTACAATTGAAACTCTCTAAACCGAAAACCAAGAACAGACATGTGATCTTATTTTTGAAGCGTTTCTTTGTCATTTATATCTGGTGATACTGTCTGTTCGTGATCGCATAGCGCACTTCTATGGCTCAGAATGATCAAATGCCTGATTTACAGTGAACCCTCTCTAAGCCGGACACCTGGGGACCTATGGTCATATACATGTACGTGTAATGTCCTAACGTAAACAAGTCCATAGTTCTTTCACTAACAACATTATACGCATATGCTTTTCTTAGCACAAGACTCTACCTGATACAGTGGGACCTCTCTAAACCGGACACCCTGGGAGGTCCCCAGGGTGTCCGCTTTAGAGATGTTTCACTGTAAAACAGGAAAATAAGCACTCCAAGAAGTGTGTACGTGCTTTGCGAACGGGAACACATATAAACATAATAGACAAACCTAAGCTAAACCCACCATAATTAAGAACACCAATCTTTCTCGGTGTCCGGTTTATAGAGGTTCTACTGTAATAAAATACAGGGTCAGAGTCTTCTGATATCAGGTTATTCAAACTCAGCTGGGAAATAGTACTAATGGTGGTCTTCAGATCGGACAAGTGGGTCCCTCCACCCTCCCCCCCACCTATGGGTACTCCGGTTTCCTAGCACATTAATAACCGCCCTTACCAATTCAGCTGTGCCAACGAAAGCATAAATGTGTATATGTGCTCTCGCGCTTGTTTGCAGTAAAATAAATAAAGTTTAAACTTTTTATCATGACGCTCCCCGATTCTACACTGGTACAGTAAACGGCATAAGAATCGTTTCCAATCGCGTAGATTTAATTGTGTTGCCATGTGCGAAAAGTAGCACCATTATTCTTTTCTTTACAGTTTTATGAACGCCAGAGTAATAACATTTATTTATCGATAGCGGGGAAAATAGAACTAAGAGAGAAACACCTGCTCTCAGAACTATTGGCACATCTGATGCCGACATGGCAACTCATAGTTGTCACTAAGCATGGGAAAATAGCACCACACCACACCATCCGTCTGTGGATATAGTGGGTCCATCAAGCCATACTGAGTCGCTATTGAAGGGGTCAATAGAGGAAAGGGGCTACAGTGGGGTCGGCGTGTAAGTGCACACACGAACGAACACGCCGAGTCGCTATTGAAGGGGCCAGTGGAGGAAAGGGGCTAACTCCCTCGGGGAGTTAGCCCCTTTCTTCCACTGGCCCCTTTAATTATTACGTAACGTGCCATGGCGAGATTTTCTTTTCAAAAAGAATGCATATGTCACTTGGCCTATGTCTTAAGTACATGTACTAGTATGTAAGTAGGTTCTATAAAACTTGATAAAAACGCAACAAGGCGGTAAACATGTTATTTATTCACCAATTACATAATTTTGAAAAACATTTATTTTGTGAAGAAATAGAAATGCATGACCTATGCAAATAACCCAAAATCGATGTATCAAAGTCACGTGGTACACTAATGTCACATGGATAATCACATAGTGGTGTCCAATAACATGTCTACCTAAATATGTTTTATAGTTGCTGCGTTTTTAAATCGTTTCAGTATATAAGCCAGTCTAATGTATTTGCCCTTGGCTGTTATTCAGAGATGTTCCCGTATATTCCTGTTACATGTACATACTGGTGTTGTGGTAATAATAGTATGCCTGCAAGTTTATACAAAGTGTGCAGTGGATGCTGGTCTAATCCCCTCTGTAAGCAGCAGTGTGCATAAGTTGGGCCTATAATTGGGTCAGTTTCGTTGGTAATTTTTTCTGATAACGTGTCAACTTATGTATGTAGGCCTATATGTATTATATGTTTATAACAGTGCTCAGTCACATCTGGAGTTGCATTGGATGTTCATTCAATAATACTTGTTGGGTCACCTTCATATGGAAGCGTCCTGTTGCCAATGCTAAAATAGTTGTATCTCCTAATTTAATAACGCCTAATTAGGAGATAGTAACTCCTAATTAGGAGTCAGTATCTCATAATTAGGACTTATTATCTCCTAATTAGGACATACTATCTGTGGCAATGCTAAAAATGTTTTTAATAACTCCTAATTATGAAATAGTAAGTACTAATTAGGAGATACACAGTCCTAATTAGGATATATTAACTCCTAATTAGGATATATGTATCCTAATTAGGAGTTACTATCTCCTAATTAGGACTTAGTATCTCCTAATTAGAAGATACTATGTCTCCTATTTAGGAGTTAGTATCTCCTAAATAGGAGATAAATATATATTAGCATTGCCACCAGGACGCTTCCATACCTTTAGTACCAAAAATATAAAAAACGAAATATATAGATACAGGATCTTCAATGTTTGTAACTATCATCGAATTCTAGACAACATTACCCATTCTGTAAATGGATAGTCTGAAAAATAAATTGATCAGTTCATTCCAATTTTAATGACATAGAAGGGAACGGGTAATTCTTTTACTAAATGTACTAAATTCCTGCGCGTTTCCTAGCCTTGCTTGATACACTTTATACCAGAAGACACTAGCATGGTATTCTCTAGCTACAGCATTGTGCATATCGAATGTCTCTTACAGCCAGCTGCACATTTGGCGGTTGGCTATTCCAGCTTGTCTAAAAATCGATTACTCAAAGACAGATTTCAAAATTTTGAAAAATTAGCGAAGCATTAATTGATTGTATCGGTAGCATCTGCACGCGTGCATCTTCCTTCCGGTCCAGCATCCAGCGCGCCCTTTGTCTGTCGTCTGTGCATGTGAAGGCAGGCGGTTTCCGCCAACTTGGCCGTCACCACCGGTGTAGATATCGGCCAACTTTAACTACGGGTAAACAGCGTAAATGACTATGGATGGCAGGGGCGGAGCCAGCATTTGGAGAACGGGGGCAGGGGATCTAGTTGCGAAGGTAACTCTTGCAATCTACTTCCGTACCGTCCGTAGTTTTACGGCATTTAAATTCAGACTCCAACTGGTGGTAAACTGTGATCTATGTAAACCCCGTGGCTGAACGGGGGTGGGGGGGTGCAACCCCGGAACCCACCCTCCAGATCCGCCCCTGGATGGAGATCTATGTTTACGCTACATGTGAACGCACAGTATACGGTACATTTGCCATAACACATGCCCGATCAGAACATCCGACCAAACCTGTAGCCGATTTCACCAACATTGCAAAGTATACTGTTCCAGCAAAGTATACTTTGAGGGAGCAATCATTTATTTTTCCTGAAATGCATTATTTCATATAGAACTAAAGACTGCATATATTTGATGACTAAAAGTATGCATAATTATTATACTGAATTTATTACATTATCACAGCCAAAATGGCTGTGATAATGTAATAAATTCAGTATAATAAAAAGTAATAAATTTATCCTAAAATTGAAAATTTCTCCCTCAAAGTATACTTTGCTAGATAAGTATACTTTGCAATGTTAGTGAAATAGGCTACTGGTCGAACGTCAACGAATTTAAGTATATAGTTTGATATCTCCATATGAGATAATTGTGTATCTAGATCTACTCTGGTTGTATGTGTCATTTGGTCGTTCTTTCCTCTTTTGGTGGTCCAATTACTTTCTGATTCGTCATTATGAAAAATTAAAAACAAAAGGTTGCTTGGGCCTACACCGGGGTCTGGTCTGGTCATACACTGTTCGCTGAAGTGTTGATGTACAACTTCAAATATTAAAATCTCAAAAATCGCCTTCATGTCACGACGATTCACATTTCTTCGTGGCATGTGACTTTCTCTCATCGACCGTCTGTATTCCAGCATGCACCAGGTGCTTCCACGATGCCGTCACAATGCGCGCCAAGAAATAGTTCTCAAAGAATCGCACAAAAACGCCGTAATTGCCCAGCGCCATCTGGTGTTATGAATGTAAAGTAGTCCCAACACAGATTAAACGGCTGAAACAAAGTGAGAAGTAGCTGGGCCGCGGGAATCAATTACCGGGTACACGTGGATGTTTCTCTTCATCATAATGCTCGTCTGTCGGTTCATTAAAATGCCTACCTGCAATTACTGGCTGCCGAGCCTGGTACCGTACAGGTTAAACTTGTTTATTTACGTCTCATCAACTGTACATCATAACACAAAGAACAATAGTACAACATACAGTGGGGTCAGCGTGTAAGTGCACACACGAACGAACACGACAGGTTGGAACCAACCTGTCGTGTTCGTTCGTGTGTGCACTTACACGCTGACCCCACTGTAGGTTCCAACCTGTCGTGTTCGTTCGTGTTTTCACTTACACGTGGACCCCACTGTAGGCACGCGTACAATTGCCATTATAAAATAATTAGAAGAGAGGGCTCGCTGAAACGTTGAGCAAACAGTAATACATTTCAACAAATACATATACAACATTACATGTACTTGTTGCATAGTACGGAGCTGCATGCGTATACACTGCGGACTATATATAGAGAATAGTAGGTTAGTGCCGTGAATGGAAACAAATATCTGGCAAGGCTTCGGAAACGGGATGGGCGAGGCTCTGCCGAGCACATCCCGTGTCCGTGCCGCGCCAGATATTTTTTCCCATTCACGGCACTAACCTACTATCCTATTTATCCCTTCAACACCTACAAATGGCTTTAAAATGCAATAAAAATAACCTCAGCCACCGCACATATTCATACGCAGTGATTATGTCGTATTGACAAGATATCAAAACTGTTTAACGGCACCGTGTTTCACGGCACATACGCACTGTGTTGATTGGATAAATACACATATGCATGTTTATGCATGCTCATGCATATATACTCGTGTTATATGATAAATGCCGTCATCCCATGGTGTCACAAAACTGCTGCGCCCCAATAGACACACTTCACAGGATCGGTAGTAACTTTATTTTATAATGAGTATAAACAAGTCAGAGAGGTATGTATGTAGGTGTATGGATGATCTTTAATGTGGGAGGAAACCGGAGAACCCACGGGAAAGCGACTTGTCTGTACCACCATGCCATCTCACATACTGCCCCCGTCGAGAATAGAACCAGGATCACACTGATGAGAAGGGTGTGTAAAAGGAAAATAAATTATCTCTAAACCGGACACCAAGAAAACATATGTGATCTAATTTTTGGTGAGTTTCTTGGTCATTTATCTCAGGTGATACTGTCTGTTCACGATCGCACAGCACACATATATGGCTCATAATGATCAAATGTCTGGTTTACAGCGGCCTCCCAGGTTGTCCGGTTTAGAGAGGTGTCACTGTATGTCATTTATTATTTGTTAGATTTCCATAGACTTTACATGGGGCCACAATACTGGTGCAACTACCCAACTACTGTGCGAACAGTAGCTCTTTAAATCTACCCCTGTACCGTTCGTAGCACGGACGGTACGGGAGTACATTGCAAGAGTTACGGTTCGCAATCCGGTCCTGTGCTGCATTTCGGCGTTTACTTTTTAATGTATAGAACAAAAATTTAAATTTGCAAACAGAGTAGACCCAGATCAGACTGCACATCTGTAGCCTATTTCATCAACATTGCAAAGTATAATTTACTAGCAAAGTATACTTTGAGGGAGAAATTTTCAATTTTAGAATAAATTTATTAATTTTTATTATACTGAATATATTACATTATCACAGCCAATTTTGGCTGTGATAATGTAATACATTCAGTATAATAATTCTGCATAGTTTTAATCATCAAATATATGCAATCGTTAGTTCTGCATGAAATAATGCATTTCGGAAAAATCAATGATTGCTCCCTCAAAGTATACTTTGCTAGGAAAGTATACTTTGAAATCTTGATGAAATCGTCTCCTGGTCTGAGTATACACTGGTTCAAATAACATTAATAAGTGTGAAAATATAAATCTGACAAATAATGTAGTACCAGATCTGATGGCGTAGATAAGTAGAATTATCTGCATCAACACTATTCGAAATCACTATAATTGCTCCATTCCACATCATATAATTCTACATTCGCCCTTTTTACAAGCAATGAGGCTCTATTCTACACAATTTGGACCGGATTTCTATAAATACATTCAACGGTAGATCACTAGCTGCGATCCCTCAGTATTGACCCAGACTGACAACATAGCAGCTGCTCATGGACATCGATCCATTATTCCATAGTCAGTCATGCCAGGATCCCAGATGTGACTGTGGAAATGTGGGTTGTGTCTTTCCGACAAGTGTAGACCCGCATCCGCTTGATCAGGGTGTGCAATATTCACGATCCCGTCAGTGTAGCGCCCACCATGCTTCCAACAACAGTAAAGTTACTCATCATGCTACACGGGTGTGCCTACGGAGCCCCGCAGGGGACGTGGAATTATTTTTTGTTATTAATTCGTTCCCACGAATTAACAATTCGTTCCCACGAATTAACAATTCGTTCCCTCAATTTAACAATTCGTTCCCACAAAATAACAATTCGTTCCCACGGGAACGAATAGTTAATTCGTGCGAACGAATTGTTATATCGTGGGAACTTTTTGTTAATTCGAGAGAACGAATTGTTAAATTGAGGGAACGAATTGACATTTCGTGGCAACGAATTGTTAATTCGAGGGAACAAATTGTTATATCGTGGGAACGAATTGTTGATTGGAGGGAACTAATTGTTAAATTGAGGGAACGAATTGTCATTTCGTGGGAACGAATTAATTTCAAAAATCCATGTCCCCTGCGGGGCTCCGTATGTGCCAGGCGATTGACGTGCCACCAATGTCATTACCACCATTTCTATAGCAACAGAATACGAGCTATCCCGTTTATCCAGCTACATATCTGCAGCTACCCTGGCTACAATCGACACAAGCCCCATTTCCCCAGTAATAGTAACATACCAGATGGTAGCTTAGTCATAAATACCACAGGGACACATTTCTCTAATGACAGTCAGGTCGCTTGAGCTAGACTTGTAACAAATGCCCTAGGCCAAACATCCCATAAAGCCCATTTCTCCAGTCACAATCACTGAGCAGCAGCTATATTGGCCACAAACACCACAAGCCATATTTCCACCGTCACTGGTCCGGAGGTAGGTTGGCCACAAAAGGCATAAGTTCTAAGATCCCCAGTAACAGTCTCTGGACTCAACACAAATGCGATAAACCCCCATTTCCTCACAGATCAGTGGCCGCACTGGCCACATATGCCATAAGCCCAATTTCGGCAGTCAAAGTCACATTTCATGAACACATTTCGCATGTTTTTGATGATAGAGCGACGATCCCCTTGTCATAGTATCCTTTATCCGATGATGCTAGGTGTGGAAAATGTGTTCCATCACGACAAAACGGGCTTATTGGTTTTGCGACCAGTGTAGTCGCTGATCAGCCTGCGCGTCCGCGCAGGCTGATCAGCGACTACACTGGTCGCGATTGAGTTGGACAATGATGTCTTCTGATATTGAATAATATTTTAGATCCGTATGGAGTCGCATAACTACCCATGTTAACTAGCCATGATCAACACTGGTCTAAAACTCAATACGCCCGATTTTGTCATGAATTGTCACGGATATTGACCGACAGCAACATGCTGGGACCAGAGGACAGTATTGATGTCACAATATGGCAGCTACTGACGCGAGAACAGTATTGATGTTGTTCAAGCGGAATATGTGGTGTGACTCGGAAAATCGGTATAATGACATATGTTGTCAGTCTTGCTACTGGCGAGTGACTGGGGGTAATGTTGCTTATGCCATTCGATGCCAGTCTGTATGGGACTGTGCCTGGATAAATGGGGTTTATGTCATTTGTAGCCATTCTAGCTCCTAATGTGTCACAATATTGCTTTAATATGTTTGTTTGTTTGTTTGTTTGCAGTATGAACAGTAATACATGAGGGCCAAACCCAGGCAAATAGTGATTCCTATAAGAAGCAACCCCTACCGTTAATTTACGCCGTCACGTTCGCCCAACCAACCACCCACTGCTTTAAAATGACAGTCGGTGCCGGTATAGCTCCTGACTAGTATGTTACTTTGGTTACATACATGGGGCTTATTACTTTACAGATATGTGGCTGTGACTGGAGAAATGGGAATTAAGGGATTTACGACCCGTGTAGATCCAGATCAGCCTGTGCATCCGCACAGTCTGATCAGGATCTGCACTTGTCGCCAGTCCATCAATGAAACGCCCGTGATGCTTGTAAATAGCAATATATATCGTTATCAGGTTACAAGAGTTTGCTATTTGATCAAGAGCTACACTGGTAACAAATCACATATGTGATTGTGGCTTGATACATTGGCTTTATGGCAGTTGTGATCATTCTATACCTACAAGGGCCCGTTTCACTAAACTTCGTACGATTAAAATGTTCGTAAGTGCAACAATATGAAAGTCTGTAAATTTCACATTAACAATGTTTTCTTGTAAACAATTATTGGATTCACATGTATTGAGCATAGGCTATGCTCGATAAATGTAAATCCATAAATTTCAATTTCCAGACGATCCTAAATGTGCACTTACGAACATTTTAGTGTACGAAGTTTAGTGAAACGGGTCCCTGGTCTGTGACTCGATACGTGAGGTTCTTTGCATTCAATCCGGCTCAATATCTGCGACTGTGGCAGGATACATGGGGCGTATGACATGTGTGGCCATTCTAGCTCATAGTCAAGGTGTATGATCACGTGGTACTAACAACAACAACAACAAGTACCGATTCAAAGTACGTATTCTTTTATAGTGTCCTTATTACGTAACGAATTTTAATGACATATGGCGCATCAAACGCATTTGGTGGTTTCTGTATTTTCGCCCAAACTTCTGTCGTTTTTGCGAAGAATCGATTTCCGTGTCTCCGACACGGACATTGATTCTTCGCAAAAGCGACATAAGTCTGTGCCAAACACCATAGACCACCAAATGCAGCTCATGAAGACGCGTTTGCTGCGCCATATTTCATTAAAATCGGTTTCATATTAAGGAAACTATCAAATAATACTTACTTTGGAGTGGGCGACGTTGCTGTTGTTGTAACCACGTGATCATGCACCTCGATAGTGACGGGAGAAATGTTGTTTGTAGCGTATCGACCAGTGTAGCTCCTTTTCCGTGACAGGGGAAATTTGGAGTGTGACATTTTCGATTAGCATAGCTAGCTGCTGTTCTGAGATTGGCAACATGGGGCTTATAACGTTATATTTGTGGTTAACGTAGCTCCTCTTCCAATGATCCAGCTGATAGCGCACTCCAGCTGTCTGATAAGGATATGCGACTGTCACTGGAGAAATGGGACTTATGAATGTGTGACCAGTGTAGCTCCTGATCAAGCATCACGCTCGTGTAGCCTGGTAACGATATATGTTGCTTGCTAGAAGAACGTCGGTGTTTCATTGAGAGAATGGCGAACAATGCAGATCCTGATCAGACTGTGCGGATGCACAGTCTGATCTGGATTTACACTGGTCGCAAAACTCATAAGCCCCATTTATTCAGTCATAGCCGCATATATACTATTGATTAGAGGTATGATAAGTTTTGCCTTATCGAGGATTAGTACTGGGAAATTAACGAGACGATATGTACAGGCTCGTGTAGGCTAACACATGAAGTTAAACTAAATACATTAAGACAAACCCAATCTGAAAAAGTATATTAGTATCAGGCTGTAAATGTAAATATAAGACAAGTGATCTATAACATGTATTAGGTGGGGTGCTGTAGCCCAACCCAATCAGAACCCAATCTCCAAACATAAAAGCATATAGGTTGTATATATGTTATATCATCAAGATATGTACATTGAAACAATGTAGTTAGTGCTCATCCTTTCCCAAATAGCATTACATGTGAATTTCATGTGTTTTTTTAGAATCTTAAGTTAAATGTGCCTGTATGCGGGAGGTATATAAATGTACGTATACATGTATGTTTCGTGTGAAGCATTATACTTTGGTATGCGGACGCCGAGAACCCGATACGTGGGAGCTTCACCTGGGCCAGAAGCTGGCACTGTGTACCACTGTTGATTGTTTCGCATGATGCAGACGCATGTGACAGTGCAACAATTAATACATTTGTACATGTACTTCATGTGTACAGGCTCATGTGGGCTAAAACATGAAGTTAAACTAAATAAATTAAGACAAACCCAATCTGAAAAAGTCTATTACATATTAGTATCAGGCTGTAGATATAAATATACGACAAGTGATCTCTCCCCCATCCAATGGGTATGTACTCGATCGGAACTGGCCCGGGAAAGTCTATCTGGTATGGATTGCCTTATCGAGGATTAGTACTGGGATATTAACGAGACGATATGTACAGGCTCGTAGGGGCTAATACATGAAGCTAAACTAAGTAAATTAACGCAAATTTAACATTTTGGACCATGACCGGCGGTATGGTATGGGCCACTCACTAATATATGGGCAATTGCTATACCGCCGTGTATTATCTTCTCTTTTTCTTTCGTCTTCAGAATATGTGAAACACATTGTCATCTAACCAAATAGTAACAGATAAACGCCGCACCTGAACTCGAATAATAGCAAATCGTATATAACGATAAGCCGCGAAACGACAGTAGCTGGGCCCGAAAACATATTACATCATACTTTGCATAACCAAATATCGATCATTCCCAGCCTGATATGCTATGCCCTGACCAAACGTCAAATATCATCAGTATATAGGATAACACTGTTACGGCTGAATCTCCATATATCACATACACTCACACTCAGCCTTTTTCACGGTCTTACATACCGGCTTCGTGCGATAGGAGAATGAACTAGCTAGGTTAAATTAACCACCTCATGGCCTCCTTCATGTAATGCACATATTTCGACTGTATGGCAGATATTAGTAAATTCGGAAACAAACGGGCCAACGGTCATTGGCCTGCCACTTTTGGGTTCAAATGCCCGGGTTTGGAAGGTCCTCGAGCCAATTCCTACCCTTAAATATCAGATAAAAAAAAAAAAGAAAAAAAAAAAAAAAAAAAGTATGATAAGTATGATAAGTATTTCACTCACTGAATGACGAGAGCAGACCCGATGGGTAACACCGTCGGACTGCCACGCTGGCGACACGTGTTCGATTCAGGGTACAGTTCCTGAGTGTCAGTATTTCTGAGATACTTTGTATATCCGGCTCTACTAGTCCTTTAGGATGGGAATTTTAAAAGGCGGTCCCGTGTATCTGATTTGAATGAGAGTCTCGGCACGTTCAAGAACAAGAGGGGATACTTCTGATAAGAGCTATGCCCCCTGACCCGGTTTCCTCTGCATCCACCTTCTTCCTTTCTCCCATTCTTGTGAGACACAGATTACGCTGTGCGCTTGATCGGGTGCATCACTCCTCTCACACATCAAGCGTCCACTATATATCATCTCATATGCCACGGTCGATCATTGACCGGGGTTAGTATGCGAGAGGGTATGGTGATCACCTTTCGTCCGTTTTGTCCGAGTACTCCGATTTCCTCCAACATTAATGACCAATCACACGCCTTTATCTATGCCACGGAAATGCGAGAATCGCACTTGTTTGTAATCGCTGTAAAATATAAACTAAAAGTTTGAAACGTCAAGCCCCATGTATAGAAAAATAAAGACACGCTCATCGGACATTCCCGCAGTGCATATTCAAGGTGTATGATCACGTGGTACTAACAACAACAACAAGTACTGAAATTTCCAGAATCCATCTGATTGAAAGTACGTATTCTTGTATAGTGTCCTTATTACGTAACTGATTTTGATGAAATATGGCGCATCAAACGCGTCTTGTTAAGATGCATTTGGTGGTCTCTGTATTTTCGCCCAAACTTCTGTCGTTTTTGCGAAGAATCGATTTCCGTTTCTCCGACAAGGAAATCGATTCTTCGCAAAAGCGACATAAGTCTGTGCCAAACTCCCTGGACCACCAAATGCAGCTCACGGAGACGCGTTTCTGCGCCATATTTCATCAAAACCCGTTTCATATCAAGTAAAATATCAAATAATACTTTCAAGATTTCCACACTTTCAGTCACTGTTGTTGTTATAACCACGTGATCATGCACCTTGATATTACATGTATATACTTTAAAATGTTACATATTCTGACCGATGTTTCGTTGAGAGTCGTCGTACAATTATAAGCATGATTCCGTGGGCAAAAACGGCGATCGTTGACGAGCGCTGTCTGTCAATATTGATTTGAAATATACGCCGGCTCAACAGTAATCAACCTTAATTCACTGCAGCTTCGAACATCTTTTTTTTTGTAAAAAAATCTTATCAGCCCATTTTAGCTGCGAATATTGTTGAGTTTCTGGAGTTTCCGAGTAATTTACGCGATTGGTAATTAATCTTAGAATCCTTTACTAGTAATGAAGTAGGTTTTCTGAGAGCCGAGATCAAAGGTCAAAAGTTACTGTTTTAGCCATATGCGTATCCACTCAGTCTCTCCAGGAAAACTGTTTAATCACGTTATCGAAATTTGTGTTCGATATCAGGCAAGTTGATTGACCGAGGCTGAGTTTTTCTCAGTCTCGATCAATAAAACTACCTGATTTCGATATTGGGTACTTTCTATGTGCTCTGTAGCCTATTTCATCAACATTGCAAAGTATACTTATCTAGCAAAGTATACTTTGAGGGAGAAATTTTCAATTTTAGGATATATTTATTAATTTTTATTATAGTGAATTTATTACATTATCACAGCCAATTTGGCTGTGATAATGTAATAAATTCAGTATAATAATTCTGCATACTTTTAATCATCAAATATATGCAGTTGTTAGTTCTATATGAAATAATGCATTTCAGGAGACATAAATGATTACTCCCTCAAAGTATACTTTGCTAGAAAAGTATACTTTGCAATGTTGGTGAAATCGGCTACTGAAAAATTCCTAATAGCAGGCCCAGGATTCGACAGTCATGAGCTAAAATGTAAAATATGTTTAAAATACATTTTGACACTTTAGAGAAAATGTAATAATTGTTGGCAAGCATACAGCTCTCTACGAAGCCCCGCAGGGGACATGGATTTTTGTTATTGATTCGTTCCCTCGAAATAACAATTCGTTCCCTCGAATTAACAAATTCGTTCCCACAATATAACAATTCGTTCCCTCGAATTAACAATTCGTCCCACGAAATGACAATTCGTTCCCTAAATTTAACAATTCGTTCCCACGAAATTACAATTCGTTCTCTCAATTTAACAATTTGTTCCCACGATATAACAATTCGTGTCCACGAATTAACAATTCGTTCCCGTGGGAACGAATTGTTAATTCGTGGGAACTAATTGTTGAATTGAGGAAACGAATTGTTATTTCGTGAGAACGAATTAATAAAAAATATATATATATGTCCCCTGCGGGGCTCCGTAGCTCTCGCTCTATCGCGTTAGTATGAATGTCCAATACTGATCTTGGTCTGCAACAGAATGGCGTTTCTAGTGTTACAGCGTCTATTGATATCGATTGGCTGCCGCTGTGCACAGGTGGCAATCCGTATCGGCCTCTGTATCGCAATCGAATATCACTTGGGCGAGATAATTGGTGACCGAAGTGAGAAAATTGGATACAACCTTTCTGGGACCAGCGTACCGTTCTAGTCCGAAGATCGGCATGTCCAGTGGGCGACAAAGGTGTTCGTTATTTATTTAGGGAAATGTTCCATGCGTGCTTTATGAACGGCGACGGAGTATATGGATGCTGGAACAAGAAGTTGTCAGGGAGCAGTAATGATCATAACAACCATAAGCCGATTTGTTGCCATGACGCACCGAAATTGATAAAGCATTCAGCGCCATTGCAACAACACATGGCAACAAGCGCCCACATGACCTGGATCCGTTTTCTCACTTGCTTGTGATCGCGTAGTAATTCACGAATAAATAGTGCCAATACGCAGGATTGCATTGCAAACTGTTTAGACCAATATCAGACTGCACATCTGTGCAGTCTGATATTGTTCTACACTGTTTGCAGATGGCAATACCGGATTCACGGTGTGTCTTTGAGCACAATGAGTAGCGGAAGATCGATAGCCCGTTGTACGGTGGTGGTGACAAGCGACGATCGCCAAGCGACACCGAACATCGACCCGCGGAACATACCAGTAATCGATGTGCACCAATAGTCGAGAATCTACGCTATTTGAAACATTTCGTAATGAGAATGCGTGAAGCAATCGTACGTTTCTCTAATTCGATCACTCAATAAGGAGCATGTATCACTATATGGCACTGTGCTGAGAGATAACCGGTCCGATGGAGAGAATTATGTAATCATGTCGTGTAATTTGTTAATAATTATGTCTGAAAATAAACGCTAACCGGTGGAGGAAGCGCTTCTATCCTTAGTTTCACTATGCGCGTGGTCTAATCACAATGTTGTCAATAGGTCTGAATGTACATAGATAATATTGCGTTACAATGTAAATGTGATAATCCGCCATCAAGAATTGGCAACATATTACGGTCCATATTATGTATTTTTGCACATGTGCGTCCGCATTTGTATTTAATTGTCCTCATCAAGTAGTTTTGTTTTGTTTATTTTTGATGTTTATTATGTGTGTGTTTTGTTTTGCTTTTGCAGTCAGTGATCCATGTAGTCCAAATTGTTCAACCAACATTACTGTTGATGTTCAGGCAAAGGTAGATACTATACTAGGTAGGGTCGTGATATGTCAACATGGCATAATCTATTTGGAACACACGATGCGGGTGATATGACAATAGACCAGTAAGGAATCTATACATTACAATTGAAACCCTTAGACAAAGAAACACAAACTATGGAGATATGCATTCAAATGAAAATCCATAGCTTTGCTCAGGTTCCCCACGCAACAACAGGTTTATGCTTAAACGTTCATTCACTACATGCGATGTTTTGTATGACTGCCATGTCGGGCGACTTGCAAGTCACCCTGCGTGACAGCCATAAAATCGCTTGCAGACAGACCACGAAGTAAGGATCGTATTCTACGGCAGATAGTGGGTCGTTATCACGTGTCCTCGCCATCTGCTATCTCAATATGACACCGGTCACAGATAACAGCTGGCGAAACCGCACACCTGTCTCCTGTAGCAATCATTGTGACGCGGTCACGCTGACCCAATTTGGGTATACCCCATTTTGGCGGGTTTTCATAAATATAGTTGTGCGTTTTATATTATGTGAAGTGCGTTTCTTTACACATACGTGTACTCTCTCTAAACTGGACATCCTGGGATGACTCCAGTATGTCCGATTTAGAGATGTTCACTGTAATTCAGGCGTATAAGCACTTCAAGACGTTTGTGTATTTTTGGAGCAGACCGTGGCCGATGGGTAACACAGTCCAACTGTCACGCTGGCGACCCGGGTTCGATTCTCGGCCTGGGTGTCGATATTTCTGAGATCCTTGGTATTTCCTGCTCTACTAGTACTTTCGGATAGGGACTTTAAAAGGCGGTCCGTGTATCAGATTTGAATGAGAGTCTGTGCACGTTAAAGAACCAGAGGGAACTATTCTAGTAAGAGCTAGGTCCCCTGGGGCCGGTTTCCTCTGTATCCACCTCCTTCCTTTCTCCCCTTCTTGGGAAACGACATGCACGGTCATCGAGTCAGTGCCGTCGTTAAATCTAAGCATTTACATTTATTTGTGTTCTTTTCAAATCATGAACAGGAATTATCAATAGAGACAATGAGTGAAGCTGTGGCGTTACTGGTGTCCGGTTTAGAGAGGTTCTACTATCTTAATAATCCGCATTTTATGACAAATTAGCAGTGCATTAAAATGCACATTCTAGATTAATCCTTTCGACGCAACAGGTCTGTATAGTAGCATTGGCAAACAGTGTAAATCCAGATGAGCCGGCTTGTGACGAGCCGCCTCACCAGGATCTACACCTTTTGCAAGTAATTTTCATATCTTTCAGAAGAAAAACATCCCCTTGTCATAAATGGACTAGTCTGAAAATCCTTTTGTGGCGATTGGATTGGTTGCATAAGTAACATATCAAAATCCATTCCAGTTACTTGGGTCTGAAAAGGTTAAACTGCTGGAACACTGTGTATGACATTTCATTTATTTTTGGTGACATAATTATCTGAAGTGAATGAAAAGAAGAGTCACAGCATTTCGTAGAAAATTAGGAAACACCTTATAACATATGATACACAAACATTCAAAATATTCGGTTTTACTAATCACACGTTGGGCAGATATAAGCTAAACACCAGGGGCCTATTTCATCAACATTGCAAAGTATACTTTACTAGAAAAGTATACTTTGAGGGAGTAATCATTTATTTTTCCTGAAATGCATTTTTTCATATAGAACTAACAAATGCATATATTTCATGATTAAAAGTATGCAGAATTATTATACTGAATTTATTACATTATCACAGCCATTAAATGGCTGTGATAATGTAATAAATTCATTATAATAAAAATTAATAAATTTAAAAAAAAAATGAAAATTTCTCCCTCAAAGTATACTTTGCTACTAAAGTATACTTTGCAATGTTGATGAAATGGGCTACAGAAAGGCCGAACAGCAACAACAACAAGAACGCCAACTGGATGGCTGTCCCAGAAACGACAGTAAGCACATTAAGAAAGTGCATATTCCCTCTAGCTGAAATTTGAACGTTTGTTTAGACAATTTCGGAGATTCAAAAGTGTTCGAATAGTCCATTGCAATTTGAGTTTTTCTGGAGAAAAGTTTCGATGCATTACTCGCGTATTTGCATATCATTAGGTCTCGCCTGTCGTTCATTTCCGTTGTATTTCGAGATTGGCCGACAGCGGTTTAATCCCCACCTGTCAGTCGAAAATAACTGCACCGCGAGAAAACGGGGAATCAATCCCGGTAAACCAGTCTATACTTCCGGCACGTTATTATCGTCTGCCTACTACGTATATCTGCTATGTCGGTGGTCGGGATTTGTAAAAGGTATACAACTTTGTGTATATACAATGTATATCAACAACGTATATCCTTATCAGAGAGTGTGAACATGCATGCTGATTTACAATACTCGACATGTACATTTACAAATGAACGGGTTTAGTTGGAAATCGCATTTTAACAATTAATCATCGCCTTCGTAAATACTTGAATACACTTTTTACGGGTGTTTTCATTTTAAGCAAATCAGATCAGCTGGTAATCGCATAGGAGAACCGGGATTATGGAGATATGTTCAGTCTTGTCGTACAATATACGACACTGCCAGATCGTCATTCCAGGTGATCTTGAGGAAATCCTGTCTCAGTATCATCCAGACTCCGTCAAATACTGTAGCATGCTTGCTACTATATTTGACTGCGTCTGAATGACTTAAAAATTTAGCAAATACCGGATGGATTTTGGTATTTCTCTCGTTTCCCTTTTCGGTAATTCGTATCGCAGTCCTACCTGTAGTAATACCTGTGAAAGCACTTGAGGCTAAGTGGTATTTGTCGCGCGAAAGGCCCCTGAACAAACACTCCGGTTGATCGTGTATACTTACGCAGTGGTATGTAGACAAGCGGGCGCCGATGACAGTCAAGCAGTTTTATTAGAAGTAGGTGTGAATTGAGACTAGTATTCAAACGACAAGCTTTATTTGTTAAGTTGAGGGCATTTCTGGGCCGTTTCACGTGAAATATGGCATGGTGTGTTTTACAAACAGTGCACTTGCGGACAAAACGCATCTACGTTGTTTATTGGTGACATGAATTGAACGAATATAATTTTAAGATATGTATCTTGTGGATGAAACCAGTGACGACATACCCGTATGTTATGAATTATCTCTATACTGGTGTCGTATCTCCGATTGTGTATTCCCCTCGATAGCTTGCTCATTTATTAAACGCGGTGCAAGCTGGTTTAACGCTATTTCTTGTCACCATTTAAGATGCGATCAAAGCAACAGGTGATAGCCTGGCGCCTGTACAAGACGATCTGTCGTCTATGCGGGATAGTTTGATTGCCACTGCACCACAGAAAGGGTTCAGTGGAACACACACGAGATGAAGTAGGCACACACAGTGAGGGAGGTGGGGCAGATAGTAACAGGGGACAGGCTAACCTGAATTGTCCGGTCTTTAACGATGGGTGCCCTGCGTTACAGACAGTAATTGCGGGTTAGGCGCAGAGGTGGCGCAACTATTAACAGGTGGAGGCATATACAGCTATTAACAGGGGGAGGCATATACAGCTATTAACAGGGGGAGGCATATACAGCTATTAACGTGGGGAGGCATATACAGCGAGGTGGCGCAGCTGTTAACAGGGGAAGGCATATACAGCTATTAACAGGGGAGGCATATACAGCGAGGTGGCGCAGCTGTTAACAGGGGGAAGCATATACAGCGAGGTGGCGCAGATATTAACAGGGGTGCATATACAGCGAGGTGGCGCAGATATTAACAGGGGTGGCATATACATCGAGGTGGTGCTGATATTTACAGGGGGAGGCATATACAGCGAGGTAGCGCAGCTATTAACAGGTGGAGGCATATACAGCGAGGTGGCGCAGATATTACAAGGGGAGGCTATACACGAGGTGGCGCAGATATACAAGATATTAAAGATTAGCATATCAGCGAGGTGGCGCAGATATTACAAGGGTAGGCATATACAGCAGGTGGCGCAGGATATTACAAGGGGGAGCATATACAGCGAGGTGGCGAAGATATTACAAGGGGAGACATATACAGCGAGGTGGCGCAGGTATTACAAGGGGAGGCATATACAGCGAGATGGCGCAGATATTACAAGGGGAGGCATATGCAGCGAGGTGGCGCAGATATTACAAGGGGAGGCATATACAACGAGGTGGGCGCAGATATTACAAGGGAGGGGACATATACACGAGGTGGCACATGTATTACAAGGGGATGCATACACAGCGAGGTGGCGCAGATATTACAAGGGGAGGCATATACAGCGAGGTGGCGCAGATATTACAAGGGGAGACATATACAGCGAGGTGGCGCAGGTATTACAAGGGGAGGCATATACAGCGAGATGGCGCAGATATTACAAGGGGAGGCATATGCAGCGAAGTGGCGCAGATATTACAAGGGGAGACATATACAGCGAGGTGGCGCATGTATTACAAGGGGGGCATATACAGCGAGGTAGCGCAGATATTACAAGGGGAGGCATATACAGCGAGGTGGCGCAGATATTACAAGGGGAGGCATATACAGCGAGGTGGCGCAGATATTACAAGGGGAGGCATATACAGCGAGGTGGCGAAGATATTACAAGGGGAGACATATACAGCGAGGTGGCGCAGGTATTACAAGGGGAGGCATATACAGCGAGATGGCGCAGATATTACAAGGGGAGGCATATGCAGCGAGGTGGCGCAGATATTACAAGGGGAGGCATATACAGCGAGGTAGCGCAGATATTACAAGGGGAGACATATACAGCGAGGTGGCGCATGTATTACAAGGGGAGGTATATACAGCGAGGTGGCGCAGATATTACAAGGGAGGCATATACAGCGAGGTGGCGCAGATATTACAAGGGGAGACATATACAGCGAGGTGGCGCATGTATTACAAGGGGGGGCATATACAGCGAGATGTCGCTAATATTACAAGGGGAGACATATACAGCGAGGTGGCGCAGATATTACAAGGGGAGACATATACAGCGAGGTGGCGCATGTATTACAAGGGGAGGCATATACAGCGAGGTGGCGCAGATATTACAAGGGGAGACATTTTCAGCGAGGTGGCGCATGTATTACAAGGGGAGGCATATACAGCGAGATGGCGCAGATGATATACACAAGGGGTAGACATATACAGCGAGGTGGCGCAGATATTACAAGGGGAGGCATATACAGCGAGGTGGCGCGGATATTACAAGGGGAGACATATACAGCGATGTGGCGCATGTATTACAAGGGGAGGCATATACAGCGAGATGGCGCAGATAGTACAAGGGGAGGCATATGCAGCGAGGTGGCACAGATATTACAAGGGGATGCATATTCAGCGAGGTGGCGCAGATATTACAAGGGGAAGCATATGCAGCGAGATGGCGCATATATTACAAGGGGATGCATATACAGCGAGGTTGCGCAGCTTAACAGGGGAGGTCTATACAGCGAAGTGGCGCAGATATTAACAGGTGGAGGCATATACAGCTATTAACAGGGGAGGCATATACAGCGAGGTGGCGCAGCTGTTAACAGGGGGAGGCATATACAGCGAGGTGGCGCAGATATTAACGAGGGTGTCATATACATCGAGGTGGCGCGGATATTAACAGGGGGACGCATATACAACGAGGTGGCGCAGATATTAACAAGGGGAGGCATATACAGCGAGGTTGCGCAGATATTAACAAGGGGAGGCATATACAGCGAGGTGGCGCATAAATAACAGTTACAGGGTGCTATACGCCAAATTTGAAGATTTTGACCTATACGCATATTTGCCGATTTTCACCTTCTGTTTTCTAGTATGTGTTTCATACTAAATGGCTATGTTGTTTTGCGGATTTTGTTTATTATTTCAGTTTACTTTTATGTATTTCAGCATAAATGCGGATCCAGGAAATACTATAACGATATAATCTGCATTATAAGTCATGTACGTGAAACTTAGATATAAACCGGACACCCAGCAAACATACATGTGCTCACCTGTGTGTGGATTAATTATTCTCCAATTGCAATGTTGGTTATTGATTACAAAGCACTCATTCATGTTTCGGAGAGCTCATGTACCTATATTACAACGGAGCCTCTATAACCCGGACACCCTGTCGACATCCCAAGGTGTGTGATTCAGGGGCCCGTTTCACTAAACTTCGTACGACTAAAATGTTCGTAAGTTCAAATTTAAGATCGTCTGTAAATGTCAATTTATGGATTTACATTTATTGAGCATAGGCTGCATATGCAGCCTATGCTCAATAAATGTAAATCCAATAATTATTTACAAGAAAACATTGTTAATTTGAAATTTACAGACTATCATAATTTTGCAATTACGAACATTTTAGTCGTACGAAGTTTAGTGAAATGGACACCTGATTCAGACAGGCTCCACTGTAGTATTAGTGATTTTCTCATGCAAATGATTACTTCAGATAACCATTTGATGTCGATATTTTATTTAAGGAAATACGATTAGATCTATAATAAATTAATACACTGTCAAATTCAATTTTCCTCGTTTTTTTTTTACACCTAGTCATCAAATCATTCACATTTATCAAGCGAACATTGAATGATCCTGAGCAAGCATGACATTGATTTTGACACTTCATTAATATTCCGGTAGATAAAAAGGTATTTCCTTAACTACGATTGTGAATGTTCATAGTAGTACAGTGGAACCTCTATAAACCGGACACCCTGGGAGGTCATCCCCAGGGTGTCCTTTTTATATAGGTTCCACTGTAATGCGGGTGTATGAGCTCTCTAAGACATATAAAACACGTCATGTGGTGTTTTACCTTCGACTGACATCTGCGTAATGTCATTAAATACGTTTTTAAAATTTACAATATTTTCGAAAATCAAGTTAAAAGTGGACAAAATTTACTTTAAACAATATGTTATTCATCCAATACAAGTGATAAATGATACATGATAACTAAAGGGATTTGACCGAAAGCAGAACTTATCGTGGTCATCTCCCAAAATTGGACAAAATTTTGAGAGTACATGCGGAATTATATATCGCAGATAGGTCAGAGGGGATATAGCCTTTCATTTTTCAATAACGTATGAACCGCCTCACGGAGTTTGATATTATTTGGCCACACTGTGTGTCTATGGATGGTTCCTTGTTTTACATACCACCCACGTCCAACTGCCAAGGTCAAGATCACTGAGGACTTATGTCCACATTGTTTGTAAGGCAAATGCGTTAAAGTTTTTTATTATTTGTGATGCCATTCTTAGACTTCAATTACATAGAATCCGATAAAAATTAAGCACATTTATTTTCATGCATTATTATGGTCGATCAGGTTCCAATGTATTCGGAATTTTAAAAGAAACACGGATATTCATGAGTTGCCGATGATTTCTATATTTCTGCAGTTGTTCAAGTGATTTCCGCAGAAATCTGGAAAGAAAGAAAAGGAGGAGTAACGTGTCATTTGATTATTATCTGTAATCATTAACCGCGCTCGCACCGTGATAGTCTCACACAATTAAATCTATAAATGTTGTATAAACTGTCGCCTTGACAACCGTCTGGAAACATCTGTTGTTTGATTGCTGCCGGGGAAATGAATAATTAATTAATTCTCCGAAACTGTTGCTAACGGCGTATTGTAACATGTGCTCACCGTTCTATAATTATAGATAGTGGTGAGTATTGTTTTATGTTGTTGTTGGCGTACAGAGGCACGTATATATGTATGTACGCAGAGTTCGTCTGACACGTGCTAGCATTTCCGTAACTGGGGGCCGATTCATTAAACATCGTGCGACTAAAATGTTTGTAAGTACAAATTTAGGACCGTCTGCAGATCCTGATTGTTACAAGCCGGCTCATCTGGATCTACAGTGTTTCCAAATGCTTGCTGTATGGTATGTATGATTGAAGCTAACACGTGACCCACGACGACGACCAACGTAGATCCTGGTCAGCATGCCCTGTCAGTTTTCTGTTGCGTTTTACTGAAGTGCAGCCCATGACCAGACTACGCGGACACGCATGCTAATCTGGAGCTACACTCGTCGCAAGCTCAATAAGCCTATTTTGTCATGGACTGTCACATATCATTAGTAAGGGCTAATTCAGTGAATATCGAGCAACGCAGACCCTGATCAGAATGCGATTATGCGCCGGAAGATTTGGAGCTTTGCTAGTCACCATTGTAACGTATAGTTCGCCAACTTGCAGCATTTTATATTGACACAACGACAAAAACAACAACAACAACATACTAATAATAAACTGAACCAATGTGATGACGAGAGCCAGATTCTCACCAATTCTTCAAGCACGATGTCCCAGTTCATTTGGTGAAAACATATGTATACTGCCAGCTGAACAATTTGACATATACTATGTATACACATGTATATATATATTCAGTTGACAAAACTGTGTAGCCGGATATATGCATGTATATTCATGGGACACCGTGTAGCCTCAGATAATGAAATGGAACACGCCATGTGATTTTGTACCTTTGGACATCTGCATAATTTCATTATATATTTTTACAAAATTTACAATATTTTTCATAAATTAAGTCAAAAGCTGACAACATTCTCAGAGTACATGCGGAATGGAATATAAGTCCGCATGTACTCTGAAAATTATGTCAATATGGCAAATTTTGTAAACGTATTTCATGAAATTACGCAGATGTCCGAATGTACAAAATCCGATGGCGTGTCTGAAATGTGTTTCAAATGTGACATGAGCCGAGTTTAGCGTGTCGTGGATCATGTGTTATATTGGCGTGACACCGAGTGCATGTTCTGTGAAACACGCCCCAAAGATGAACTGCATTTGATCACGGGAAAAAGTGGCGGAAATATCAGACAATTTAAGCATAGTCAAAATTAGCTCTGTTTTCACTGTAGACTGTTATTTGACAGTTGAGACCGGTATGTAGCAAGATGATTCTGTGTACACTGCCCTGTTAGAACGTAACGGACAAATGTTCCTATGCTGCACACGGCTTGATTTACAAAATAAATAGAAAACTAGTTTATATAATGCTGCATAGCGATTGGATTATAAAAATAGAAAATTAGTCTGTCCCATAAAAATAGAAAAGTTTACATTATAAATGGATTATAAAAATAGAAAATTAGTCTGTCCCATAAAAATAGAAAAGTTTACATTATAAATGGATAAAATTAGTCTGTCCCATAAAAATAGAAAATTTTACATTATAAATGGATTATAAAAATAGAAAATTAGTCTGTCCCATAAAAATAGAAAAGTTTACATTATAAATGGATTATAAAAATAGAAAATTAGTCTGTCCCAGACTAATTTTCTATTTTTATAATCCATTTATAATGTAAATTTTTCCATTTATAATGTAAATTTTTCCATTTATAATGTAAAATTTTCTATTTTTATAATCCAGGTACGCATTATTTACACAACTCCGATGCACAGAATTGGTACAGCATCACAATGGCATGAATGGTGTTTCATTGACTGAACTGGGAACAATGTAAACCAAAAATGGACTGTGGATGCACACGTTCGTCCTGGACAGCACTGGTTGTTCTTTCCTCATACCTTTGTCGTTTTTGTATCAGGTATTGACCGCCACGACAAATTGGGACTTTTTGATTTTATACACAGAGTAGCTCCTGATCAGCTATTACACATGTACTACATGCTGCGGATGAGCAGGCTGATATGGGAATACGCCAATTTTCAACCGAATAAAATCCATTTTATCCTGATGGGTAACGTAATAAAGAGGAACCTCTCAAAATCGGACAGCCATAGGAAATTTGTTGCTTCATTCGTATCGGTTTCAACGTCATTTATCTCCGATGATAATTCATGTTCTTGATCACAAAGCACACAAACATGTCATGTGAGTATGCAAATGTCTGATGCACAGTGGAACCCTCTCCAAATTGGACATACTCAGGCGCGGATACAGGGGGGTGGTCCCCCCCCCCCACCCCTGCTCTCGCCAAAAAAAAAAAAACGAAAATCTACAATACTGGAATAGTTGGAATAGTTGCCTAGGTGTCGGCAAATCGCATCTGCGGCGATCTGGCATCTAAAAATTTCCGACCCCCGACCCCCCTACTTTACCATTTCGCGCTCGCGGAGGTCGGCTATGCCGAATTTTATGTACACCCACCTCCCCCTGCAATTATTTCTGTATCCACGCCTGATACTGGGGATCTCCCAATGTGTCAAGTTTAGAGAGGTTCTTTTAGTGGACAAATGCCCGAGTCACAGTGGAACCTCTCTAAACCGGACACACTGGGGATCTCCCAGTATTACCGGTTTAGAGATATTCCACTGTACATAGTAGATATATATGAAACCGGACACACTGGGGATCTCCCAGTATTACCGGTTTAGAGATATTCCACTGTACATAGTAGATATATATGAACAGCTAACAATGCAATTGAAAACATGTTGGATCGACACGGATATACACAAAAGCATGACACAGACATACGATTGGTTACCAATCACGTGACCTGGGAATCCTGGTAGCAGATGGCAAACTTCGAGCGGCGCGCAAATCTTGTCGACAGATACACCTGCTAATGACAAATTACGCTCACAAACGGCCATTTAACAAAGATTGTATACAGATAGGTATATTTTATTATCAGTTGAATGATATTAATATTAAAACTCGCTCAGAAAGGTAGACTTTATTGGTGTCAATTCTCCATCTGACCTCCGCTTGCCAGTAAATCAACGGGCGGCGATGCAATCTACACCGGGGTGTCCATGTCCCAACTAAACAAGATAGTTTGCCGGGACGAACTGCAAACCAGTCTTGGTCGATATATCCGATGCGCGCTCTACATCAACACGACGTTTCGATTCACGAGCGCGTCAACGATCGGTCGTATATGTATGTCCTAATCAGGACTACCGAGTTTTGCGCGGCTTGTCTCTATTCGTGGTTCCCTCGTGATGCGGCGCATTCAAAGGCTGGTGTGCGAGATAGCGATCTAAATAAGATTAGTCAATAAATAACACACATCGAAGGAATTCTTTACAGTTAACATCTGGCAGACTGAGTGGCGAGGACGGATAATGTAAACACGTTCGCGCTAGTTGTTATATCGCCCACCGCCTGCCTGAGCGGATCATTTCACCGCAAGCAGTGGTTGAGAGAACATCGAGCTTTATGTGTGCAGGCGACAGTACAGCAAATGGCAGTGGATAAGTTTGGTCATGGGGCGGATTTAGCGACCGTCGGGAATAGTGACGATGAGATTGTTACACCGAGATATTCCAGGCAGCCAATGGCAACGGAATTATCACCATTGGATACGCCGCGGAAAAATAAACGTAAACTAAGTGAACCTAAACGGAGGCCGACGGATTTCAGTATAAAGCGATTCTGTCCGGATAGTCCCGGGAGTGCGTGTTCGGACAGCGGCCGGAGCGATGAGAGTACGTCCGAACATGTTCGGGATGAGCCGCCGGAGTCGCCGGCAACGAACAACAGTTCGCCGGAAGTAGTCGGCGACCGGGAGACGCTGCCGCCCCACCTGCGGCCGCCGTTCGTGTTCCCGGGTATGGGCACCCACCCCTACTTCATTCCGCAGTTCTACTACAACCGACCGCCCGTGTTTCCCGGGGCGGAACACCCGCTAGCCGGGGTTGCCGGCGGACTGCATGGACTACCCCAGTCTCACGGCGCCATGTCTCACGTCCATCCAGGATTATCTCACGCTCATAGTGCATTATCTCATAGTCACACTGGATTATCTAACAATGATCATGTACACAGTGCTTCAGCGACAAGTGTAGAAGACGAATCATCACGTGTCTCCGGAATTAGCCGATTGCCGATGGAACCTCGGGAACAGTCACCGGAGTGTACGCGAGAGGAGGATAACGAGTCTCCGGATAGCACGGACGATGGCAAATCTAAGTGTCGTAAAAACTACAAGAACATGACGCGAGAACGGCGCGTGGAGGCGAACGCTCGCGAGAGGTCACGTGTTCATACGATCAGTGCAGCTTTTGACGGACTACGTAGAGCAGTGCCGTCGTATTCGTACAATCAGAAGTTATCAAAATTAGCGATATTGCGGATTGCGTGTAGTTACATCAATGCCTTGTCCAACCTGGCTGACGTCGACGTGCCGGACACGTCGTCAAGTGACATGACGTTCGCCGACTGTGTGGACAATTGCACGCAGACGATACAGACGGAGGGAAAAGCGCGGCGGAGACACTGACGTCACTATGTTGACCACGAGTGCTGAAATGAGGGGTCGTACTTAGTTATTTCCCTTTGCAAATCTATTTATAGAAATCAGGTCCTATCGTTTATCTTAGTGTTTATTTCTTACTGAATAGTGCAGAAATTAAGACTGCAAACAGGGTAGACCCAGATCAGACTGCACAACTGTGCAGTCTGATCTGAGTCTACACTGTTTGTAATGAAACTTAATAAGTCACTAGTGTCAAAATATGTATTTGGCAAATAATGCAGTTACTGATCAGACTGTGAAGATAGTGTAGTATAACCTGAATCAACACTAGTCGAACACACTATAAAGGCTCATGTACACAACAAATTGTGCGACAGTCGCCCTTTATGCAAGCAATAAGACCATAAACTACACAATGTGGACAGATGTTCTATAAATAAAGTCAACGGGAGATAACTAGCTACTATCCCTCATTCAGTCAGTGCAGTGCATATGGATGGCTAGCCCATTGTTCGCTGCCCCGTATTTTGTTAAAAAGTAGTTCGCATTATTTTACTGCAAATTGAAAAAAAAAGGTCCAAAAATAAATATCTAAATTTCGGAATTGAATGTGTCGGTGCAAGAACGGGGGTAAGCCCCCTTCTTCTCTTGACCCCTTCAATTACTCCGCTGATTTCTTTTACCAACTACATATTCCTAATTTTCGTCTGCTGTTTATTTTTTCCATATTTTCTCATCTTAACCATGTTTTGACAACACTTTAGAATCATTTTCAATGTCCTGGCTTTACATGTTTTTGTTACTGAGTAAAAAATGAAAAATAGCAGACGACAATAGTCAGTCCCCGCTAAATGTATTGTTTACGAAAATACTGAGACATATAACAATAAACCTAATTCCTTGAAAAATAGAAGCAGATATACGATACGGGCGGGCTCTTACATCCTCGTGCACTGGCTCATTAATTTGTTAGTCAATATATTTCTGTTTTCGTTGTTCATCTCTCCACTATATCGTTTACGTTGGTTGATCTGTGATAAACAATATTTTGACAAGTCGAGTGCGGCGCGGTATGCCCGCTCGATTGTAACCAAAACATCTGCTGTTCGTTTGCTCGTCGGCAGACGGTAAATCTTGCAGGCGACAGAAAGTCTGCGGATTTCAATTGATTAATGCGACTTGCGGATTATAAAATGCATGACTTGTTGGGTTTTGTGCAATTTTAATAGCTTCGAATTTTTGTTATACATGTTGTTGTAATCACAAGATGTGGGGGAAATCTCACCGAAAGTGTTTAAGTGGACAGACACCCCGGATAAACGGAATATGTGACCCGTTATGACAAAAGCGGGCTTAATGAGTTTGCGATCAGTGTAGTACTCTGCCAGTCTACGTTTTGCTATGAATACATCATTGATTCTTATTTTAATGATGAATCTTACCCGGATTCACACCGGGGGTTGAGTGATCCGACTTAGTAACGATACCTGGCTCCATATCAGTATATTGTGTGTTCAGTACTGAAAGGGTATTGTAATTTCAATGCTGATTGTACGATTACTTCCCGTCTGTATATGTAGCCGTGAGTGGAGAAACGGGACTTATGCGATTTTTGGCCAGTGTAGCGCCTGATCAAATGATATACTCCTGTAATGTTATGATGGTGGGTGTCTCACTGATGGAATGGCGGACAGTGCAGATCCTGATCAGACTGTGCGGCAGCACAGGCTGATCAGGATCTACACTGGTCGCAAAACACATAGGCCCAATTTCTCCAGTCACAGCCACATATGACCGAGCGCATGGACGTAAAACACATTCAATTAATGTCCTAAATAATTAATGGCAAATAATATGTGAACCTTCACTGCAAAATGCAACTACTTGTGACTGTTATAAATTGCAGGGATTCCGCAAATTACATTTGGCGATAAAAAATTACAATTTTCGAAAATAAATAAAATTGTTTTTACTTTTTTTTTCGAAAATTGTAATTTTTTATCGCCAATTGTTTTTTTTTGAAGCGGCGATTTTTTTATTTTCCCCAGCGGAATCCCTGAAATTGTATAAGTCATATTCTTCCAGTCATTAAGATTATTACCAATGTAGCTACGGATCAGCTACCACATTCCTTCTTCAATTTACAAACCACTCAATAACGAACAGTGTATACTGTAATCAGACTGCGCCGACAGACTAATCTGATTAGGAGCTACACTGAGGGCAAATTCAATATGCCTGTTTTATGTTTAGTTTGCCAGATACTGTTTTCTAGTCTGTTATAGGCAGCTTTCATATGATCCAATAGACCTCTCTAAACCGGACACCCGTAAACATTAGTTCACTATCTGATAGTTATACATGTTCATAATTCCAGCACAAACATATTTACACAATTCCCTAACATTTGATTGGCCCGTAGCAAGTCTCTGTCCAAAATTTATATCCTAGTAAACTCCCACGCCGAACTACTTTCCGTAACCGTGAGGCGCAGTTAAAATAATTCTTAAGAAACAGAAAATAAACACATTTTCTTGATGAATTTATTTCAAATGCTGGAATTATAAGGAATGAATGGCCTTTTTGTGGAATTTATCGGGGATATAAACTTGGAAAAGTCGCGGGAATACTGGACGAGGCCTTCCGGCCTTCGTCCAGTATTCCCGCGACTTTTCCAAGTTTATACCCCGATAAATTCCACAAAAAGGGCATTTATTCCTATAATGATTGCAAAACACACACATCTGTCTTTGAGTGCTCGTGTTCTACAATTACAGTGTAATCTCTCTAAACCGGACATACTGGACAGCTCACAGGGTGTCCGGTTTAGAGCAGTTACATTGTAATTTTTAAATCATTAATAACTCAAGTAAAGTTCGTTGTCTGCTGTTTATTTTATATTTTCCATTTTTAATGACGAACAGATAATTCTCATCCGCTGTGAGTTTTTTTTTTTTGCTGAGGAATACGACAAATATAAAGAAAAACAGCAAATAACAATTGACGTTCACATAAATGTATAAGATCAGGGACGACTAGGTAGATTTATCTGGACACCCGGAGTTTTGCTTGCTAATTGATGGAAAGCAACATGTGTGATCGTATCTGTATGACTGGAAGAAATTGGGTTTATGACCTTTGCGACCAGTCTAGACCGACATTGTCTTGGTTGTTTAATTGCATGTGCGGACCTTGATCAGACTACGCGAACTAGTCGCTACTGTTATTAATATAATATGCCTCCAGTCAATAACAAGATTTTCTTTTAAAAATCGAAGTCAAATTTTAGCTTCATTTTTCTTCAATAAAACATGGTTTGACAGAAGCCTTTCGGAATCATTTTCATTGGAGATGATTCTAAAGTGCTGCCAAGCCATGTTTTTGTTGAAAAAACTAAATAAAATATGAAACAGCAGACGACACTTTTTCTTTCCCTCGTTCTAAGGGTTAAATAGCATTCCGAGTACTTTCTCGAATATTGGAGCAAATGTAAAATAGTAATGCTTTACTAATTTCAAAATCCTAACGCCAATCAACATGATTAACGCGATTATGCCTGGGCCCAGTTGCTCAAAACCTGTGTTAGCTTAATGGACTGTTAAATCCTTAACAGTGTTAAGGATTTAACAGTCCGTTAAGCTAACAGAGGTTTTGAGCAACCGGGCCCTGGATACTAAACGTTTATAAAACCGACATATTGATCAGCAAAACCTGCTGCGAACATGCTGAGGTCCATTTTGTCAGCCGTGGACCCCATATAACATTCACTTGGCACGACTAGTAGCTAGCGAAACAACCACCCAGCCGGCTGTTGTTGGCTTATCTGTCAGATGTTACTTGCCTTCAGCAGCCGACATTAATTCAGCGTTCCAGATGTTCTGACGCCACCGTGGCGTTTCGCCACCAGAAACACGGGTTTGGGGCGAAATTTACACTTAGAACGATGAATTAAACTTGTTGTCTGCTGTTTATATAATTTTACGCTTTTCTCGACAAAAACATATTTTGACAGCGCTTGAGAATCGTCTCCAATGGAGACGATTCTCAAGTGCTGGCAAAATATGTTTTCATAAGCAAAAGGACTAATATGAAAAACAGCAGACGACAATATTCGGTTCCCGCCTAATTGTGTATCCAGTGTCAATGTTCCGGGCTGTACATTGTAAATCTGTCTTGTATGCAGGATCCGCTAATAAGAAACTCCTCATAGTGCTGAGAATTGTGCAGAAGACAAATTTACATGAATATAATTGGATACGAAACTGTGGGAGGTTTTAGAGACTAGCTTTATTGTGTGGGAAAATGGTGATTCGGACATCGGGTGGTTCGGACCATAGAGCAGACAATTGTGTTATCTATTTTCGACTTCAAGTAAAGCACGAATACTCGTGACTGCTAATGGAAATAATGTACACTCTACTAATCCACGGTCCGAACTAGTCAATGTCTGAAACAGCTAAGGTCCGAACTAGTCATGGTCCGAATGAATTGTCACAGGCAGTAGAAAATTACTAAATGTCCATGAATCTGGTTTCCAATTGTCAAACTGCGCTGTGGTAGTCCATGGGTCTAAATATAGATGTCATAGCAACGGGCGCATGCACATATTGACAAGTTCTATACTGAATGAGTCCTAAAGCAATATGCACCTTCGCCACCCCTACATACCCCCACCACCATCCCGACTTTCCTCACAATCCTTTATCACGACCTCGTGTTAGCACTGCCATTGTAGCCGCAGATGGTGGGAATTGGTTTCCCGCCAAAGTTTCGTCTGCGAGGGAAGCATTCAATGGCCGTCTGCCACTCCCATTATCGATTGGGCAATAATCGAGTGTTGTTCATCGGGCGGTCGCCGCAGTAAATATGGATTGCCATAATTGGTCCGGTGCACGTGAAATGATACAAGATGGCAGGCATTATTCCATTACATTCTGACAAGCAATGCATACTTCCCTGTATGAATAATTCTGATTTGAAAGTCAGTATTCCTATTTTCTCATTGTAAGTATATGTTGTGACCACTCATTTAAACCGTCTCGTCGAGACGGTTCAAATGAGTGGTCACAACATATACGTTTGTAGGGAAATAAGAAAAATAGAAAACATATTTGAACATTTGCATAGGTCTAAGATGTGTTCCGAATGCAATGGGTTATTGTTGCCAGATTGTTGGATTGTATCCATTCGTGTCCGCCAACGCAATTTGTACAATCAGTGTGCTACTATAACATGTTTCAATTCAGTATGGAAATCCAATATAATGGAAATTAAAGTAAGATGGCACACCTTTTTTCTTATTTTTCTTCTTATTATCTGATTTATTTTTATCATTTGTACAATAAAATACATGATCATTTATCGATGTGATGTCAGAAATTCACACAATGTCCAATGGTGTCTATGCTGAATTAAATCATGTTATATACTGCTGTTAGGCATTACATATTATGTGGAAATGGAAGATGCTATTGACATACACTATACTAGTGTATGTGTATTTGTGCTATTAGAAAATGTTACACACTGTGTGCTATGTTATTTTGAAATGGCAAAACAACAAACTAGTAGCCGGGGACCGTTTCACTAAACTTCGTACGACTAAAATGTTCGTAAGTGCAAAATTATGATGGTCTGTACATTTCAAATTAACAATGTATTCTTGTAAACAATTATTGAATTTACATTTATTGAGCATAGGCTGCATATGCAGCCTATGCTCAATAAATGTAAATCCATCAATTGAAATTTACAGGCGATCCTAAATTTGCACGTACGAACATTTTAGTCGTACGAAGCTTAGTGAAACGCCTCCCTGGTCAGCATGCATGGGCGAACTGACTCATTACTTAACGGCGTATCACCCTATATTGTACATGTGTGTGTATGTCATCGATAATTACATAACCGACTGGTTAATCTTGTTCGAATTATAAACATTTCTGAACATCTATCGCAATTTATCGCCAACTCGCCTTCAAGCAACAGCCAATCAAGCTGCTTTCAAGCAAAGCATTCAATTATTTTTAATTAAAGACATTTACAAATATTCGCAAGATTAGTGCAGACGGTAGTGTGTAAAAGACAGTACGGCGGAACATCATGGGTGTAGTCTGGCAGTCTCTTTATCTCACTTTGTAACCAGGATTGCAAGTGTTAACACAGGGCATATGGCACGTGTTAGTCGCCCTTCGAAAACAACCCAGAAAATTCGGGTTACTAGTTTTGTTTTGTTATCACAAGTCGCATGTGACGTCACATCTCCCCGTACACGTTTGTGTTTACATGAAATGGGCCACGGCCTGGGGAAATTGACCTTCCGATGTATGCTACCAGCGGAGAGCCCGGATCAGCCTGCGCCTCCGCGCAGTCTGATCAGGGCCTACGCTGTTCGCTTAAATAGCATCACTGTTATCGATAAAAGCATTATCTTAACCCTTCCTACGCTGTTGACGGAAACTGCCGTCTGCTGTTTTTCATTTTTGCTTTATTTCTTAACAAAAACCTGGTTTTGACAGCATATGAGAATCGTCTCCACTGGAGACGATTCTCATGTGCTGTCAAAACCAGGTGTTTGTCGAGAAATATTGAAAATAAAACATTTCTAGCAGACGACAACATTTAATTCAGCGTAGTAAGGGTTAATGCGTCAGTCTACAACACGACACAAATCTAAATTCAATGCAAAAGTCGTAAGGTACATTTTCCCCGCCGGCGGTCTATTAATAATATTGTTATACATGTAGTTTTCAAGTATGAAAACTAATAAAATTTATAAACAAACAGCAACGTGTTTTGCTATTGAACACCACCCCTATAATTGCATAGGTACCGTAGTCGTTAGGCCTTCAGATTTCAATATCCTTCCACAACTGAAATCACAGTATCATGATCTGATACCAGGTACCCTTATCTACGGAACGCCAAATCTACATAAACTTAAATAATTAGTGCTAGCTATAAATAATTAGAGCTAGCATTAAATGTGTAGAGCTAGCTCCAAATGATTTAGGACTCTTCAAATGATTTGGAGCTAGTTCTAAATAGTTAATACTAGCTCCAATTATTTAGAGCTAGCATTAACTATTTATGTATATTTGGCGTACCTCACCAGACCACTTGGTCCTAGCTTGAATCCCGATATGTATGAGTAACCTTCGACTCAACAGATGCTATAAGCAGTTTCAGGTGTCTCAACTGGAGATGTTTGAAAATGTGGACTACAGAGTATGCTAGTTGGGTGGAGCTATGTTGTTGAACAAACCATCAATAGACAATACACCGGACTTGAACTCTGGAATAGACACCTGGGGGGCCGTTTCACTAAACTTCATACGACTAAAATGTTCGTAATTGCAAAATTATAATAGTCTGTAAATTTCACATTACCAATGTTTTCTTGTAAACAATTATTGGATTTACATTTAGTGAGCATAGGCTGCATATGCAGCCTATGCTCAATAAATGTAAATCCATCAATTGAAATTTCCAGACGATCCTAAATTTACACATATGAACATTGTTGTCGTACGATGTTTAGTGAAACGCAACCCTGGGCCCTAGGTTCACTAGACTTCATACGAATAACAAATTAGTAAGTGTAAAAAAATACATGTACAGTGTACATGTATTTACCAAAGTGTTGGCATTAGTAGCTGTTTTGGGGCAATTTTTGCCGGATTTGTTCAGACATTAAGACCTCTTACTATCGATGATAAACGGTAATGTGGGACGTAACTTGATATAAATCTTCGTACGAACATGTTTATCAAACGAAGTTTAGTGAAACGGGACCCAGACACACGAAAACCAAAAATTTGTATTACATTCGATGGGTTTCACTGTAATTTATCAGTAGCCGATTTCACTAAAATTGCTAAGCATAGTTATCTAGCTACGTATATTTTGTATATAGAACTAACAACTGCAAATATTTGATGATTAAAAGCATGATAATTATTATACTGAATTTATTACATTATCACAGCCAAAATGGCTGTGATAATGTAATAGAGTCAGTATAATAATTTGGTCAGAAAATAGTTTATTTCATTAAATAAACATTAATAAATTTATCCTTAAATTTAAAATGTTTCCCTCAAACTCTACTTAGCAAGATAAGTATACAATCCAATTTTGGTGAAATCGGCTCCTAGAGTAATGTCTGCATAGTTGCAAAACACGTCATGGACTGATCATTCTACCCGAAAGCAATATGCCCTCTAGTTAGGAACAGTAACTCTTGCCAGTTCAAGAGTTACTGTTTGCAACTACATGACCTATAACATGGACACCGTCCCCAGGGCTGCCCAGTTGAGTAAGGTCTTATATTGGGCCATATCTTAGATTAATAAACCTCTGTTTCGTATCCCTAATATACCTGCTGGATAGCTTTCTAATTATACAGAGGTGTATATATCGTTGTAGTCTCTCTGCAGAGTCAATTCGTCTGAATTTCCAAACGTCCGAACGTATCATTTGTGCCCGTGTTCGGGTACCTATTTAACTAGGTAACGATAATGCGGGAATTACGTGAGAACCATAATTATTGTGTGTATTGCTATTCATACGTTCATGTCATAGCTATCAATGCGACTGCGTGCCGGTTGTTAGTGCCAAAACGAGTTGGAAATGCAAACTTTTAGTAAAGCGGTCGTTTGTCTGTCCCGGCGGCGGCCGGTGGTATCTGAGAGCAGCTGCTCACTTGCTCTAGATAGTCTTTTCCAGTGGTAACCTGCTAGAAAGCTTCCAACTCAAACTATCTCCTGAAAATACTATTACAGTGAAACCTCGCTAAACCGGATACCCTGTAAATCTGATTTGTTGTGTGCTATGCGATCAAGAACAGGCATTATCACCTGAGATAAATGACCAGAAAACGCATCAACATTATGATCACATACGTTTCTTGTTGTTCGGTTTAGAGAGGTTCTAATGTATACGAAATCCTGCACCAAGATGGCCTATATTGTCGGTAAATCTGACCTAATTTTACGACATATCAAACGTTGGGCATGCTTCAGATAAAACCCGTCATCCGCTCCAGCTTGCTTGAATTAAACACATGACCGCCGGACAGGTATTAATAGCATACTAGAGCTGGTGTTTTTACTGTATCGCGAACAGGGCAGATCCTGATCAGACTGCGCGGATGCGCAGGCTGGTCAGGATCTACCCTGGTCGCATAGACTATAAGTCCGGTTTGGTCCGTGGCCTATTTTGACATTCGGCTGCAACAGGTGGGTTATACCCACCACAACTACGACGCGTGCCAGACATTGTTATCCGAGATGTGTTCGGTACACCGATATTGGATTGAGGCTGGGTCGGTCACGTGTGAAATTAGCCCCGCCCCCAGGTGTATGGTTTCCGCAGTTGCACCAGATGGCGACAGCATGAAGGGCTATCTTTACATGTTTAATCGACTATACATGAATTATTTGCTGCAACAATATGCTGTGCCCATGGAGACGAGCGGCATTATAACAACAGCAGAAGGATCAACACAAAACGAGGCTTATTATTATTTGAATATTGGTCATGTAGTTTCTTACCAGCTATCACACTGATACAACCTGATAACGATGACAAAGATTGGTTAGGAAATACTTTTTAATTAAGGACCCGTTCTATACCTGATCAAAGATACTTGCTTCGTAAATGTGATGGAATATATGTATAACATATATGTGAACACTGCCTTGTTACTGTATCCTATATGGCACATGGAGTGTCGAACTCGACCATATTTGTGTGTTCAAACCATCAGCCACTTTCACCTCTTCTGGCGTTTGACATAAAACGCAAAATGTGAAGTAGAACATACGATAGAATGTAGTTAATCACATGTAGAAAAGCCAGGACAACTGTCTCCTATCAAGTATATAACACCAAACAGTAACATATGTCAGTTTTCTGGACAGGGTTGTACCTGTGTTTTTAACAACATGAACCACCATTGGCAATAGCCTTATACACAGAAAATTGCATAGTGTATCACTTTTACCTGGCAAACCACACAACACTTACTATATATATACCCACTACTATACTATGTTAATAGCTATCAAATCCAGTGAAATGTAAGCCGTTACCTCAGTGTATTGTCCCTGGTGTGTACCCGCCTGCTATGCGAGTCAATATGGCTTTACCCATGGGTAACCTGTACACTAACAACAGGCTGTGCATCAGATTGAAAAGTTTACACATCAAAATGTATTTTGAGATTGATGGGAGAAATGCTCAGATATCTCGTGTGTAGTTTGCTGGCATAATATATATAGCACGCCGTTGTCATATCTGTCTATGATGTATTGTACCAATTCCGCATTTGTCCTACGTCGGAAAAGAAGTGGCAACCCGTTGTTTCAACCTGTGGTTCCATACCGTCATGTTGGGCGGTTACAATGACCCACTTGTCTTTGTCTGGTATTTTTACCACATTCAGCCTATGTTCGTCAATCTTTCTAAACCACAGCTGAAAGGTTACTGTGAACACAGATGCATTGTAATACCCCTTTCTTGATAACAGAACACTTTTCTGTCTGTTGTAATAAAAGGTTACGTAAAACATGTACTCAGTATATGCATTATATTGTCAAGGACTTCAAATCACTATCGCCAGATTCTACATTTCTTAGGAAGACATTGTCCTGTACCAGGCTTAAACCTTTCTTGTATTGTGATTTCTTGATTCAGTTTCTCCCGCTCGTGCTTAGCTTTACCTTATAACGCTCGTGCTTAACTTGAGATCGTGATTTAGTTTCTCGCTCTTGCTTAGCTTGAGTTCCTGATTGTGTTTCTCCCGCTCATGCTTAGCTTGAGTTCCTGATTGAGTTTCACGCGCTCATGCTTAGCTTGAGTTCTTGATTTAGTTTCACGCACTCATGCTTAGCTGGAGTTCTTGATTTAGTTTCTCGCTATTGCTAATCTTGAGTTCTTGATTTAGTTTCTCTCGCTCATGCATAGCTTGAGTTTTTGATTTAGTTTCTCTCGCTCATGCATAGCTTGAGTTCTTGATTTAGTTTCTCGCTCGTGCTTAGCTTGAGTTCTTGATTTAGTTTCTCCCACTCATGCTTTGCTTGTGTTCTTGATTTAGTTTCTCCCGCTCATGCATAGCTTGGGTTCTTGATTTAGTTTCTCCCGCTCATGCATAACTTGGGTTCTTGATTTAGTTCCTCTCGTGCATGCTTAGTTTGAGTTCTGGATTTAGTTTCTCCCGCTCATGCATAACTTTGGTTCTTGATTTAGTTCCTCTCGTGCATGCTTAGTTTGAGTTCTTGATTTAGTTTCTCCCGCTCATGCATAGCTTGGGTTCTTGATTTAGTTTCTCCCGCTCATGCATAGCTTGGGTTCTTGATTTAGTTCCTCTCGCGCATGCTTAGCCTGAGTTCTTGATTTAGTTTAGCTAAATCAAGAACTCACAATGCAAGAAAGATTTAAGCGACATCAAGCGGATGAGTATCGTTTTGGGTGTACTTTCGAGATTATTTGATAGACGCGTACGTCAACGACGTCAACAGCTAGAGACTTTCGATGTGTGTCAGTCACTTGTCATTGGCTGGTGAACACATCCCGCAACGTGCTATATATCGTATGGTTGGGCCAATGCGTAGGCAGAGTCCAATGTTCATGACACAAAGTTGTTCGAGAAAGTGCAAGTGATTTTTTCGAACCCCATATGGTATTCAACGACACATACAGAGTGCATTACGCCAGCTAACAATACAGTATTTCGCATGGTTATAGAGGGAACAATGAAATATCCAATTGGAATAAAACACGGTTATGCATTTGATAATATGAAAGCATAATTATGTATGTAGCGTTACTTTTTCTGTTCAGTATATTATGTACATTATAACATTGACTGTTTTGACTAAAGTTGACACTAGTAGCATATTTCACCAACATTGCACAGCATACTTTTCTAGCAAAGTATATTTTGAGGCAGAAATCTTCAATTTAAGGATAAATTTATAAATTTGTATTATACTGAATTTATTACATTATCACAGCCATTTTGGCTGTGATAATGTAATACATTCAGTATAATAATTCTGCATACTTTTACTCATCAAATATATGCAGTCGTTAGTTATATGACATAATGCATTTCGGCGAAAATAAATGATTACTACCTCAAAGTATACTTTGCTAGATAAGTATACTTTACACATTTGATAAAATCGGCTACTGACCAGGATATATGTACTTGCACTATAATACTATGATAAGAGATACAGTTCGCAATGTAAAATACCATGTAGTCTTACAACATAAACGTGACGTCATACGAAACCAATATGTTGTGTTAAACAATATATGATATTTGTTATTTGAGTGTCGTGCACGAAAAAGAAATACCACACGTACAAACAAGCCTGACACGATAACTGTGACACCAGATCCTTGCAGGTTGATTGTAGAATGTTACGGAGCCTCGCAGGGGACATGGATTTATTTTATTAATTCGTTCCCATGAAATAACAATTCGTTCCCTCAATTTAGCAATTCGTTCCCTCGAATTAACAATTCGTTCCCACGATATAACAATTAAATTCCCTCGAATTAACAATTCGTTCCCACGAAATAACAATTCGTTCCATCAATTTAATAATTCGTTCCCTTGAATCAACAATTCGTTCCCACGATATAGCGATTTGTTCCCACGAAGTAACAAGTCGTTACCGTGGGAACGAATTGTTATTTCGTGGGAACGAATTGTTAATACGAGGGAACGAATTGTATATCGTGGGAACGAATTGTTAATTCGAGGGAACGAATTGCTAAATTGAGAGAACGAACTGTTAATTCGAGGGAACGAATTGTTAAATTGAGGGAACGAATTGGTATTTCGTGGGAACGAATTAATAAAAAAAAGAATTCTACGTCCCCTGTGGGGCTCCGTAGAATGTTGTATCTGCACTATAACTGTAGTGTCAGATGACAGTATCCTTAAATATAAACATGCTATCAGAATGCGACGTTCAGTAGTCATGTAAGACAAATATGGTTTGAGATTGTACTAGCACTAGATCTGTACGGTTTGATCAAATAAGATGCATACATCCAGATGATAATTTATTGTACAGTGAAACCTCTCTAAACCGGACACCCTGGGTTCTCCAGGGTGTCCGGATTAGAGATGTTCCACTGTAAATCAGCCATATGATTACTTCAAGATATGCCAGTGTGTATTGCAATCAACACATGCATCATCATCGGAGATACATGACGGGGAAACCTTAAAGATACATGCCCACTCAGTAGGCACACCATGTTCTTTATATAAATTAAATAAGTGTATAATGGTGTCACTATTCCACCAGTTCTAAAAATTACGAGTGCCCGCTATACAGATATAATCATTTTGTAATATTTATTTTACTGATAGTGACGCGCGGTGGTATCAGTCTATTTTCATATGCAAATAAGGCATGCTATTTTTTAATTATTTATACTAATTAAATGCGTCACCTGAACAAATACTATTTTCGACAGATTATAAAGTATAATTATTGCACATCGAAAAATAAATACAGAGAATAAATAGTAATAGCCGTCAGCATTTTAAGGAAACACGGTTATCGCCCCTGATATCAGTGTGGAAATTTAATACTGCTATAAAATGTATAATAATGTCAATCATTATGTGGGGTAATGGTGAATGAATGTTTATTTTGCCAGAAAATGTCTTAGATAATGTCTCTGGTATAAAGAACAGTTTGTGCCTACTGAGTGGGCATGTACCTTTAACAAAAATAGGACGCAGCGAGTTCCTGTATGTCCGCTTTAGAGAGGTTGGACAGTATAAAACGGGCTTACGTAGTCACAGCGTATTAAACATCATACTACACTAGTGTAATAAATATGTAAATGAGATTGCTACAGATATAGAGAATAGTATGTTTTTGCCGTGAATGGGAAAACATATATGGCAAGGCTCAGGAAACGGGATGGGCGAGGCTCTGCCGAGCACATCCCGTTTCCGTGCCGCGCCAGATATTTTTTTCCCGTTCACGGCACTAACCTACTATTCTATTTATCCCGTCAACACCTACAAATGGCTGTAAAATGCAAAAATAGTATTGACTGGATATCAAAAATGTTTCACGGCACATACGCACTGTATATGTATGATGATGCTATTTTGCGATAAACGGGTGGTGGCCGGATTAGCTCAGTAGGTAGAGAGTCGGGTTCGATTCCCACCTCGACATGCTCCGAATGGCCGATTCGGCGTGTCTTTTGGGCAAGACAACTTCGTGCTAGCTTAGTCCTATCGGACTTAAATAGTCGGTCCCGACATGCAAGGTCATCGAGCCAGTTCCGTCGTTAAATCAAAGCATTTACATTTATGTAATGAGTTAATGCATATGTGATGAGTTATTATAAATGTAGTATTCATTAAATTCGTTGACTGATTTCATAAAAAATCTACATACCTCATTTTACTGAAATCAGTAAACTCGTTTATCAAATGAAGGGGTCGGTAGAAAAAGGGGGCTACGTCCACAAGGGACGTAGCCCCTTTCTTCCACAGGCCCCTTCAAATATCATATTAAGTCATCACCGATGTAAGCCCCTCTATGTCTGGTGTACGCCATCAAATTAAATTGTACAATTAAACTACGTTCATTTTCGAGAGTTGTTGGAGCCAATTTACTGAATACAATCGGCTTATGTGCCAACTACCGCTTATCTGCGTTATCTAACATAGTATTTCGCCACTAACCGTGTGAACAATCCAGCCTATTTACTGTTCATGCTTATATTCCTGATTTCACATTTATATAGGGAGATTTGTAGTACAAACTATTCACACACTGTTCTATAAGGAGATACAGCGAAACATCTCTAAACCGGACACCCTGGGAGGTCCCGAGTCCCAGGCGGTCCGATTAGAGAGTTTCCACTGTAAATCATTCATATGATTACTCCAAGACATGTATGTGTGCTTTGGAATCATGAACAGTATCACCGGTGGTAGATAAACCTATCAAAATTAGGAATACAGCTGGTTTCTGAGTATCCGGTTTAGAGAGGATGGGCTGTAATTCACACTGTGAGTTCTTCAGATCGGTGTGGTGCTGATAGTGTGGTGTTATCTGAATTAAATTACTTTTATTACTGCACATAATAGGACAACCTCCAGTTGGCGCATGCATGTTTTACATTCATATTCGGCAAAGTTTATCATTTTGAGCTGGCATGACGAATTATATACTTGCGAACGTCTGATATGCAACATATTTCATGTTCAGTGTTTATTAAGGATAACATTTCTTGTCTATTGAATACTGCGAATAATTAAAAACCTCAAAAGCAATACACATGAGACAAGACATGGGATTTTGTACCTGATGAGCTGTGCGATATTCCATGAAAACTATGATATTGTCTGTAAATGACGTCGAAAGTTGACGAAATTTTCATAGCAAATGCGGAATTCTATTCCGCATCTGCCATGAATATTTCATCAACTTCCGACGTCATTTACGACAAATATCGTAAACTTTGCAAATCTTTTTCATGGAATATCGCACATCTTTATAGATACAAAACAACACGTACGTACGTATACCATTTTTGTTGTTTTCTGTACGTCTATAGACATACAAGGCGCTATTCTCCCACCTAACGATCCCCTCTCAGCGGGCTCTCAACAGACAACTTGATAGATTTTGTATATAAATATCTGCATGTTGTTAATAGGTGAAAGGTGTTTCGGTAGAGTGTACTTGATTGCCAACAAGGCGTGACATGGCGGCAACCTGGCGCCTCCGCCACAGACAGGTGTTTACCTACTACTACCGTATACTCACCTTTATCCGCCGCTAATTGTGGCCCGGTCGCGTGCGATACCGCGATGCGAGATGGCTAATAGATACACATAGTCGGTTACCCGATAGGTAGAAAGTGTACTGTAGCACAGGTAGAACGAGATTACGATTCAGCAAACTGTAATTATAGAGACAACGCTGAATTCTTAAAAGGCGAGACATGAATATTGTCTCATAGACAACTTAACTCTTAACCCTTTCCCTGTTTTGCGATATTTCGACTCATCCAAATCCAAAACATCTGAATAAAAGAATCAAATGCTGGGTCAAATGATGGTTAAATTATCTGATAGAGTAGAAAACATTGTGGGAAAAGGAGAAATTGCTTGTTACAAGCAATTTCTCCTTTTCCCACACTGTTTTCTAAAGACATCTTCTGCAGAGGCGTGAAAAGTTGTCTCTATCAGGGAAAGGGTTAAAAGGCGAGAAACTAATAGTATCTCAAAGTGACAACCTACCTCTTAGAAGACGATTTCATTTGCAACTTAATTCCTTAGAAAAAAACAACATATTTGGACTCACATGGCAAAAGATGATTCCAGCGAGAATAAAAGCGAGAACAAAATCAAAGTACGAAAACATCTGCGTTAATTGTAAGGGTTAATAGTCTATGAACTAGGTAAAAATTGCACAAGCTAAATAATAATCTAATACAGTGAACCAACCATTCACCCGGTAGGTGGTACGTAGATGGGTAGTTGCGGGCAGTAGCTCCCCAAATTACTGCCCGCAACTGGCAGATTGGACACATATTTCATGTAAAGCAACATGAGGGAAATATTTAGAACTCATATCGGGTACAAGGGAATGAACAGCCAACGTGGGATGGTAGTCCACCATGCTATCGCCAATCACATGAGAGTTGGAAACGTTGTAGAGTGAGGGTATGTGTTTGAATCGTAATTTGAAATGTTTGCTAACTTTGGTTTGACATATTTTCCCCTTAGCATATCGCCCTATTCTTTTATTCAATGGCACTTTCTGCACTGGCATGTTGTTAACAATTCACGCTATATAATAGGGCTATATTGTTGTTGTAGCATATTGTCTATACGAATGTATGACATAAGCCCCCCAGGACAAAAGCCCACTTGTCCAAAAATGCACAGGCGGACAAAATCCCCCCCCCCCCCCCAGTGAAATTGACCTTGTTTTTTCACTGGGGGACCTTTGTCCTACCTTGCATTTCTACTGGGGGACCTTTGTCCACCTGTGCATTTTTGGACTGGATTGGGTGGGTGGGGGGGGGGGGGGGGGGGCTTTTGTCCTGAGGGGATTGTGTCAGTATCCCAACAACAGGGATTCCGCTGGGGAAAATAAAAAAATCGCCACTTCAACAACTTTTTATTTTTCGAAAATTGTAATTTTGTATCGCCAATTGTTTATTTTTATCGCCAATTGCGAAAGTGGCGATCGCCAGCGGGATCCCTGCATTGTCTACATGTTCCAGTACATGTAATAATGTCCCGCATAAATGTTGTTCGCCCTGTATGGATACAATACTATATACACTAAAATTTCTCTAAACCGAACACGATGTTAACGTCTGAGTTCATAACTGTGGTCTCATGGCCATTTATCACTTATGATAGCTTTTGACATGATGCCAAATTACACATGTAATACATGTATTGGTATAGTCATATAGTAGATCTACAGTGGAAAATCTCTAAACCGGACACTCTGGGGACCTCCCATAGTTTCCGGTTTAGAGAGGTTCCCAGTGTTTATGACATAACAGAGAATACGTCATATCTTCAGTATCGAACCCACGACCTTGCTAGCGATAGAGACAGAGGTGAACTTCACACAGTGGACGTGGGCTGAGATAATGAAGTTATGACGAGTATTGAGACACGTCAGAATGCATGTCATAAGCGCAGAGATGACAGCTTCTTTCCCCTTCACTTCAAACAACGGATAGAATGTGAGAAATATATTAACAGACACACGAGAAAATAACATTTAGTGTGAGAAACCATCACAATCTATGTTTTGCGCCCATGATTATACGACTTTCTGAGCACGTTCTCAAAATATGCACTCGAATTCATGCAGTTTGGCTGGCAGTGACTGAGCACAGGTCAGCTTCGACCTATAAAACTTCTCCTAATGTATAAGCTTATGAGAACGAAGAACATGCTCAGAATGTTACATAGTCATGGACCGATGTTGCACATCTGTTTCAAACATTTTATTGCTGCACTCGGACACCTACTATCGTGTGTCAACTAGACTACTGTCTGTTCCACGTTAATGTGTTTAATGGCCAAATGTTCGTCGGCAGTAAAACGTGGAACAGACAGTAGTAAGTCTACTGGTAAGTCTACTGTAGTATGCCAGTCGGGCTCAATGACCACCAAGGATCGGGGAAATAATCAGCTGCATAACGCGCTAGCACGTCTCATAATAGTAGCACCGGGATGAACTCCGCGCCGACCTAAAATGTTTCACGTCGAAATATGCGCCGGATTACTGACGAATTCCCATTCAGCTAAGTGCAGAAGATACTGCATAAACATATTTTCGTCTAGTTAACCGGCGCAAGTAATTTGCGCCGGTTACGAGGCGAAAATGCGTTTATGCGATATCTCTAAGTAGAGCTGAGTGGCATCTCGTCAGGAAACCGGTGCATGTTTTTCGACGGGAATCAGTTTACGCCGGCGCGGAGTACCACATCACCGCACCAGTAGTATGCTGTGTGCAGCGCCAGGTTACTGGTTGTCTCGTGCATCGTACGCCCAAATGATCGTGATAGTTAACGACTACAGTGGCGCCATCCGACTCGCGGCGATATGTCGAGTCACGGGAACGCAGAGTTATCAGGTAACGCGCTCTGCATTGACCTAATACACACTGACGGATAACACATACGGTCGTGTCCTGCATTGTCCGGGTTACAACTACTGTCTCTGACTTTCTATTGGCCAAACGGCGTCACATGACGAATGACCGCATATTTTTATTTCCCTGACGCTATCAAGACTCAGAAAATACATCCGTCCTGTTCATGGTCATTTGCAATGTACGTAAAAAGTTTTACATCATGCCGCAACTTCAATATGACTTGATACGTGTACTAATACATCACCTAATATCCAGGGGGCCGTTTCACTAAACTTCGTACGACTAAAATGTTTGTAAGTGCAAATTTAGGATCGTCTGGAAATGTCAATTGATGTATTTACATTTATTGAGCATTGGCTGCCTATGCTCAATAAATGTAAATCCAATAATTGTTTACAAGAAAACGTTGCTAAAGTGAAATTTACAGACTATCATAAGTGTGCACTTACGCACATTGTAGTCGTACGAAGTTTAGTGAAACGGCCCCCAGGGTATGGGCTCACTGTATATTGCCTGATCTCACTCCCTGGGCCCTGTTGTTCAAAACACCAGTTAGCGACTGTTAAGTCCTTAACGGACTGTTAAATCCCTAACTGAATGGTTAAAATCTCTGTTAAAACAGAGATTTTAACCATTCAGTTAAGGATTTAACAGTCCGTTAAGCTAACGGATGTTTTGAACAACCGGGCCCAGGTGTCTGTAGTTATCCGATATCGTGTTTGACGATTATCATTGATTGTTTGACTTTATCTTGTAACTTGTACGACTACTTCGCTGTTCAATACACTTTCTATGTGAATAAGCATGTAATCATTTATTTAAATTTACTGATATGCCAACGTCTTATGCAGTGACATGTGTATATAATCTATGGAAGCCCTGGAGGGACTTCCGACTTCTTTACTTCCGACTTCCGACTTCATTACTTCCGACTTCTAACTTCATCACTTCTGACTTCATTACTTCCGACTTCATTACTTCTGACTTCCGACTCCATCACTTCTGACTTCATCACTTCCGACTTCATTACTTCCGACTTCCGACTTCCGACTTCATTACTTCCAAGTCAGAAGTGATGAAGTCGGAAGTAATGAAGTCAGAAGTGATGAAGTCGGAAGTAATGAAGTCTGAAGTAATGAAGTCGGAAGTAATGAAGTAATGAAGTCGGAAGTCGGAAGTAATGAAGTCGGAAGTCGGAAGTAATGAAGTAATGAAGTCGGAAGTCAAGTGAAGTAATGAAGTCGGAAGTCGGAAGTAATGAAGTAATGAAGTCGGAAGTCGGAAGTAATGAAGTCGGAAGTAATGAAGTCAGAAGTGATGAAGTCGGAAGTAATGAAGTAATGAAGTGATGAAGTCTGAAGTAATGAAGTCGGAAGTGATGAAGTCGGAAGTAATGAAGTCGGAAGTCAGAAGTAATGAAGTCGGAAGTAATGAAGTCAGAAGTGATGAAGTCGGAAGTCGGAAGTAAAGAAGTCGGAAGTCCCTCCAGGGCTTCCATAATAATCAGATGCAAGTACATGTCTATGATTAGTAGTAGTATTTATTTTTACGATGATCCGATTTGTGTGTCATGATCTCGCATATTTATTTACAAACACCGCTATTCAATATATACCGCACGGACTATTAAATTATCTACGCCACCATACAAAATACATTAACCGGTCTATTCTGTCAGTACAAACCGATATAGATGTCGCCAGTTTGCTAGGACATGAAACACTATACCATAATTAACAGTTTTGTTAAGCCACACAGAAACATAAGAACTCGTTAATAACCATTAGGTTATTGAATTCAATATAGTTGTTAGACTTAACGGAAAGGCGTTTTATCAGGTAACACGTTTTGCATTAACGGACTACGTGCCGACTGATAACAAAGTGTTTTATCCTGCATCGACTAGATACCACCATCTGGGTTACTACGAATTAACAACTGACGTTTTATTGGTCTAACGACGTCATATGACGTTACCGATTGACGGCAGTGTAATAACTCGTGCTGTTTCAAAATAAAACACGCCATATTTGCTAATTTGCTCACTTATCCAGCATATAACGTTACCTGATAAATAGAATACCATTCCAGTGTATTTCAATATACCGTTTATCAGGCTCGGCTCAGAAACGGTAGGAATTCCTCGGCGAGCCTCGGAATTCCTACGCGTTTCTTAGCCTTGCCTGATACACTATAGCTTGATGTTCTCTACAACTCCCAAATTTAATAATGATCATCTCTTGTGACTGCTGCATGAACATGTACAGTGAAACCTCTTTAAACCAGTAGCCTATTTCACCAACATTGCAAAGTATACTTTCCTAGCAAAGTATACTTTGAGGGAGAAATTTTAAATTTTAGGATAAATTTATTAATTTTTATTATACTGAATTTATTACATTATCACAGCCAATTATACATTCAGTATAATAATTATGCATAGTTTTAATCATCAAATATTTGCAAGCATTAGTTCTGTATAAAATAATGCATTTCGGAAAAATAAATGATTACTCCCTAAAAGTATACTTTGCTACATAAGTATACTTTGCAATTTTGATGAAATCGGCTACAGACACCCTGTGCATCCGCATGATCTCCGGTATCCCGAATTGTCTGTTTGTAACGCAGGGCAACTTTGTAAGTCGCCCAGCGTTACAGACAGAAAATTCGGGTTAGCATAACTTTGTAAGTCGCACTGCGTTACAGAGACAGAATTCGGGTTAGGTCCCCGGTATAAAAAGGTACCATTGAAATTCACATGTTAGACCACAAATGGTGATACTCGATGATTAAACTCTTCGACAGTAAGCATCACGTACCCATTCCCTTATGTGTTTATATTATGTTGCTTTGATTGGGGAAATGGGGCTAATGGGAAAGTACAAAATGTTGTACGCAACTAATAATTTGTTCAAATTAAATTTATAATGTGTATGGTTTGATATGAAATAATGTTTTTCCCGTGGCTGAAATAGCCAGTTAATTGAGTGACAACCTTAGTTGATATGAATCTACACGGGTATCTTACCAGCCTATTTTAACTTGTAGATGAAACGTTGTATAGTCGACATAGGCGAGACTTCATTAGTTGGGTGAGTACCTATCTACCCTGGTCGTTCTGCAGGAATAGCGATGGGAAGTACAGGCCCTACGTGGTCCACGACAGGAACTTATATACAGTGCAACATCTGTTAACCGGACAGCCTGGGAGGTCCCAGGGTGTCCGGTTTATAGAGGTTCCACTGTAAGTCAGGCAATTGGGCACTCACATCCATGCATGGTTTTCAGTCATGAGGTCCCCCGGGTGTCCGGTTTGGAGAGGTTCCATTATAAGTCAGGCACTCAAATCCATGCGTGTTTTTCAGTCACGAGGTCATCAAGGTGTACAGTATAGAGAAGTTCCACTGTATTTCAGTCATTCAGAGGTTCCACTATAATTCAGGCATATAAGTACGCAAATACGTTTGTACTTTGCAATCGTAAACATACATTATCATCAGAGCTAAATGACAGATAGACGCTTGAAAAATAATTACACCGATTATTCTTGTTTATTGCCCGGTTTAGAGACGTTTAACCGTACCTAAACTTCCCAAAGCGACAGGTATATTAGCAATAGTAAGGTATTGTTGTGGTAACAATACCCGCCATGACCACCTTGTGTGGTTTCTGTATGCTGTCTCGCATATCTCGACCCCGTACCACATGACTCCTCGACTGGGCGTAGGAAAATAAACCACCTGGCGCCACAACTACTGCCCTCTACACACTAGCTATGTCTTCTCACGGCTCGATTCAATTATGGCGGTGAATGGAGAAATGGGGATTATGGGTTTTGCGATCAGTGTAGATCCTGATCAGACTGTGCGTCCGCACAGTCTGATCAGGATCTGCACTGCTCTACATTCCGTCAATGAAACACCCGTCATGCTTCGAACGAACCAGGAACAACGGTCGCTATTAAGTCACAGGAGTTTGGTATTTCATACTGGACACAAATCCCATAAGCCCCATTTCTTTAGTTACAGCCACAATTAATGTCGTCCCGGCGAGGTTATCTGAGATCACCGATGAAGGCAGAGGATCGTCAAAACGGTGTATGGTGAAGATTATAACGCTAAACACCTGTTGCTTAGATAGCATTCCTGCGACTGCCAGGCGCCATCCACAAGTATAGCGTGAGCGTGTGTACCTGCCTAAAATACGACACCTGTTGACTTGTATCAGTAGTTTGCGAGGTGAATATGGCGGGAAAACAAGGATATATATAGGCTTTATTGTATTGTCCAAATGATTAACTTTGCTCAAGGTTCGGCACGTACTAGTATACAGACAGACTGGAGAATGGGGCATAGGGTTTTCCGACAATTGTAGATCCAGATCAGCCTGTGCATCGGAATACAATCAGGGTCTGCATTGTTCGCGATTCCGTCAACAAAACACTCTAACAATCAAACTATAAATCAGGCTACATGAGTGTGCTATTTGATCAGGAGTCACACTGGTCACAAATCCGACAAGCCCCATTTCTCCAATAACAGCCAAATTTAGTTTATTAATAAGAGCACGCTTTATATTTGTAGAAAAGCTAGGACAGGCTTATACTATATGTATTTGTACAGTTAAACGTCTCTAAACCGAACATCACGCCAGGGCTATCATAATAATGAGACACGCCATGCGATTTTGTACTTAAAAACATGTGCGATTTTTCATTAAATCTATTTACAGAAAATGTGATATTTTCTGTGAATGGCGTCGAAAGATGAAGAAATTTTCATAGCAAATGCGAACTGCTATTTCGCATTTGCTATGAAAATTGTATCATCTTTCGACTTCATTTACGGAACATATCCTAAATTTTGTAAATATTGATTTCATACTGTTCTTACTGTCTGTTCCATGTTTTGCTGTCGACGAACTTTTGGCTACTAAACACATTCAATCTAAAAAATATTTAAAAGTAAGTACTTATTTATCAATAACAAAAAAGTCACCCTCCTTACATTTAAATATTGTTTAGATTTAATGTGTTTAATGGCCAAAAGTTCGTCGGCAGCAAAACGTGGAAAAGACAGTAGGTACAAAATCGCATGGCGTGGCTCATATGTGGTATACTAGTATGCGTATTCAGATACGTTCTTGTTCTTGACAACCAGTAGCCTATTTCACCAACATTGCAAAGTATACTTTAGTAGCAAAGTATACTTTGAGGGAGAAATTTTCAATTTTATGATAAATTTATTAATTTTTATTATACTGAATTTATTACATTATCACAGCCAATTTGGCTGTGATAATGTAATACATTCAGTATAATAATTCTGCATACTTTTAATCATGAAATATATGCATTTGTTAGTTCTATATGAAATAATGCATTTCAGGAAAAATAAATGATTATTCCCTCAAAGTATACTTTGCTAGTAAAGTATACTTTGCAATGTTGATGAAATCGGCTACAGGAGTAAACGCATTTGTGTAGGTATATATTACAGTGGAACTGGTTCAAATTTGACACGCTTAAATCTAGATTGCAAATGTACCACATCAGTACTACAAGTATCTGTAAGTATCTGATATGTGGCAGTGACTGGAAAAATGGGGCTTGTGGAATTTGTGACTAGCGCAGCTCCTGATCAGATAGCACTCTCATGTAGCCTGATAAGGATCTACATGTATATTGCTTGTTAGAAGCATGACCACTGTTTCAGTGATGAAATAGCGAACAGTGTAGATTCTGATCAGACTGTGCGGATGTACTTGTTGATCTGGAGCAACACTGGTCACAAATGCATTAGCCCAATTTCCCTCCAGTCATGTTGAAAGGTACGAATATGTCCGCACGAACCAATAGGTCCGCGGACCTATTGGTTCGTGCGGACATATTCGCATGTAATTCTACGACAGCAAGACGGTATCACTGAACTTTACAAAAGGTATATTCGATCAAAACCTGTAACCACCTGTAATTTGGGTCCCGTTTCACTAAACTTCGTACAACTAAAATGTTCGTAAGTGCAAACTTATGAGTAAATTTCACATTAACAATGTTTTCCTGTAAACAATTAATGGATTTACAGTTATTGAGCATATGCAGCCTATGCTCAATGAATGTAAATCCAAAAGTCTAAATTCCCACAAGATCCTAAATTTGCACTTGCGAAGATTTTAGTCATTCGAAGTTTAGTGAAACGGGCCCCAGTAGCTGATATGAGTAGACTACTTTCACCATTGTATTGTACGTGCGGGTACTGTTTTGTCTAATATAATAAACGTCACTTGTCGGAGGCTGTTTGATTTCGAGTATATGTTTATAATCATTGACAAATGTACAAAAATGTTGTACAATTTAATACACCTGATAGTGGGAATCTATCACACAGACTGTGATGCTCATTTGATACGATAATGATTACAGTCATCCATTCTGATGATGCCTTATACTACTTATACAGTGACACAGTTAACAGTTAACAGTTAACATCGGACTGCGGATCGGGAGGCCCCGGGTTCGATTCCCACCTCTACCAGCTCCGAATGGCCGATTCGGTGTGTCCTTTGGCAAGACAACATCGTGCTAGCCTAGTCATATCGGACTTAAATAGTCGGTCCCGACATGCAAGGTCAACGAGCCAGTGCCGTCGTTAAGTCAAAGCATTTACATTTTTCACAGTATTTTCGTACTTATAGGCATGAAACACAATCATATGACAACAATCCTCTCTACCACATCATACATTGCAGAAAACGAAGTCTTAAAAGGATCAGCACCGTACGTAATTCCGTCAGCGATACAACACAGTGCGTACGTGCCGTGAAATACGGTGCCGTGAAACATTTTTGATATCCTATCAATACGACCTAATCACTGCGTATGGATATGTGCGGTTGTCATACTAGTCGATTCTCCGATTTTGAGGATGTGTCTGGGGTTATTTTTTGCATTATGAAGCTATTTGTAATGTTGACGGGATAAATAGAATAGTAGGTTAGTGCCGTGAATGGGAAAAATATCTGGCGCGGCACGGAAACGGGATGGGCTCGGCAAAGCCTCGCCCATCCCGTTTCCTAAGCCTTGCCAGATATTTGTTCCCAGTCACGACACTAAACTACTATTCTCTATTTATGCATCCTAATACTCCAGGAATACAAGGTAATCAATGCATATGCAGTGGAACATCTGACAACCGAATAACATGGGAGGTTTCCATATAGAATGTAGACATATTCCACTATTCACATGCGTACTACAGGACACTAGTGTACATACAGTGTAATCTCTGGGAACTGAGCACCCTGTGAAATTACCAGGTTGTCCGGTTAAGAGCGATTCCACTGTAATTCAAGACATAAGTGTACATACTGTGGAATCTCTCTAACCCGGAAATCCTATCCGGTTCCATAAGGTTTCTAGGGTCCACTAAGGCATATATATGTGCTTTATAATCATGAACATACTTAGGTATTAGAGGACACTGAAGCAACCCAAATTTAAGCACATATGAATATATGGGTGTTCATCTCCTGCGTGTATCCAGATCTCCTGCTCAGAATCAAGACATGGTTTATAAGCTGGCCTTTGTACGATCGCGGCCAAAATCAATTTCTCGATATGTGTTTTATTGGGTTATCTTGTATCTCGCTACGACAATGCGTTTATCAATTACCTGATTAAGTTGTCACGCTTTAAGATACCAAATATAGACTGCATCTGTTCGCAATGACTATCTCACTCTGTCCAATCATTTAACACGTGACCAGGGCTCTGGAATTACCGTATTTGTAGAAACGCCCGTTTTCACCGTCTGTGCGAACGTACACAAACGCACAAAGGTCTACCATTGATGCAAACGTAGTAAGGTAGCGACCCGGCCCTGCACAATTGTGGCTGTGACTGGAACAATGTGTATTACTAGTATTGGATTTGTGACCAGTGTAGCTCCTGATCAAATAGCACACTCCTGTAGCCGCATAGCGATGCACAGGCTGATCAGGATATACACTGGTCGCAAACCCATAAACCCCATCTCTCCAGTCACAGCCAAAATCTCGTTACCTGTTGAACGGCCCTCGTCTTTGCGCGTTTTGCTGGGAAATATTAACCACCACGTGTTCAATGCTGATATTGGCGCGGTTTTCTCGGAACTATCCAGCGGCGACCAGATGGTTCTGTGTATCGATCAACACCGATGTGTATGAGCAACAACAAGCTTGCTTCCAACAAGCGTAATGAAGCAATATATACTCGCAGACAAACCGACCGCAGACTGCCAATGGGCCACCAATGTTGCCATTTTGGAACTATGCGCCGCCATCACCATTATAAAGCCAACGCGGATGGTTACGTTCACGAACCGTTCTCATGCCGTGTAATTCATGCCCACTCAATATGTTATAATATAGGGAGACGGATAGTTTTGTATATTCTGTAGATATACCATTTTCTGGAAAAATAAACATTCATTCACCATTACCGTGATTACCCCACGCAGTATTATACATGTATATCAGATGTACATTTCCACACTGATATCAGGGGAAATATCCGTGTTTCCTTAAAACATTAACGGACATTGCTATTTATTCTCTGTATTTATGTTTTGATGAGCAATGACCATACTTTATGATCTGTCGAAAATATTATTTTTCAGGTGACGTATTTAATTATTATAAATAATGAAAAAGATATCATGTCTCATTTGCATATGAAAATAGCCTGATACGACCGCGAGTCACTATGGACAGTTTTAATGCATTCATGCCTAGAGATCAGATGATTAAATATGTAGCTAGATCATACAATCAATGTTGTTCTATATATTCTGTACCTATAACATAACATGGTGTCAGAAATAACAGATTAATTATAACATCGAATTTTGAACATTCTGTAGATTGGAATACCATATTCTACATCTTGATGTAGGCAGAATTTCAAACATTCACAATGGATCTAAATGGTGTTCCTACGCCGTGCATGGCCTGGAATGCAAGCAATCTCTCTGAGGCATTGAGGAAGTTCCATGATCACACCAGCTTGATCTTCAGGGGACCACTGAAGGAGAAAAGCGAAGACGTAAAAGAAACGTACTTACTTTTATGGGTTGGAGAAAAGGGCAGAGACATATCGAGCACACTGCCATTAACCGAGGAGCAGAAGTCTAACTTGGAGGCGATATGCGGCGCGATCAAGAGGCACGTACAACCGAAGGCGAATCGAATATTTTCACGTTACAAATTCAATAACGAAGTGCAGGGAGAAACATCACACAGTTACACATTCTAGCCAGGGACTGTAACTACACAGATGAGCCAGAGATGATACGTGGCAGAATCGTGTTCGGTGTGAACTCACAACGAGTAAGGGAGAAATTAATAACAGAGGGCGAATCATTATCAATGGACAAAGTCGTCCAGCTTTGAATATGCTCAAGAAAAATTGAAAACAATGAGCCAGGCGACAGCGGCATTAAGCAGTATCAACGCGATTGGAAGCAGCCAGCCAAGGAGCTACACCGGACCAAACTATTTCAACATGGGAAACCTGGCAACCAGAAAATGCAGCGCCAGACCAGATTACAGACTGCAGACCGACGACCGACGACCACAGGAAATGTGGCAACTGTGGACAGTCACATGCAAACGAGTTGTTTAAAGACGAGTTGTCCCGTATGTAGAAGTTAAGGGTGATTACGAAAGTTAATGAGCCTACAAGCTGGGTTAACTCGATGGTCCTCGCTGAGAAGCGTCATGGAAAACTCAGAATTTGTCTGGATCCAAAAGACCTCAATAAGAATATTTTGCGGCCCCACTATCCTATGCGAACACTTGAGGACATCTTGCCTCAGTTATCAGGTGCAAACTATTTCACAAAGCTCGATGCCAGGTCTGGCTATTGGTCAGTAAAGCTATCAGAGGAATGTTCACCACATTCAATACCATATTTGGTAGATTCAGGTACCTCCGGTTACCTTTTGGTCTCAAATCGTCGGGTGATGTATTCATTCGGAAGGTCGATGAGAGTTTCGAAGGTCTGACTGGTGTGGCGGCTATCGTTGATGACATCCTTGTGTTCGGCAGAATTAGGGACAAACATGACACAAATCTGAAAGCTGTTTTTCAAAGGTCACTTGAAAAAGTGAGGTTCTGTTCTACTATGATCCGAAAAAGCCCATCACCCTTCAAGTTGACGCATCCAAATTTGGTCTTGGTGCAGCTATTATGCAGGATGGCAAACCCATTGCATATGCGTCAAAGTCATTGACAGCAGCAGAGGTCAATTTTGCCCAGATAGAGAAAGTGATGTATGCAATTGTGTTTGGTTGTGAGCGATTCAACCAGTTTGTATATGGACATACGGTCAATGTGCAGACCGATCACTTGCACCTGGTGTCAATTTTCCGGAAGTCTCTTTGTGCCGCACCTGCCCGACTGCATTGCATAATGTTGCAATTACAGAGATACGACCTTGAACTCCAGCACCTGTTCAGTAAGGAAATACCGGTTGCCGACACCCTTTCCCGCAGGTTTCTTAAAAACACATTCCCAGAATTGTCCTGGTATCGACCTACACGTTAACATGGTTATGTCAAGTCTGCCTGCTAGTGACCGGAAGATGCAGGAAATAAAGTCTCAAACTGATCTGGATCCCCAGTTAATCGTTCTCAAAGAGGTTATTCTCCAAGGTTGGCCTGGGTATAGGCATACATGTCAGCGAGAAGTACAACCCTTTTGGAATTTCTGGGATGAATTGTCCTTTGTCGATGGAATAATCATGAAAGGCCCCAAGATTGTGATTCCCAATTCCCTGAGGTCGAAAATGCTGGAAGTAGTTCACATAGGCCACATGGGTACAGAGAAATGTTTGAAACGGGCACGTGATGTAATGTTTTGGTCTGCGATATCTGCAGAAATTACAAACATGGTGCTGAATTGTTCAACTTGTCTTGAACACAGGAATTCTCATCAAAAGGAGCCATTAATGTCCCATGAAATCCCAGAATATCCATGGCAAATCACAGCCACCGATCTATTCACCTGGGAAAACAAACATTACCTCATTGTAGTAGATTATTACTCCAGATATTTCGAGGTCAAGCAACTTCCAGACCTAAAAAGTACCACGGTAATCAGTCGGATAAAGGCAATTTATGCCCGCTGGGGGGTCAGTTTCTGATAATGGTCCCTGCTACAGTTCACAGGAGCTTGCAAACTTTGCCAGGGAATGGGATTTTCATCATATGACTTCAAGCCCCCATTTTCACCAGTCTAATGGTTTGGCTGAGAAATATGTACAGATTTGTAAAATAATTCTGACCAAGGCTAAGGCAGATCACAAGGATGCCATAATTGCATTTCTAGAGTACAGAACCACACCCCTGTATATAGGTTATTCACCAGCCCAATTGCTTATGAGCAGATAACTACGCCCCCTCCTCCCAACATCACGAGAAAACCTTCTTCCTCAAGCTGTAGTCACTAGTAAAATCAGCCTCAGCCAACAAAGGGAAAAGGGGTACTATGACAGGCAGGCGAAACCACTCAATACTTTGCATGTAGGTGATTCAGCTATGATACAGCAACCTAACAAAACTTGGAAACAAGCAGTAGTGACTGGCAAGCCAGCGGAATTGTCATACAGTGTTCGAATCCCTGATGGTATGGAATACAGGCGCAACAGACGGGTTTTGTTGGCGACCAATGCTCCCAGTCATGACCATGATACCTCAGATTATGATATTCAGGTGCCAAGTTCAAATGCAGAAAGTGAATCAATTGACCTAGCAAATGACGCCATTATACCACAAATTCCTGCAAATCCTATGCCATCACATGAGAAACAGGATCGTAACGTGTACGTAACCAGATATGGTCATGAAGTAACACCAAGAATGATGGACATTTGCACAAAGGAGGATACAGTGGACTATGTCTAGTATTTTATAGACCGATCACACAATAATGTCAGGCTCACAGTGACATGGTTGAACCAGCAGTCAAGGTTACAAGCAACATTAAAAAGCGCACTTAAACCAGTAGGGAGTAAATAAAACAGATTAATGTTGTCCAGTCAAAACACATTAATGTTAATGTGCTTTGATTAGACCACTGTCTGTTGATGCAGGTGCTATTAGCCGGGTCATGTTATGTGACATCTTCAGGAGGGAGATGTAATGATATGCCTGGGTAATCTGACCGACCAGCATCTCCCACTTGATACCGCTCTGGGAGTATCAGGTTACCAACTGGGGCTGACCACTGATGGGCAGTTTTAATACACTCATGCCTAGAGATTAGATGATTAAATATGTAGTTAGATCATACAATGATTGTTGTTCTATATATCCTGTACCTATACCATAACAGTCCCCAGTGTGTCCGGTGTCGAGAGGATCCACTGTTATTCACTGATAGCAGCACTCCGTGACACGTGTGTGCATGCTTTGCATGTGTGTGCATGCTTTACGGACGTTAATGAAATACCACCAAATTACGTCAGCAGGACATATGTATGTTTAGTTTCGAGAGGTTCTACTGTATCACCACTGGCCTATATCAGCTATCCGTTTGGGTCTCTGACAAAGTGGGTCCTACCACTATTTGTATCTGGCGGTTCGACGATGAGATTGCAAAGTGTGATCTACCAGTAGCCGATTTCACCAAAATTGCTAAGCATACTTATCTAGCTAAGTATACTTTGAGGGAGTAATCATTTATTTTTTCCGAAATGCAGTATTTCATATAGAACTAACGACTGCATATAGTTGATAATTAAACGTATGCAGAATTATTATACTGAACGTATTACATTATCACAGCCAAAATAGCTGTGATAATGTAATCAATTCAGTATCGTGAAAAATAATAAAGTTATCCCTAAATTGAAAGTTTCTCCCTCAAAGTGTACTTATCAAGATAAGTATACTTTGCAATGTTGGTGAAATATGCTACTGATTCGGAACCGCTGGGAATACACGTACAGTTACCCTTAGGCATACAGAACAACACCAAAATAAACCGATTCAACCAAAAACCATGTGCTATGTCCGTCCGTCACCAATATAGCTTTGTTTTGTTTTGTAAATTGCCTCGAATTTCTGTTTCTCTACATGGAATAGTTGACTGATGCCACCATTTTATATAAAATGCCCCCACGACCACGTCTCCTAATGTCAATACTTTGTTGTCATATACACGTAAGGTATGTGTAAATAGTTTCTAATGTCTGTGTCCCTTCATTCCTTTCTAACACAGTCGGCATCATTGTACATACATGTACACGGCCTTACCGCACCCCGTGCCCCGGCCAGCATCACACACACTTACTGTCTGTTTCACGAAACCTGCCCACATTTTACGGCTTTTTAAACAATGAAAAAACAATAATTTTTTCGATGATATTAAATTATAGCAACATTTAGGAATGAGCTTTCTTTTTATTTTGTGAAATTTGGTCAAATATTGATGTTATTACGAAATATTAATTTGTCCGTGGGAATTTAATATGGGGGGAAAGGAGGTGCAGGGGCTGAGGGAGGAGTCGAAACACGGAAAAGTTTGAAAATTGACTCCGAAACCTGGATAGATAGATTGTAAATGATGTAACTAAGAAAACAAAAGTTAAATATTGAAAATCTGTTCACTATTTCTGAAATTAGAAACAATTCTATGGGGATTTAACATGGGGAAATCGATATTGCACTAAATTTCACGAAATAAAAAGAAGGCTCATTCCTAAATTGGTGAAGTAAAAGTAAAGACAAGTAGGTCTCCCTTCATACGGCATCATTCGGAATAAACGGGCCAACGCGACCAATCTTTTTTCTGATGTCATGGCTGTGTAGTTTAACATAAACAGTTGAACCTCTCCAAATCGGACAAAAAGAAAACACATGTGATCTTATTTTTGATTAGTTTCTTGGTCATTTATCTCAGGTGATAATGTCTATTCATGATCGCATAGCACACAACTATGGCTCAGAATGATCAAATGCCTGATTTACAGTGAAACGTCTCTAAGCCGGACACCCTGGGAACCCCCAGGGTGTCCGGTTTATAGAGGTTTCACTGTAGTTAAATTACTTCAAATTTATTTCCCCCTTCGTAGAACATTTTCTTATTTTGCGACTGTAAGTTATGCAACATTTCCCAGTCTGATAAGGATAATGGCATTGACTGTTGTCAGAAACTGTTTCCTTTTGTGTCTTGTCAGATTTCTACTTCTTTTTGGCAGTGAATACCGCTTGACATGCACACTAATGGTAAATCTTGATTGGCTCCTATTCGCCTTGTTTTCTATGTCAAATATTGTGCATCATGTCACATTTCTAGTGCGTACGTCTTCATTTAAACTCGTCTCATCTCCATGTATATAACCTCTGAATTGAAAATGAGAGGTCAACGCCACATGCATATCCAATTTAACAAAATGCACGTTTGTACATGTTTTTCTCGCATAGAAAACAGAAGGAAATTGAGATTCCTTGATAAGATAGAAGTTTCACAAATCCTTGATACTGACACCTACAATTAGAAGATTATGACAGAAATTGCTATTCTCTGGCGAAACATAATACTGTTTAACAGTTCTGTCAAGTTGAAGTGCCGTTAAGGTCAGAAACGATAGTTTATGTCAAAAGCATGATACTCCACGAAAAACATTGTATGTACATGTATAATGTGACTGACTTGAGCAATAGGGCGTTAAGGTTTCGCAACCAGTGTGCTATTTGATCAGGAGTTACACTGGTCAAAAATGTCATAAATTCTCCAGTCACGGCCACATTTAAATATTGTATTCGTAACGTCGACTGCATTGTAGTGCTAGCCGCTACTGCCGAGGCTATGGTCAAGAGTCCGTCGATCATGTACATTTTCTATTGTTTATTTGACTACCAGATTGTCTGCACCGTTTGGATTTAGAATATCTCATGTTTGCCATGTAAAAAGTCAGTATTTTAAATAGCCGGAGACTTGATATTTGATATGTATCTTTTTTATGGTTTACAGATGCGTAAAGTCAATTTCGATTTGTGGGTCATGGATTATGTACCCCTTTTGAACTTCGACTCTCGCGAATATTCCCAGTAAGAAGTAAATATTTCAAACTCCATATTTGGTATACTAGTATGGCTTCTTTATGGTGTGCAGATGCGCAACGTCAATTTCGATTTTTGACATGGATTATCTACCCATTTCGGACTTGAACATTAGAAAGTGGTATATTGCGATAGCACGCCATTGACGTTTCTCTAGTCTATAAAATAGATAAATGCAAAATGTTAAAAATATAAGTAATTCGTACGAACGCTGGTTCGATATATCGTATGTGGCTGTGGCTATATAAATGGGCCTAATGGGTTTCGCAACCAGTCTATATCTAGATCAGCCTGTTCATTCGATCAATGGAACACCCGTCATGATTCTAACAAGCAACATACATGTATATCGTTATCAGACTACATGAGTGTGCTATTGGAGCAGGTGCTACACACTTCACGCAAGTCCAATTTTTCCAGTAACAGCCAAATATATGCATGGTTATCCCACACATCAAACTTGCGGATTACCGCCTCGTACATACAGATGAACCATAAACTACCGTCGCAAGTGAAATGAAGACGAGTCGATAGCTGTCTCAAGGTTAAATCGGTGTAAAAACTATGACACTTTCATTGTAGTACGTCAATAAAAGATCAAAAGTGTGCAGATAGTGTATAATTTCATTGCGATATTGTGTCACGCGAAACCCGATCCTCTCGTATTGGATTATATTGATATCTGGCACGAAACGTTTGTACTGTAATGAATGAGGGACAATGTAAAAACCGAACACCTTGTTTGTAAACATGGAAGATCATACTGGCTTATAAAATAATTGTTATCTAAGTCTGCAACCAGTACAATCAACAACCAGTTGTACATCTGCACATTCGGACCTGGAACACTATGTTCGTAACGGTGTCGGTGAACTATCCTTTTATCCCGTCAACACAGTGCGTATGTGCCGTGAAACACGGTGCCGTGAAACATTTTTGATATCCAGTCAATACAATTTTTGCATTTTACAGCCCATTTGTAGGTGTTGACGGGATAAATAGAATAGTAGGTTAGTGCCGTGAATGGGAACAAATATCTGGCGCGGCACGGAAACGGGATGTGCTCGGCAAAGCCTCGCCCATCCCGTTTCCTGAGCCTTGCCAGATATTTTTTTCCCATTCACGGCACTAACCTACTATTCTCTATCTATTTTCCTTATTTCTGAACCAAAGTATATGTTGTGACCACTCATTCGAACCGTCTCGGCGAGACGGTTCAAATGAGTGGTCACAACATATACTTCTGATGAGAAATAAAGAAATTATTGAGCCTTGCCATATATTTTTTTCCCATTCACGGCACTAACCTACTATTCTCTATATTCCCGCTCACGTATAGAAGGCATAGACAATGTGTCATACGTTCACAATGGGAAGGATCATAACATCCTTGGTGTCATTTTCGTCCACTACTCGACCACAATAGACCAGGCACACAGATTGTCGTCTATAATCACGTTACGATTACAATCCTGATAACATATTAACGGATCTGGGATACCAGACCTGGGTATATCCATTGTTGAAAACCTTATGAAACTACTGTTGTTCATATATGAGATAAATATACAAATGGAGAAAAATCATTATTGTTATCTTTCCGTCGTTATGATTTATATCATATAGAGAGAACAATGAAAAGGAAAATGCAAAATAAAAATACAAAGAGATTCATAATGTCCACCGAAAACAATAAACAGTAAAACAAATGTCATCTCAACTTCTAAATAGTCATAGTCGATAGTATCTTAGACATTTGGAAACTAAAACCAACCACATATTGCATACTGAATCCGTTACTGGAAACTTGTGTTGTAACAAACTGATTCTTCAGAATAATATTATATATTAGATAGTAGTCATTTTCATGATACATATACGTTGCCGGCAACTGAGTACACTGGGAAAAGTCAATTTAATTGATAATAATTGCCCAAACTAGGGTTTTAATATTAGTTTCATTTTGAATTACGATCGCAGATTTTATGGCTTGGATACCAAACTCGGGTTTAGGCTTTTATTGGATTATCTCAAATTGCAGTTCTGGCCAAATGTACACTAATTGATCAAGCTAGGATTTTGTCTCTCAACTCTAGTTTAAAGAACTGTTGTGCACATGCAGAGCCAGGACTAGAGGTTGAGGAGCCTACACTAGAGTTTAAGCTTGAAATCATTTATTAGGGATTTATTCTGTCCTTACCATATAAATATACCATTTGGTGTACTGAATATCGTACGTTATTGTTTGTCGAAAGTTAACGTGATCGTGTTTTTAATATTTTTATTACAATATTTTAAATGTAATTTCGGTGAACTATTATGATGCTTTTGTGTCATTGACTGCAACAATACTACATGCCCCTAACACAAATGGAGACGCCAATAAAACCGCAATTTCAATGTTATATGTTACCGATACTCTCGTTTAGTGGTTATCGTGGATCATTTTCAGGCGCGGATCCAGGATTTCGGGTTAGGGGGGGGGGGGGGCGTAACTATTGTGCAATACTTGACTATATTATCGAACGCCCTAGGGGGGTCCGGAAATATTTTGAAATCTACATCGCATTTCCTGCGTTCTGGCACATTTTGGAGAGAAAAAAAAACCAATAAACAATAAACGCGAACGTAGAAACGTGCCTTGTAACTTGTAAACAAATCTTTACTCGGCGAATTTTAGGGGTGGGTGGGGGCGCGCCGGGACCGCCCCCCCACCCCACACCCACCCCCCCCCCCCCCCACCGCTGAATCCGCCCTTGATTTGAACGTCTTGTAATATTAAACGCTCATCAGCGCAGTTCATTGCAGTCTGGCAGCTGTTGTAAGTCTCCACGTGCGGTCTCCCACTGATATTATTATTTAGTTTGTGGTCGTTGAGCACATTATGCATATTTGTAATATTAAGATATTTCTAAACAACGGTTTAGTAGATAAATTTGGCTAAATGTATATCGTAGAAAAGAATGAGGCAGAACCCCCATTTATTATATGCATGTATGTTACTTTGCTGTAGTATACTATTGCAGTGACTAAATGACATGAACGAACTTCAGCTTTGAATGTTTAGCCAAATGAATACTGGCATAATACATTTGATATAGTGTCATATATAAAAGAAAATAATATTGGCCAAATGTATCCATTGAACCATGGCGTGTACAAGGAACGGGTGAAATTAATTATCATAATTACAAACGTGGGAGAATTTATTTGTCATATTTCTTTAATGAAACACTGACATATTGTCAATGTCTTCACCAGATGGAAATAATATAGCAATAATCTTGATGAACTCCTGTCACACTTGTAACCCCGTATTGTTATCGAGTTCTCCAGCTGACAGACACGGAATAACGAAACAGACTAAATGGAACTTGTGTTTGCCAACAGAGCAAATATGGACATGGACGTCCACTCAGACTTGCCATATCATATGGCAAGTTTGAGTTGACGTCCATGTCCATATTGGACGCGACATAGTTGTAGACAAGGACCTATGTCGAGACAATCAGATTTGCACACATCATTAGACATACTGGTCTGTCGAACGTTTATTACAGTCAAATTGAATACTTTCTCATTCACTGGGAGTGCAGAGTAATTCCCAAACCTTTATCACCCCACCTGTCATGCGAACGCAGGTATTGTATGGAAATGCAATGAGGTGTGTTCGACACCAGACCTAATGTCGCGAGGTACCTCGTTTCTCGCGGTAACCTGATTAGTGTACACACGAGCCGTGCGGAAAATCACTGGTTTCCAGTTATTGTAATCTAGTCATTAATGAAGGCCGGTATTTGTGGCACATTCAGTGACACTATTTGAATGAATAAACATAAGTTGTGACAGTCACCGGATAAATGGGGCATATGGGTTTTGCGACCGGTGTATTATGAACAAAACAATTACAATTTTGCTGTGAAGGATAACTTTTAAATTTAGATGAAACAAACTTCACACGTCCGTACATTATCATTGCATGTGTTTCGTGTATGCATTTTACGTTGGAACCCTCGGCCTCCATCATGTTATATCTTTAGTTGATGTCGACATACTACTACACGTATTATCGAAGTTTCTCAAAACAGCATTATACATGAGAAAAATGTGTAATCATTATTTAGTTTTATTTAGTGCGCCGTCTGTCGATGGAATTGAAGTTTTTGAGAATAGTGAATATGTAGTCGGATCTACTGTCTGTTTCACGAAAGCTGCCCAAATTTTACGGTCATATAAACAATTCAAAAACAATATTTTTTTCGATAATATTAAATTAAAGGAAAATTTAAGAATGAGCCTTCTTTTTATTTCGTGAAATTTGGTCAAATATTGATTTTATTACGAAAAATTTATTTGTCTATGGGAATTTTAACATGGGGGAAAAAGGTAGAGGAGTTGTGGGAGGAGTCAAAAAAATAAATATTTTGGAAATTGACTCCGAAACCTACCTAGATAGCTTGGAAATGATCTAACTAAGAAAGCAATAGTTAAATTTTAAAAATCGGTCCAGTATTTCTGAAATTCTAAAAAATTTCCCCATGTTAAATCCCCATAGACATCTTCACTCCGTGAATATGTCTATGGGGATTTAACATGGGGAAATTTTGCTTTCGCAATAAAATCAATATTTGACCAAATTTCACGAAATAAAAAGAAGGCTCATTCTTAAATTTTAATAAAATTTAATATTATCGAAAAAAAAAATGTTTTTGCATTGTTTATATGGCCGTAAAATTTGGGCAGCTTTCGTGAAACAGACAGTAGGGCTGCACACTTTCTAATGGTTATTTACTGTTCCTGGTGGCAAAGCATAGCATGTGATTGCATACCGGAGAAAATGTGCGATATCTCATTAAAGCTATTTAAATTTACGATAGTTTCCGTAACTTACGTCAAAAGTTGATGAAATGCGAAATAGAATCCTGCACTTGCTATGAAATTGTCGTCAACTTTCTACTGCATCTACAGAAAATATCACAGTTTCTGTAAATATTTTTCATGAAATATTGCACATCTTCTAAGGTATAAAATCACAATGTGTGTTTCGTATATGTCACATGGTGATCATATCTCTGAATTGTAGTGGCGCCATAGAAACGTACACCGGTGGGACCTGTAGCCGATTTCACCAAAATTGCAAAGTTTACTTATCTTGCTAATACACTTTGAGGGAGAACTTTTCAATTTGAGGATAAATTTATTAATCTTTATTATACTGAATGTATTATATTATCACAGCCATTTTGGCTGTGATAATGTAATAAATTCAGTATAATAATTCTGCATACTCTTAATCATCAACTATATGGAGTCGTTAGTTCTATGTTAAACAATGCATTTCTTGTAAAATGCATGATTACTCCCTCAAAGTGCACTTTGCTATAGAAGTATATTTTGCAATTGTGGTGAAATAGGTTACTGAAGTATGTCAGGTTTACAAAGGTTTCACTGTATATTCAAATCGAGATTGGAGGAGTATTCGCTAGCTAATCAAGAATGTATGGTTGATATATCGGGCATGCGCAATGAAACCAGTTTGAATGTTTTACAATTGATTCGGTCGCTGACGGGAAAACCACGACCACATCGAAAGATATAAGCAGCGTAGGGCGCTTTCGGGTCGTAACACATGGGGCTATGATGTATCCATTCACATCAACCCATATAGAAATTACATCTCATCCGAAAATCGCCATTGAAGTGCCCGTATGCAACAGGAGACCAATGATGTTAGTCCCACTCGAAATGAAATGTCTAACTTGTTCTTTCGTTCGATAGCGTGTACATTTATAGATTGTGGTGAATAGGACACATCTGGCACCAGAGCTGGCATGTCATGAGAAAACGGGTCTCGTAGAACACCAAGAATCGTGGGTTTCTATACGTTATTCTGATTAATCATGCACATATTTATTTACTCATTCTCTAGGCGGTTTTAAGTCGCCGATGGTACGCACGGGCGACAGACAAGCGTCTAGGGTGCCGAATATTTTAATCGACAGGGGGCGCTTCTCAGTGTCTCTCGCGCAAACTCCGGGACAGATCGAACATTCTATTGATAGCCCTGGCAAGGCATACAATGGCAGGATCGAATAACAACATTATTTTGCAATACCAGATACAACAGCAGATGGCGTATTCACTTACAGTGGAAACTGTATATGCTGATATGACCGGTGATATGGCGACTCGTCTAATGTACTCGTTTCCGACCGGAAGGTTTGATTCTGGAATCTCGATCGAGGGCTGTTTGTATGGTAAGCCAAATGCAAAAATACGTATTCCACAATGGAGAACAATACACCCAAAGGAGGAGACACATGAACCCACGTACAGAAAGAAGAAACATCAAGGTTACACACACACACACACACACGCACACACGCACACACACATACACACACACACACACACACATATATATATAGAGAATAGTAGGTTAGTGCCGTGAATGGGAAAAAATATATGGCAAGGCTCAGGAAACGGGATGGGCGAGGCTCTGCCGAGCACATCCCGTTTCTGTGCCGCGCCAGATATTTTTCCCATTCACGGCACTAACCTACTATTCTATTTATCCCGTCAACACCTACAAATGGCTGCAAAATGCAAAACTAGTATTGACTGGATATCAAAAATGTTTCACGGCACCGTGTTTCACGGCACATACGCACTGTGTTGATGGGATAAATATATATATACGAACTATATATATGTCGTAAAACCATTCCAAAGGTCAAAACCATGGCTTAGGAAATTATTGTGCATTTCATTTGCCACAAACATAAACATGTTCTACACAGAACAGCAAAGGTCTGTTCTACATTAAAACGAAAATAAACGGCATACATAAAAAATAAATATGGAGCTAGGTGTGTAGCAGAATTATGCCGGGATCTTCACGATGTGGCCTGTAGCCGATTTCACCAACATTGCAAAGTATACTTTTCTAGCAAAGTATACTTTCAGGGAGTAATCATTTATTTGTCCTGAAATACATTATTTCATATAGAACTAACGACTGCATATATTTGATGATTAAAAGTATGCAGAATTATTATACTGAATTTATTACATTATCACAGCCAAAATGGCTGTGAAAATGTAATAAATTCAGAATAATAAAACTTAATAAATTTATCCTAAAAGGGCAACTTAGAATTTCCTCTGCTGTAAACAGTGGAGAAAGACTCGGGTTCAGCAAATACCAATTATGTAATTGTGGAACGGAAAGAAAATCGCAATACGTGAAACAGGACACCGAGCAACATATTGGAGACGTTCGCATCAATCATACGAGACAAGCCATGCGATGTTGTACCTATGACGATATGCGATATCTCAAAATACAAAATTTACGATAGTTTCCATCATTGATGTCTAATGTTGACGGAAGTGTTCAGAGCAAAATTTCCGCATTTGCTACGAACATTTCGTCACCGTTCGATGCAATTTACAAAAATATCACAATATCTGTGAATGTTTTGCATGAAAAATCGCACATCGTCAAACATACGAATTCACATGGTTTGCCTGGTAAGTATTATTTTGTATGTCTTTGGCTTGCGGCATTGCACTCAAAGCACTGCATGTATGGTGCGGAACGATATCTACATGCATGTTGGTTGAAAATCCAATCTCTATTATTCCCCTGACGCGTGTCACTTATAGTGCAATGAACACAAGCGCTAGCATGTGTCACCTGTCGAGCGGACAGATCATTTATTTCGAAACATACTCATCACACCAGGAAACACACTTAACCTTTTCCACCAACTCTGGACATCCTACATCGTCTATTTCATACTAATTTTGGACTATTCCATCAATGACAAGTGTATGATTTGTATATGTGAATACTAGTGACAAAACTGCAGATCCAGATGAGCCGGCTCGTTACGAGCCGGCTCATCTTGATCTACTGTATTTGCACATTTTGGCTTTCTGGCCAGTATGGGTGGAAGTGTTAAATTAGTACAGAAACAGAGCATTGCCATGAGATACCTGCTTTACCAGTTACATGTTGTGATTATATACAGCTTTTATATGTACTTTTAGATGTTGCAATGTACTAAACCATAGATGACCGTCACAAATGAAGATCCAAACCCGACGACAATGCTGGGTGTATGTGCATGGGTCATACGAATGTAGTTCCTGTCCCACGGCACCGGTTGTATATACCAAGTTGTGGTGTGTGCGCATGCTCACGGTTTGCTGGGACACTGACGCTTATAAATGGGATATGTGACCAATGTAGCTCCTGATCAAATAGCACATTGCTGTGGCCCGATAACGATCTATGTTGTTTTCTAGAAGCATGACAGTTTCTTCATTGATGGAAGAGCGAGCGATGCAGAATGTGCGGATACACAGGCTGATCTGGATATGTACTAGTCGCAAATCCCACACGCCCCATTTTCTCTAGTCACCACCACAATTACAGGATCGGGCGGTTTTATTTGAACGTCGAAGAGATCGATTTCTGAACTGCGACAGCGACGAGCGACCAACGGATGGTGACACCTGGTCAATACAGGCGACTATGGATTCACCAGTAATCCTTTTATAGTTCTGGAACCAGGGAATAAAAGGTTTCGTATCCTTTATTCTATGTGCATGTTCCTTTATTGATAAATTACGTTCACACCGTTGCGAGGAGGATTAGTGTGCCGTTCAGCATGCGACTGCTGCAATTGTTAGCGAGGTTGCGCGCTCGGCGTGATGCGAGTAACAAAGTACTGACAGTTGCACGTTTTACAGCCGACGAACTTTTGGCTATTAAATCCGAAAACTATTTAAATGTAAATATGTTTTCATCAATAACAAAATGTCATCCTCCCATTTTTTTTTATTTTGATGAACTTCCACCAAATACTTATACACTAAGGCAGAAACTCGTCATATAAGGTATTAATTGATTACGTTTACCTGGTGAGCCACATTTACATTTTATGTAATAAGTAATGCTTTCCCCATCAGAGGTGGTAGTCAAGAGAGAAACTGGGACAATTGTTCACCAGCCAATCACGGCAAAACTTGCACCAGAGTTCTCACGCCACTAGTTTATATTAATTGCTATATTTAGATTATTTCTTTTGTAATAGCAAGGTTACCAATTTCTGGATAGCATATACTACGTGGAAGCAAGATATATATATATTCTAATAGGTGCGAATTCAGTTGTTGGTATTCAATGTGCAATGTAGCGAGACGCGCATGCGTCAACTGGTAATCAAGGTGTAAAGTGACTAGACACGCATGCCGGGTATGGAAGGTTCTTTGAACAAATTTCCACCCTTAAATATAAAATACCTAACTAGCGTCAACCTAATCCTACGGAAGCCCATTAGGGCCACTTCACTTTTTTTAATTTCCATTTATTCAAGATGTTTTCTTGAATTTTCAAGTTCTTTTCTTGAATTTTCAAGATCTTTTCTTGAAAAACAAGATGTTTTCTTGTTGAAAATTCAAGAAAACATCTTGAAAATTCAAGAAAAGATCTCGAAAATTCAAGAAAAGATAAAAAAAAAAGTGAAGTGGCCCTAATGGGCTTCCGTATAATCCTCACCGGTAATCATAACATTTGGTAAGCACACCGGGTTTTCCGAGAACACGTTTCCTATTATACTGAATTTATTACATTATCACAGCCATTTCGGCTGTGATAATGTAATAAATTCAGTATAATACCCCGTACCCTAAATACCTGACAGGGGATATGGATTTTTTTTTACTAATTCTTTCCTACGAAATAACAATTCGCTCCCTCAATTTAACAATTCATTCCCTTAATTTAACAATTCGTTCCCACGATATAACAATTCGTTCCCTCGAATTAACAATTCGTTCTCACGAAATGGCAATTAGTTCCCTCAATTTAACAATTTGTTCCCTCGAATTAACAATTCGTTCCCACGATATACCAATTCGTTCCCACGATATAACAATTCGTTCCCACGATATAACAATTCGTTAACATGGGAACGAATTGTTATTTCGTGGGAACGAATTGTTAATTCGTGGGAACGAATTAATAAAAAAAAAATTCTACGTCCTCTGCGGGGCTCCATACATGACTGTTCTGTCACAGTTTACTAAAGTTTTAGTGTGTCATTTTAGTTCGGGCGTCATATCTGAAAATGGGTCTAAATTTCGAAACCGTTGCACCTTTTCGGTGAAAAGGTATAACTGATATCAATTGAAAGGTTGCTCATTAGGCTTTTGAATTTCTTTTCACGTGTAGTTAGTCAATTTCATTTAAAAGAAAGTGAACTTGTTTACATTGCGTCATTACAGTGGCATCATTCGGTAACGTCATGTGAGACCAATGAAACGTCACTTTCTATTTATTTCAACCCGGATATTTGTAGCAGGTCCAATATCTGATACACCATTATGTTATCAGTCAGTACGTAGTCAGCCAATACCAAGCTCGTTACCTGATAAATGGCGAAACAATTGTCAGGGCGCTGTTGCGTACATAGAGAATAGTAGGTTAGTGCCGGCAAAAATATCCGGCAAGGCTCAAGAATTTATTTATTTCTCATCAGAAGTATATGTTGTGACCACGCATTTGAACCGTCTCGCCGAGACGGTTCAAATGAGTGGTCACAACATATACTTTGGTTCAGAAATAAGGAAAATAGATAGAAAATAGTAGGTTAGTGCCGTGAATGGGAAAAATATCTGGCAAGGTTCAGGAAACGGGATGGGCGAGGCTCTGCCGAGCACATCCAGTTTCCGTGCCGCGCCAGATATGTTTTCCCATTCACGGCGCTAACCTACTATTCTGTTTATCCCGTGAACACCCACAAATGGCTGTAAAATGCAAAAAAAAGTATTGACTGGATATCAAAAATGTTTCACGGCACCGTGTTTCACGGCACATACGCACTGTGTTGACGGGATAAATATTGATATGACTACCAAAAGGTGATCAATCTGGACGCATGGAACGCAAAGGCCAATTTTTCGCAAGGGTCTTCACTTACCAGATGGCTCAGTAAATATTCATTGCAGGTGGCAATTGTGGTCTCTGGGGAGCCATTAACGCCCATTACACGTTATACAGTGGCAGTATATTGGCAAGGCCAGATTATGATAGTCCGAACCCATATGTGGCTGTGACTGGAGAAATAGGGGTTATGGATTTTGTGACCAGTGTAGCTCCGGATAAAATAGCAAACACCTCTAGCCTGGTAACGATATAAACTGCTTGTTAGAAGCATGACGGGTATTTCATTGACGGAATGGCGAACTGTGCAGATCCCGATCAGACTGTGCGGATGCACAGGCTGATCCGGATCTGCACTGGTCGCAAAACTCATAACCCCATTTTTCTCCAGTCAGAGCCACATATATTCCCATCAATCCGGTAAATGGTTAGACCAGCGCTGTTTAATTTCTAAATAATGGTGCCACAAGAGTATTTAGTTGTGTGACACTACCGGTGAATTAGACACACGGGACAGCGCATCTGAAATCGTGACGACATTATATACATAAAAGGTACATGCCCACTCAGCAGGCACAAACTATTCTTTATAGGAATTAAATAAGGGTATAATTATCTCACTATTCCACCAGTTCTAAAGATTACGAATGCCCGCTATAGATATATAATCATTTAGTAATATTTATTTTACTGATAGTGACGCGCGTTGGTATTTTCATATGCAAATGAGGCAGGGAATTTTTTAATTATTTACACTAATGAAATGTGTCACCTGAAAACATAATATTTTCGACAGATTATAAAGTGTGATAATGGCACATCAAAAACTAAATACAGAGTATACTTAGTAATGTCTGTTAACATTTTAAGGAAACACGGTTATCGCCCTTGATATCTTTGTGAAATGTTACGTCTAATATAAAATGTATAATAATGCCAACCATTACGTGGGGTAATGGTGAATTAACGTTTATTTTGCCAGAAAACGTCTCCGATGATGTCTCTGATATAAAGAACAGTTTGTGACTACTGAGTGGGCATGTACCTTTAATAATACCTCCTACCCCTGATCATCATTTGATTCAAACATAATTCCTTCCTAAAAGTGATGGGAAATATGTTTTACATACAAGTATATGTGAACATTGCCTCGTTTCTGTATATTATCTAGTTCATGTAGTGGCCAAGTCGGCCCTCTTTGTGTGTTTCGGCCATCTTTTTTACCTCTTGTGGCGTTTGAAAAAGAACGGAAATTTTTTCACATATATGTTATCATACATGTATATCACATAACAGTTAGAAAGCAATCATGTTTGAATCATGCTAATATGGCGAACAGTGTAAATCATATAATGAATCTCCGCCTGTGTGTATACTACGGCAGCTTAAACGGGACATGCGCAAATACTTTTCTATCTCGTTCCCACAACATGGGATCTCGTTCCCACGAGATAGGATTTCGTTCACATGAGTTAACTATCTCGTTCCTACAACATAGAATCTCGTTCCCACGAGATAGGACCTCGTTCCCACAACATAGCACCTCGTTTCCACGACATAGCATCTCGTTCCCACGATATAGGATCTCGTGGGAACGACTTAGCTATCTCGTTTCCACGACATAGTCAGCCAACGAAAAGTCAGCCAAGATGGTGGAGTAATATCTGCTGTTCTATTGGTTGATTATGTCGTTCGAACGAGATGCTATGTCGTGGGAACGAGATATGTAACTCGTAGGTACGAGTTGCTATGTGGGAACGAGACAGCAAACTCGTGGCAACGAGATGCTATGTTGTGAGAACGACATCATATCTCGCGGGAACGAGATCCTATGTCGCGAGAACGAGATGTGCGTATGTCCCTTGTAAGCTGCCATAGATTCTGAATAATATTGATAGAGAGTTCGCCCTACTTTCTAAGTCAATCGCTGGACAGCATTGTGTTCCACTTATTTCACATATTGCAACGTTTAACCCCAAATATCTACATATTACCAGATTTAATGACTACCTGTTTGACAGGAAATGGAAAATCAATACTCGGATGGGAGGCTGTATTATAAACCTGGCAAATTGTAAGTATGTTATTGTTCACATATTGGATTTCTCAGGAACTAAATGCTGCTCCCTCGCATTTAGTTCCTTAAATATCCAATATGTGAACAATAACTTATATTTGTTGTACAGCTGTGGCACAAACATGTCCATGTTCGTAAAGAAAAAAATTATTATATTACTCAGGCGCGGATCCAGGATTTCGGGTTGGGGGGGGTGTAATTATTTTGCAATACTTGACTATATTATTCGATAATATAGTCAAGTATTGCAAAATAGTCGACCTTTAGCGCTAACGGGGATTTTTTTTTAAATCTACATCGCATTTCCTGCGTTCTGGCGCATTTTGGAGCAAAAATATTGACACTGTCACAGTATGTTTAGACATGATTTTTGATTGAAAACGTTTACATTTTGAAACAATAAGACAACGACCGAAAAATGCATGGAATTTCATGGCACTTGGCATGAAACGTGCCTTGTAACTTGTAAAAAATCTTTACTCTGCGAATTTTAGGGGCGGGGTGGGCGCCGGGTCCCCCCCCCCCCCTGAATCCGCCCATGTTACTAGTATATAGTATGTCGGTAAAATACTCCGTTGTACGAAGGGAAATAACTCGCCATGGTGCGCACATCATTGATTGAGTTACACGAGTCCGACTCTCATATATATGACTGTGACTGGATACATAGGGAGTCTGGGGTTTGTGACCAGCGTAGCACCGAATCAAATAGCACACCCCTGTAGCCTGATAAGGAACTGTGTTCTTGTTAGAAGCATGACGGATGTCTCATTGATGGAATCAACAGTGCAGACCCGGATCAGACTGTGTGGATGCACAGCCTGATCTGGATCTACACTGGTTGCAAAACCAATAAGCTACAGCCACATATAAATTAGCTGCACGTTATCCGCTTTATAGGCAACAGGTTGCACTATATCGCTACACCACCGTCAACAGTAAAAATCTGCATAATAGCATTTACATTTCGAGTACTAAATATAGAAGAAACCCGCACGGCGTTGACGTTCATACTTCGCTATATTGTTATTGAGAGACAATTCTACAAGATGACACAAATATATTACCATAAATTTACCTAATAGACTGTGTATTGGCCACATTCTTAGGTCACTCTCCACGAAGTAGAAAGTAAACAAAGAACGATTCAAACGCACATTTGGAATATAGAAAGACTACTCCGTCATAAAGATTATTTAATGAAATGTAATTAGAGTTATGTACTCAGAACTACATATAAATGTGTTACGCTGCACGACGGGCGTGTTTGTTGTTTCCACCGCGGTGTGTTGTCTTTTGATAACGGGAGTGTTAGTTGCAAAATATGGACATCCAGGAGATCCAGGGGCCCGTTTCACTAAACTTCGTACGACTAAGAAGAATTGAAATCCACAATAACATTTGTTAACAGCTGAGTTTGGAAAATGTTTCGTGGATGTGCTACATTTAATGACGTGAACCCGCAGGTACAAAATGGTAGCAGTAGAGAAACACGTTAATGTGAAAAGCAAATTCATAGAAACCTTTGTACGAACATTTTTGTCGTACGAAGTTTAGTGAAACGGGTCACTTACAACATACGTATATTATGGCTTAATTGTATTTTTAGTCAATTATTATTGGCTCAAATTGTATAGTTTCGCCAATGTTGGACGACTCTTGGACATAGCATAGATGAAACGGGTTTTTGAACACAGTTTCTATATTTTATTGTAAATGTGACTGTCAATGATAAATAACAGTAAAGAAACACAAAGTGGTCGGCATGTAATCCAAATAAATGTTAAAGTTACAGTCGGGAAATCCGAACGATAAAAGATATTACAATAATTAACTAGAGACGGTAACTCCGTAAACACATGGAAAGGTCCAGCGACTCTACATAACACATAGTCCTTCACTGAGATGTACACATATATATCCTCCCTCTCATAAAAGCGTGCAACCACTATATATATGATGACAAGGAAACGTAATTAATTTGCATCAACAGAATGTGTCAAACATAAAACAATTTGGCCATCAGATAAAATCCTGCATAAACACATAACTGATGAAATGTAACCCATAAACAATTGTTTGTGTTGACAGACACATTATATGGAGGAAGCGCAATGACAGACAATGGCCATTTCCCCCTTATTAGATAATAAGATTACGCAAGTATACGATGTTTGACATCTAAATGCGTTTATCAGTCTATAATGTTGCCATAGTCAATGCGCTCTCAAGGATTGGCATGTCGTTTGTACCAATCTGATACAATCAGGCAGTTTTCATAATCAATTAATGGCAGCTGAAATGGTTGACAAATAACTATGTGAAATACATGTATGCATATTACTACCATAATACGTATACATGCTGTAAGCAGAAATACACTTGTTATGAAAGATATTCCTATTATTTTTAAACTAGATTTTGCCAGCAGTGAATATGTGGCTGTGACTGTAGAAATGGGTCTTATGGGATTTGCGACCAGTGTATAACCAGATCAGCCTTTGCGCCCGCACAGTCTGATCAGGATCTGCACTGTTCGCCATTCCGTCAATGAAACGTGCTGCTAACAAGCAATATATACCGCTCTCTGGCAGACTCTGCTATTTGATCAGCTGTTAGACTGACCAGAAATGATATAGGCCCCATTTCTCCAGGCATAGCCACATTCTTGGCCATGATCTGGTTGTCATTTGGTCAGCGTCGTCGAAACCGACTCTATTCCTGCATTGGATAAGTTAGCTTATGATCAAATGCTGCATACTGTGAAACCTCTCTAAACCGGACGCCAATTTTAAAACACCTGTGATCTCATTTTTGTTGAGTTTTTTGGTCATTTATCTCAGGCGATAATGTCTGTTCGTGATCGGATAGCACACAACTATGGCTCAGAATGATCGAATGTTTGATTTACAGTGAAACCTCTCTAAGCCGGACACCCTGGGACAGAGGTCCTGTTTAGAGAGGTTTCATTGTATATGTGGCCATGATTGGAGAAATGGGGCTTATGGCATTTCTGGCGAATCTAGATCCTGTTCTTCCAGCACATTCCTGCAGTCTGGTATGGATATATACTGTTTGTTAGAAGCAGGATAGGTGCGTTACCAGTTGAATGGCAAACAGGATAGGACCGCATAACCCATAAGCCCCATTTCTCATATCTGGATGTGACTGGAGAAATGGGGCTTACGGATTTGTTTTACAACCAGTGTAGAACCAGATCAGCATATGCATCACAGTCTGATCAAGACGTACACTATTCGCAATTCCATCAATGAAACACCCACCATGTTAATTGCCAGCAATATAGATCGTCATCAGGTTACAGAGGTGTGATATTTGATCAATGGCTACACTGGTCACAAATCACATAAGCCCCTTTTCTCCCGTCACAGCCACACATGTGTTCAGTATCAAGTTAGGATTGTTTGTCGTTTTGCAACCTAACATGTTTACACAACAATAGAACGGTACATAAAATAGTACATAAGCCATTGTATACAAGTCGGTCCTGGAGAAAATATACCTTACCACAGAGCACTGCACTTTTGGCCGAAAACAGTGGAAATCATCTTAATGTTCAAGGAAATATTTTCTACATGCAAGCAAAAATGCTATACTCAATTGGCAAGTAGTTTGGTTAATATATCCTGAGTTACAAATCATTTCAGCAAACACACCGAAGCGATAATGCATATGGTCCTGTGAATGTTTAAATTCAAAGTCACCTCAAAATATATAGCGCTTGTGTAATGTATGAAACTACGGTGTAATATACTATACGGTATGTCAGTGTAGACAAACAGAATACGGAGTTATATAAAGCTGTGAACTCACTATTTCAATGTGAATTAGATAAATACAGGTGCCAGTGGAAGAAGGGGGATAACTCCCCTCCGTGTTCCATTGACCCCTTCAAATATGAGACACGCCATGCAATTGTGTACCTAAAAACATGTGCGATATCTAAATATCTAAAAATATTTTAACAAATTACGATATTTTCCGTAAATGACTTCGAAGGATGACAAAATGTTCATGACAAATACTATTCCGCATTTGCTATGTAAATTTCTTCATTTTTCGACGTGATTTACAGAAAATATCACATTTTCTGTAAATATATTTCTTGAAAAATCTCACATTTTCTTAGGTACAAATTCGCATGGCGTGTCTCATATAGACATTGATATATAGTTGACAGTGTATTTAGCAAGCGACATATACACGTGGATATACCGGACAGACTTACAGAACAAGGAATTGCATAAAGAGGTGGACATCTCATTTGTATATTTGAAATAGATACACGAAGCTGCCAGTGGAAGAAGGGAGCTAACTCCATGAGGGAGTTGGCCTCCTTTTTTCACTGACCCCTTAAACTATAGTGATTTTAAAGTTCACATTCGAGTAGCGACCGACAAAGAGGATACTCGCGTTATATACGGACACAGTGAGTTGGTACAGCGTTGACTACCAGTAGTCGGTCAACTCCGAGACAACTCGGCGACAAGATGGCTGCTCCGACACGCCGATCGTGCAGCATCTACACAGTGGACGCCTTCGCGGACGAACCTTTCCGCGGCAACCCGGCCGCTGTCTGTCTCGTCCCCGCAGACCTGGTAAGTCCGTTTAAATCAAAGATGTGCTAAATATATCTGAGACACGCCATGTGAGTTTGTACCTACAGTGGGGTCAGCGTGTAAGTGCACACACGAACGAACACGACAGGTTGGTTCCAACCTGTCGTGTTCGTTCGTGTGTGCACTTACACGCTGACCCCACGGTAAGAACACGTGCGATATCTCATGAAAAATATTTACAAAATTTACTTTCTTTTCAGTAAATGACGTCGACAGCTGGCAAATATATAAATATTAGTTTTACAGTTCTGAATATAATCTGAAATGAATATACCTGCCACTAAAAGTGTATATGCGTATACACATTGTATTACTTATGTATACTGTATTTTTATTTTTAAATTGAAATTTAACGATCAAAGCAGTGGCTTGCTTTATCCTCGGTATTGCGTTTGTAGGTGTGCCAGTGTAGTAGACATCTACATATAAATACTACCAATGGCAACTGGGGGAGACTGTCAAATCGTAAATCCAGAGCACCCACCTAATTAGGTCACTTGTATGCGCGATTTCACTTGCTGCACTGACAATTTCCTGTTAACATTTGAACGGCTATCCTGTAGATAGATATATTAATATGCTAGGATGATAATTACCTTTAGAGATAGGAAATACGTGAATTTCATCGTTTACAAATGATAAAATAGTATGTGTAGTTTGTTTCGGATGTAAAGTTTATGATTTGTCCTAGCTTAGACAATCTCAGCTATACGGATGTCTATTTCATCTGTCGTTTTATGTTCTGTATCCTTACAGACAATTTAAAAAACAGACGAAATATAAAGCCATCTGCCATCGCTGAGATTATCTAAGCTAGATGTGACCGTATGTTTCACCTTCGACATACACGGTGTACTATAGGAATTAATGGCTTTTTTTGTGGAATTTATCGGGGTATAAACTTGGAAAAGTCGCGGGAATACTTGACGAAGGCCGGAAGGCCTTCATCCAGTATTCCCGCGACTTTTCCAAGTTTATATCCCCGATAAATTCCACAAAAAGACCATTTACTCCTTATAATTCCAGCATTTGAAATAAATTCATCAAGCAAATGTGTTTATTTTGACAGACGGCAGCCATTTGTTTACATTGACAGCACTGACAGCGCACCTGTATAAAGTAGTTTGGCGTGGGAGTTTACTGGGATATACATTTTGGACAGAGACTTGCTACGGGCCAATCAAATGTTAGGGAATTGTGTAAATATTGTTGTGCTGGAATTATATGGGTTTGTATGGCTTGAGGATTAGCGGAAGTGTATATCAATGTTATAATCTAAGGGAGACAACCGGGGAACCGCTTGTGTCTTGTCGTTTATTAGTTGTCTGTCGTACGCGGCAATGTTGTACGTGAAACTATATTCTGGCATGCAAACGTATTGGTACTGTGGCTCATTCGTTATTTGCTGAGGGAATGCAACAACAGCATTCCCAGAGTTCGAGAAAGTCTTGTTACGACAACTCTAAATTACTCTCGTACGTTCTGGTAAGCCAAACTTCCGGCATCTTACAGAAAATTCGGGTGAACGTACTGGTAACTATACTACACTTGGGGCTAACTGATCCATTGTAGTAAGGGTTCCTGCCACTGGATCAGGAACTTGTTGTATGGAACGCCAAATCTACATAAACTCAAATAAATAATGCTAGTTGTAAATAATTAGAGCTAGAATTAAATATTTAGAGCTAGCTCCAAATCATTTGAAGAGCTTTCTAAATCATTCGAAGCTATATAGCTAGCAATCATTATTTGATTTTATGTCAATGTGGCGTTCCATGAACGCTAAATATACATAAACTCAAATAAGTAATACTAGCTATAAATATGTAATGCTAGAGCTTATGTAGATTTGGCGTTCCAGGAGCGCCAAATCTACATAAACTCAAATCATTATTGCTACATGTAGCTCTAAATAATGAGAGCTGGCATTAAATGTTTAGAGCTAGCTCCAAATGATTTAGAAAGCTCTTCAAATGATTTGGAGCCAGATCTAAATATTTAATGCTAGGGCCTAAAAAAAAGTATTGTGGTGCGGGGAACCCGACCCTACCTAGCAAAACACCCCCGACCCTATACTTTTTTGGCCGTTTTAAAAAATTGTCATACCCTCACTACCTAGCTTTTTCTGGACCGTTCCCCGCACCACAATACTTTTTTTTTAGGCCTAGCCAAATCTACATAAACTCAAATAATTAATGCTACATGTAGCTACAGTATACATGTATATATTTAATGCTAGTTCTAAATATTTAATGCTAGCTCTTTAGAGTTAGAAATAATTATTTGAGTTGTAGATTCGGCGTTCCATACTGCTGTTCAGGGCTGTACGTTTTTATTGTAATTTCAATGATGACCCTATGGTACTACCACACTACAGGTGCATTCGCGTCTGTGTGTGATCTTGCTGTTGATTGAACGTAAACTCGTACTCAATTAATTCTGTAACTAGTTGCACCTCTTTCCCAGGATATACCGGACGACGTGAAACAGCAAATCGCCGCCGAGATGAACCTATCTGAGACGGCGTACGTCGAACACCTATCTCCGGACAGTACATTTACCGGCAGTAAGTAACACCTATCTCCGGACAGTACATTTACCGGCAGAGTAAGTAACACCTATCTCCGGACAGTACATTTACCGGCAGTAAGTAACACCTATCTCCGGATAGTACATTTGCCGACAGTAAATAACACCTATCTCCGGACAGAACATTTGCCGACAATAAATAACACATATCTCAGTACATTTGTCACTATCTCCGGACAGTACATCTACCGACAATAAGTAACACCTATATCCGGACAGTACATTTACCGACAGTAAGTAACACCTATCTCAAGACAGTACATTTACCGACAGTAAGTAACACCTATCTCAAGACAGTACATTTACCGACAGTAAGTAACACCTATCTCAAGACAGTACATTTACCGACATAAGTAACACCTATCTCAAGACAGTACATTTACCGACAATAAGTAACACCTATCTCAAGACAGTACATTTACCGACAGTAAGTAACACCTATCTCAAGACAGTACATTTACCGACAGTAAGTAACACCTATCTCAAGACAGTACATTTACCGACAGTAAGTAACACCTATCTCCGGACAGTACATTTACCGACAGTAAGTAACACCTATCTCCGGACTATCTCAAGACAGTACATTTACCGACAGTAAGTAACACCTATCTCAAGACAGTACATTTACCGACAATAAGTAACACCTCTATCTCAAGACAGTACATTACCGACAGTAACCAAGTAACACCTATCTCAAGACAGTACATTTACCGACAGTAAGTAACACCTATCTCAAGACAGTACATTTACCGACAGTAAGTAACACCTATCTCCGGACAGTACATTTAACCGACAGTAAGTAAACCCTAATCTTCGGACCGGTAACATACCCGACAGTACAGTACACCCGACAGTAAGTAACACCTATCTCCGGACGGTACATTTACCGACAGTAAGTAACACCTATCTCCGGACAGTACATTTACCGACAGTAAGTAACACCTATATCCGGACAGTACATTTACCGACAGTAAGTAACACCTATCTCCGGACAGAACATGCAGTAAGTAACACCTATCTCAGGACAGTACATTTACGACAGTAAGTATCACCTATCTCCACGTACATTTTCCGACAAGTACATTATACCGACAGTAAGTAACACCTATCTCCGGACAGTACATTTACCGACAGTAAGTATAACACTATATCCGGACAGTACATTACCGGCAAAAATATATCCGGACAGTACATTTACCGGCAGTAAGCAACACTATCTCCGGACAGAACATGCAGTAAGTAACACCTATCTCCGGACAGTACATTTACCGACAGTAAGTAACACCTATATCCGGACAGTACATTTACCGGCAGTAAGCAACACTATCTCCGGACAGAACATGCAGTAAGTAACACCTATCTTCGGACAATACATTTACCGACAGTAAGTAACACATATCTCAGGACAGTACATTTAGCGGCAGTAAGTAACACCTATCTCCAGACAGTACATTTACCGGCAGTAAGTAACACCTATCTCCGGACAGTACATTTACCGGCAGTAAATAACACCTATCCCCGGGCAGTAAATTTACCGACAGAGATAGTATACGTGTATACGAGCGGTGTATCAAATGTATGTTGTTTCATTTTGGAATTGAAATTGGATTGAACCTGGCTCATTTATTTAATTTCATCCCTTCAAAGTATCCTCCCTTGTTAGAAATAGATAATCTCAGTCAAGCAATCCACTTCTGGAAAGCGTCACGGTACGCTGGTTCAGGTACACTCGTGAGCGACTGGATAAACAGCAGAACCGAGAACTGGTGGGGTAAAAATCTGAGACGAGAGAGGATTTGGCAACAATATCGTGTGGCTAAATATGACGAATATCGTGGATTGTGGAGCACAATGGCAGTCTTGGACCTTAGAAACAATGATTGACGTGTGTGCTGGAGCGTTGTCATGTAAAACACTGTATGCATAATTCATGTTTTGAGCGACATTTTGCAAAGTATTTCTCAACTTTTTACTGCACAACGTCTCAGTAGAATGTTTCTGTCACGGATATACCCTTTGATATTGGAATTTGAACAGCACGCCCTTTATATATGAAGGAAATGGCATACAGCACCTTTTTCTCAGGATTTTCGGCTCCTGATATTCCAGAGCCTTTAACAGTTTCTACACCAACTGTAAACTTCCGCACCCACATCAAAACTGTACGATATAATACCAAAGTAATCCCACATGCATCTTCCAGTTCATTGTATGTTTGCTTCGCAGACATTTCAAGTTTTGAGTGTACCTCGATATAGACTCTAATTCCTCGTTTTCCAACCAGTTTTCGCAACAGTGGTCAATGACTGCCTATGTTATTATTATTGAAATGACTATTTTACATACACACTGAGTGAATAGTATAACGATGCGTACATGTATATGGGCCGCGCCATACGAAAACCGAGCTTAATGACAACATCATGAAAAGCGGTAAACGACGTCGGAAAAAACGACGTTTCAAATTGTCTAGCGTTGCCGTAAAAGTTCACAGTTTACACACCCATTTACGTTTACTGGTGTCAGTGAACATTAAGTGTGAACAGAAAACGGAAAATGATAACTTACTGAAACTTTCACTAATATGAGACGCGATACCTTGTACATCGGTACACATATTATGACGTCATGACTTGACGTCACATATTTGTGACGTCATTGAACGTGAATACATGTTTGACGTTATGGCCATGGTGTCGTGACCAAATATTATAGCAAGGATACTTGCACGAGTTCCTCGCAGCATCAATGACTTAGAAATGCTTCAGGCGTTGTACATTGTCGCCTAATTGTCGTTCTTTGACATTTTTACTCTTTTTCGTCGGTTATCCTTATGAATTCAAAATGGTGAACGCATAATTTAACTAGCTACATATCAGCGAAGTCTTCGCTTACACTGCATTTTGATTCCTAAATAATCTTAAATATGAACAACCTAGTGTATGCCAACGATATTACTATCTATTATATTGGTAAATTGAGACTTTTGAACAATTCTATCCAGTACTTAGCGAATGATATGTCATTTAATGCCACTCATTTTATCATAAATGGAGTAGACACGCAGCTATATAATGACATAAATATCCGGGGTTTGTATTGAATTTCACAAAATAAATGCATCAACATATTAATTGGAAATGTGATGATCATAAACTTGCTTTTCGCACGATTTGAGGTATCAAATCATCAGTTTATCATTTGACTGCATAATAATGTATATCAGGCGATGGTAATGCGATCCTCAAGAAAGACACATGGCGACAATTATAAGGTATCACGCTACCAAATCTGCCCGGTATCGTGTTGTGTCACAAAATTAATGTTAAGCGGCCTACTGCCGACTTTAAAATATGTCGTCGCATACGAAATGTTAAATGATGTCGCTATTATGTCCCCAACATTATTTCAGACAGCAGCAAACAACAGGGAAACGCCTCACTCTGCCTTATTTGAAAAGTATTCATATGAAATTACGTTACTTGGGCCGCAAACCAAAACATGATGTTACATTAGCAACTGCAACATGAGCGATACACATTATTTTCATACTTTGTCTTGGCCTAATGGGAGACACTTGGCCAGGCTACGAGATATCCAAATTTGGTTGACATTCGATAAAAGATGACAAAACTATAGGACTTGTCCGGGTATTTTATCAACACCACTTGTATACGCCGTTGATAAAAACGTCGTAATTTCGACGTCATTGATCTAAAACGTCATATATGTTTTTACCACGCGTCATAAAAATACTTCTAAAATGAAACATATTTGGGATACATTGATAATTTTGGCGGCATATGGCTTTTAAAAGATGTACAATTCAGAATACGCGAAAAAGTAAAAACTGAAAATGTTGTCATTAAGCCAGGTTTTCGCACGGCGCGGCTCTGTAGAGCCCACTGTTGTAACCCCCCCACCCCCCCCCCCCCCAGCTATTGTAACCCGGTGACAATAGCTGGGGGTTACAATAGCTGGTAATGCACGCGCCCACTGTTGTAAACCCCCAGGGGTTACAATAGATGGGGGGTTACAACAGTGGGCTCTACACGGCTCATATGTACATTGAATAGAGCTATCCGTGGATATCATTGTTGGATAGCAACTCCACGTGGTTAGCGGGAAACTGATTATTAATGTGAAGGACACTTTTGAATTGTTGTTTTGGCATATTTGCTAGGTTTTCCCCGGTGTTTTCTCTGGCTACAGTACTGTAGTTTCAAAAGATTATACAAATGTAAAGCTCATTTACAAGTCCATTCTTTACGTCGCATTCTATCTTGGCGAGGTATCGTGACATCACTAAAATGTTCGTCGTAAGTTCAAAATTATGATAGTCTGTAAATTTCACGGTAACCATTTTTCTTGTAAACAATTATTGGATTTTCATTTATTGAGCATATGCAGCCTATGCTCAATAAATATAAATCCATCAATTGAGATTTCCAGACTATCCTAAATATGCACTTACGAATATTTTAGTCGTACGAAGTTTAGTGAAACGACCCCCAGGAGTTGGAAGCTCTCTAGCAGGTTTCCACTTGAAAATACTATCTAGAGCACGTGGGCAGCTGCTCTCAGATACGTATCACCTCTATGGTATTTCCTCCTGTAGGTTCTAGCTTCAAGCTGCGCTGGTTCACGCCCACCAACGAGGTGCCCCTGTGTGGACATGCCACTCTGGCGTCGGCCGCCGCACTCTTCTTTGCAGTAGGTATGCATTCACGCATCGAACACTCATAACAACACGCCAGCACTGTGGCACAGGTTAAAATGACGGACCATGGTCTATAATTACATTAAATAGGAATGAATGGCCTTTTTGTGGAATTTATCGGGGTATAAACTTGGAAAAGTCGCGGGAATACTGGACGAAGGCCGGAAGGCCTCGTCCAGTATTCCCGCGACTTTTCCAAGTTTATATCCCCGATAAATTCAACAAAAAGGCCATTAATTTCTTATAATTCCAGCATTTGAAATAAATTCATCAAGAAAATGTGTTTATTTTCCGTTTACTTAATAATTATTTTAACTGCGCCTCACGGTTACGGAAAGTAGTTCGGCGTGGGAGTTTACTGGGATATAAATTTTGGACAGAGACTTGCTACGGGCCAATCAAATGTTAGGAAACTGTGTACATATTTTTGTGCTGGAATTATCAATAAGTGAAAATAAATAAGCTGAAATTAACCTTACATAACATTAATGTATTATAAGATGAAGTAAAACAATATGTTAGCTTTTTCTTCTGACTTATTGATGCTGTTATATGTACATTGTGTATATTTATACGTATCTACATTGGTTCGTCACTTCAACCTGTGAACTATGGGAGTGTTTTGTACCCATGTCGCTTTGTCGAATTGGGCTAAACAATACAATTTAACTATTGTTTTCCTATTCTATTTCATCACTGTCTAGGCACATCTGAGACCCAGTGCCGTTAACTGTTAGAATGCGGGAACCGAAAATAGTCGTCTGTTGCTGTGTCATATTTAATCTCTTTTCTCAGTAAAAACATGGTTTGACAGCATTTTAGAATAATTTCCGTTGGAAATGATTCTAGTCAAACCATGTTTTTGATAAGAAAAAATGGAAATAAAAAATAAACAACAGACGCCAATTTGTTATTCAGCATTGTAAGGGTTAAGGAACAACCATATGTATTTTATTTTATTACCATGCCAACTGTTCTGTACGCAGGAAACACGTCGGCGGAGATTGAGTTTTCCAGTAAAAGCGGGCCCCTCGTTGCCAAACGGTCGGGGGACAAGATTACCCTGAACTTCCCGCTGAATCCGACAGAGAAGCCAGTACGTTGGTGGCCCGGGTATAGTGGCCCGTAGCTATGGATATTACGTCTCTTCATTTCTACGAGTGGGTGGCATGTGGGAACATGCGATGGGTAATTTAACGATCGGGATTCATCCTTACCGCAATCCCGACCGGAGACCTGTAGTCTATTTCACCAACATTGCAAAGTATACTTTTCTAGCAAATTATACTTTGAGGGAGAAATTTTCAATTTTAGGATAAATTAATAATTTTTTAATAATTCTGCATGCTTTTAATCATCAAATATATGCAGTCGTTAGTTTTATATGAAATAATGCATTTCAGGAAAAATGAATGATTACTCCCTCAAAGCATACTTTGCTAGAAAAGTATGCTTTGCAATGTTGGTGAAATCGGCTACTTGTTTTGCCCTCACGTACGTCGTTGGCATTCGTGTATGTGACAATTGAATCTGGTTATACCCCTTATGTGATTATTGCTAATATTCGTAATCCTAGTTTAGGTGAAGGGGCCAGGTGACTTTGGTGTGGTATGGACCTGGCACCAGGTCAGGTTAGTATAATTTCAGGGCTGAATATATTTGTTTTCGATGTAAATATACCGTTCTAATTTTTGGATTTCCCCCACAATGCAGCAGGTTATATACCGGGTCAAACCCGCCGGCCCGACCTTAAATGACCTTCGCTGTTGATATGCCGTTAAGTTGTCTCGACTACATAATAATTGCGTCAAGACGTCTTACTAACTAATCAAGACGAGATATTTGGACGCGATAACTAACACAAAATGTCGTCAAAAACGTGATACTGGCCACTTGTGACATCGATTTGTTTTGTTTTAATTTCTACACTTTTACTAGTCGTATAAAGACAGTATCGCGACTTAATACATTAAAATATCGTCTTTATCAGTTAGTAAGTCGTCTTGACGCGATAAGTATTACTAACCGATCAAGATAAGATAAACTGTCATAAAATCGATGTCACTGGTGGGCAGTATCACGTTTTAGACTAGATTTTCTTTTAGTTATCGCGTCCAAATTATCTCGTCTTGACGCGATAATAATGTACTTATGACGACGTATAAGGTGTATTAAGACGACTTAGCTATCACGTTATCACGTTAACGTAAATGCCACAAATATGCCACCATACTATACGAAGGGACATATTTAAGAAGTTTAATGTCACTACGCATCGTAGAAACGAAGGAATGAAGTGTAGGATTCTTAACGTTTGCCTCTAAATGCTGAACAGTATTCGTCCATATGTGGCGTAGAAACCAAATAACGATTTCAAAAATCTTATTCTACGTTTTACCGCCCATGGAATGACGAAACGAAATGCCCGCAACTAACCACCTTCGCCATGGATGTAGCATTAACGATATGCCATGCTTTATATCGTGATGTGAAATTGGACAATTACGTTAAACATTGTTTTTTTTCTTCTCATTTCGTATAATAACCGTTGAAACAAACTTTATCATTTAGCTGTTCACGATCAATAGTTTACCCTGCCAACCAATGCAAATTGAATGACTGTCCGTATTTGCATGTAGTGAGTGATATCATATTTCAATGACTACAAAACCATATATGTTTATTGAATGAAATGGGCGCACGCAGTGTATTAATACAGTGTAATACAACTCATATTACACTAGTGTAACAAATGTGCAAATTAGCTCGTTACAAAAAGCAGACTTGGGGACCAGTACAACTACAATGCACGATGGCGTGCTTATGCAATAAATATAATCTAACATTTGTGATAATTTAATATGGTATTTATTAGCCTCGTTTCTTATGAAATCAGTAACCTCGTTGAATAAATATCATATTAAATCATAGTTGCGGGCAGTAACACTTGCAATCTACTCCCGTACCGTCCGTAGTCTGGCTACGGACGATACGGCAGTAGATGACAAGAGTTATTGTTCGCAACTAATTAAAGTAGCACTCGTATCAGATCCACAGGTGTTTGAACAGATGGTCAGTATGTTGGTGTCATATGGGTATTTTGGATAGATTTGCGTAGATTTAGTTGGTTTTGTGTAATTTACATCGTCAATTATCTACACATTCACCGTTGCGAACATTCGGACCCCTTTTATACTGTCAAAATGCCCACAAAGTAAATTACCGTAGTTAATCGTGTAGTGTAACTCGTGGGAGGTGACATAAATTTTATGTTGGTAACAATGCACCCAAACCACCGGAATAACCCATAAAACACCGAAATATGAACCTGTGGTACGATCCTCTATTGAAGACTTGTGGTATTCCTTTATTTATTTCCAGGACATGGATCGAGTGAAGAATGTATTAAAGGTATGTCCCATCTGACATCTCTGCTAATTCTCTATGCATATAATAGTACAGTAATTTCCGATAACCTCCGAAGGGAAGCACGTTTAATACACATCATTTTAATGTGACACTTGTTATTAAATGTTCGACAACATGGTCTTTATCAAAATATTTAGAAACTGTATGGACAGTCCTATGCGAGTTTCCTATGTGAGTTCCACTTAGGACTGCATTACTATTAGGAAAATTTAATACAATACATTTGTATTTTGATAAAGACCATGTGGTAGAAAATTTAATAAAAAGAGTGACTTTAAAATAATGTGTATACTATTAAATAGTTTCTATATATTTGTGTAATATCCGCTCACATATTTGTTCTCGATAAAAAAACATTGGACATATACAAGAATTGTAGATACTCTATTCAAGGTATACGCACACAAGCATTACAGTGGGGTCAGCGTGTAAGTGCACACACGAACGAACACGACAGGTCGTGTTCGTTCGTGTGTGCACTTACACGCTGACCCCACTGTAAAATGTTCCGCTTGAAAAACATTCAGAAATCAACATGTAATACTATAATGGGCTTAACTGATGATGATGTCTTTTAATAAATCATGCATGGAAGAAAATGTCAACAGGTCACACGTATACTTGTTTGTGTTTACTTTGTTTCGGCTCTTTCTTTCTCATGAACACATTTTCGAGATCTTTTTTGCACACAATCAGGCAGTTTGATTGTCGATACTCGACCATTCAAACGTCAGGCTTTCGAGCATGAGAGCAGGCATTATAACTGAGAATTGAGTGTTATAATTTCCGTGAACAGGGAGTGTGCCAAGACCCGGCGAAGATACAGGATGTGGAATACTCCCCGACTACCAAGAAGCTCGTTGTGCGGCTCCCAGATGATACAACGAGGTATATAGAACACTCCACGTACACCGTCAACTTGTACCAAATACTCCGCTATTAAAGGAATATTGATAATTAAAAAAGACCCTCTAACATTAAATTAACACGAATCACGTTTTCAAGTATCTGTTTATCATCGACAATATAAATGTATTTTTAATTGTTTATCAATTGAGCCACAACATCGGCTTGATTGGCTACAAACTTCATCAAAATCGAACAAGTAATGAACAAACAAGGGCATAGTTATCACTAAGCTAATCCCCTCGCTGGCAGCCTTGATAATAATAAAAAAAGATTACAGTTTGCCTTACAAACAATGTGAACATAAATCCTCAGTGACCTACAGTGGGGTCAGCGTGTAAGTGCACACACGAACGAACACGACAGGTTGGAACCAACCTGTCGTGCTCGTTCGTGTGTGCACTTACACGCTGACCCCACTGTATACCTTGGGCGGTGGGACGTGGATCGTATGCAGAATAAAGAAGCATCCCTAGATAAACATTATGGTCTAATATTATCAAAATCGGTGAAGCGGTTCATAAGTTATTGACAAATGAAAGGTGTTACTAACACAAGTACGCACGAACACGGACGGACGCTATGTCCCTCTTGCCTATCGGCGAGGGGATAATGACGGCCAAGATGTATCTAAAAAGATTCATGGCATCTACATAGGGGAATTGTGTATATGTTCAATGCATACATGTAACTATTTTTTCTTCATCAATGTGGAAAATGGCCAACCTTTACACAAGCTGGACCATTCATGAATGCATGTATGCATATTATGAATATCGCATAGCAAAGTAAAACAACTGTTGCCCTCTTCACGTGTCATGAATATTTTACTTCGAAACATCACCTGGTTTTACGAGTGTACGACTATTCACGAGTTCGACTTTCCACGTCTGCCATAAACCCCACTCATCCGGTCACGGCAGTAGTTTAGTGTGTGCCATGTTTACATGTCGTGTTGCGCCTCATGGCGGAGTTATAGAGGCGTGGGCGCCCTGTTTCATAACCAAACTACCGGGGTGCGCTAAAATATCACGAGTTAGACTTGCCATAAGCCCCACTCCTCCACGCACGGCCAATGTTCAGGGTTTACCACGTTTAACCCTTTCATCCCGTAAGTAACCGGTATGGACTCTTGCATGAAGAGTTTTGAACTATTTCTTTAATCAGAAAAGGGGTGTTTGAAAATATTCACAATCAATGCAGATCATGTGTGACGGTTCGTTATGAGCCGGATCAACTGGATCTACACTGTTTGTAAACATTGAGAAAGCGATATATCGTGTTGAAAGGGTTTCAACGGGTTTCAACACCACATGTCTGTATGGTGGTATTCGCAAAAAAGTGTAGTTCCAGATGAGCCGGCTCGTGACGAGCCGTTCTCATCAGGATCTGCACCTTTTGCAAGTAATTTTCTTATTTCTGAGAACAAAAACACCCTCTTTTCATTAATGGACTAGTCTGAAAATAATTTTGTGACGGTTGAAGTGGTTGCAAAATTAACATATCGAAATCCATTCCAGTTACTTAGGGGTAAGCAAGGCGACTTGCGTTATGTACAGACAGACAATTCGGGCTACACGTTTACTTGTAGCACATTTCACCAACATTGCAAAGTATCTTGCTAAGTACACTTTGAGGGAGACATTTTCAATTTAGGGATCAATTTATTAATTTTTATAATACGGAGTTTATTACATTATCACAGCCATTTTGGCTGTGATAATGTAATGAATTCAGTATAATAATTCTGCATACTTTTAATCATCAAATATATGAAGTCGTTAGTTAAATATGAAATAATGCATTTCGGTAAAAATAAATGATTACTCCCTCAAAGTACACTTAGCCAGATAAGTATGCTTAGCAATTTTGGTGAAATCGGCTACTGTTGTGTTGCGCCCAGGGCGGAGATGGAGGCGTGGGCGGTAGACACGGACGCCCTGTACGCTGGCGATGACTCGGACTACCTGCGGGCCGTGATCATTACATTGAAAGGCTCCCGGGACAACGCGTGCGTGGACAAGGGCGGGAACGTGTACGACTTCGTCTCCCGTTTCTTCTCCCCGTGGTGGGGGGTCCCGGAGGACCCCGTCACAGGTAATGTGGAGACGTTTACACACTAGTGTATCCAACAGGTCGGAACTGGAGTCGCTGGCGGTGGACACGATGGCGCTGCAGGCAAGTGACGTCACAGGTTACGTCCGAGGCGTCATTGTGACCGTGAAGGGGGGACGGGACGCGGGGTGTGTGGACAGACACGGAGAGGGGTACGATTTTGTGTCCAGGTATTTCGCCCCGTGGAATGGGATCCCTGAAGACCCGGTAACAGGTACATATATTTATATGGCTGTAGCATTAAACCGTACTATGACAACTCACGTGTATTTAAATTAAACTTGATAAATATGCATAGACAAACAGGAAATTAATATTCTTTGACAAACAATATTTCGCTGAATTGGTAATCAGGGGCGGATCTATAGGGGGGTTCGGGTTGCACCCCGTCCAGTTTACCACCAGTTGGAGTCCGAAAAGTTTAAATACCGTAAAACACAGGAAAGTGCATTTCCGGACATCTAGATTTCAAAGTGGATCCGCCCCTGTTAATATGGAATGTTGGATACATGTATATCAGGGGCGATACAGGATTTGGGGCGTGGGTTCTCAATTGTAAACGAGACACACATGATCGTCAACTTTCCTAAAATACAAATCACTTTTTTTTCTGCATTTTTTATTAAATATGTTACAAAACAGTTGAAATGCCTCAATGAGACGGTTCAACTGAGAGGCCTGTAACAACATACAGTTTGCGTGAGAAATAAGAAAAATAATCAGATCCTTCCACGTAGACACATTTTAGAGGAGGCGTGTATCGGACCCGCCACCGCCTGCATCCGCGCCTGTATATACGTGGAACATGGACTGCTCTGTATTTCATACAATTTTATTAGATATACAGTGTGGCAAACATACATCCAGGGGCGGATCTGGAGGGGGCGGGTCCGTGGGTTTGCACCCCCCCCCCCCCCTCCCGTTCAGCCACGGAGTTTACACAGATCACAGTTTACCACCAGTTGGGAGTCTGAATTTAAATGCCGTCCGTAAAACACAGGAAAGTGCATTTCGAGAGCTCAAAAATAGGACAACCCCCTAGTTGCGAACGGTAACTCTTGCAATTACTTCCGTAGCTAGCTTGCAAGAGTAGATTGCAAGAGTTACATTCGCAACTAGACAACCACCCCCCCCCCCCTCCCCCTATGGCCAGTCTGAACCATGATCCGAAGAGTGGAATTGTAGCCGAGAGGTTACCACCTCCGATTGTCACTCTGGTGGCCCGGGTTCGACCCTCGATCCCGACACTGAGGTTTATGAAATATATTTGTGCCATATATCAGCATTGAGCCAATTGGGAACCTTAAATAGAGCAACAAGCAACAAACCACAACGCACTCCTTTAAAGACATGCACCGTATAATACCGCTGAATTTAAGTTTGTCGTCTGCTGTTTATTTTCCGTTTTACTCGGGAACAACATGGTTTGACAACACTTTAGTTGCACTAAAGTGCTGTCAAACCATGTTTTATTGAAAGAAATCAAAATATAATATAACAACAGACGGCCATTTACGTTTCCCGCATTCTAAGGGTTAGAGACAGAGCAAGTCAGTTCAGGTCATGGGCGGGACAGTTCCAAATGCCAAATCATGAAAATGGTTAAACATATTTTTTCGCACACACACATGCGTAAAAATGTGCTTTCCGTGTTGAATCATTCGTATTTTTCTGCAATTATCAGGAAGCGCAAATCGTGATTTCAGGATATATCCTGAAAATTCCCACCCCTGACAGAATGGCGATCAATGTAGATCCTGACCAGACACATTTCATGCTCAGAGAAAATGAATCGTCTCTTTCAGATACTATTTTCATGATATTTTTATTTGGAGATAAAAAACAATTTGGGTCACCGTGTATAACTATCACAGATATCACCAACAGACATGATGTAATCAAGTGGAATATTATAGGAATTAATTGCCTTTATGTGGAATTTATCGGGGTATAAACTTGGGAAAGTCGCGGGAATACTGGACGAAGGCCGGAAGGACTCGTCCACTATTCCCGCGACTTTTACAAGTTTATATCCCCGATAAATTCAACAAAAAGGTCATTCATTCCTTATAATTCCAGCATTTGAAATACATTCATCAAGAAAATGCGTTTATTTTCCGTTTTCTTAAGAATTATTTTAACTGCGCCTCACGGTTACGGAAAGTAGTGCGACGTGGGAGTTTACTGGGATATAAATTTTGGACAGACTTGCTACGGGCCAATAAAATGTTAGTGAATTGTGTAAATATTTTTGTGCTGGAATTATTGCAGGTTCGGCACACACAGTTCTAGCCGATTACTGGAGAAAACAGCTGGATAAATCAACATTTTATGGTAATTACAGTTAACTCGTTCGGCCCCAAGTGACTCAGTGACATGGATTAGTTCATGTTAAAGGTACATGCCCACTCAGTAGGCACAGAATGTTCTTTATATCAGAGACATCATCAGAGACATTTCCTGGCAAAATAAACATTCATTCACCATTTCCCCACATAATGATTGGCATGATTATACATTTTATATCAGAGGTAAATATCCACACCGATATCAGGGGCGATAACCACGTTTCTTTAAAATTTTAACGGACATTACTAATTATTCCCTGTATTTATATTTTGATGTACAATGATCATACTTTATATTCTGTCGAAAATACAATTTTTTTTTAGGTGAGGCATTTAATTTGTATAAATAATTAAAATATATCATGCCTCATTTGCATATATGAAAAAGGCCCGATACCACCTGATACAACGGATCGCCTACAGTGATCACACAAGGTGGGCACACTAGGTACTGAATATGGTCAATTCATCATTGTGATCACAGGGGTCCGAAGTTGTGCTGGGAAAAGTGTACTAGGTCCGAATCGGTGGGCGTCTTAGTCGGTGGGCATCTTATAAAGTTGTGCTGGGAAAAGTGTACTGGGTCCGAATCGGTGGGCGTCTTAGTCGGTGGGCATCTTTAAAAAGATGCCCACCGACTAAGAAAAAGATGCCCACCGACTAAGACGCCCACCGATTCGGACCCAGTACACTTTTCCCAGCAGATGCCCACCGACTAAGACGCCCACCGATTCGGACCCAGTACACTTTTCCCAGCACAACTTCGGACCCCTGTGACTGATCAATTGTATACTCTGGATAATCAATATTGACTAGGAAAGTTTCCAACTTGCGTTCTCTTTACTGCAGTTTTTGAAATGAACGGTGTTGTTGTCTTTTCATTGTTTACACAATCTCTTTAAACACGTGCATCTGATGTTTTGGTGCAGTAGTTGCAGATTAGATTCAGCATTAAAAAACATTTTACATCAGCTTTTTAAACTCTACCGAGACCGTGGGCATAAAATAGTTGTGTTTCATAAAGTATGATTCCCGATTGAGCAATAGCAGAATGGCAGTACCAAAATTAATGATCTCCCCTGTGTATCAGTCTTTGATAGTAAATCATATTAAAAAATCTTAATTGTTAGCAGTTGATCAAATAAAATGATGCATTTGCTTTACATACCGGCATGTAATTGTATTCCATAACACACAAACTGTCATATTGCATACGAGACACAGTGCCTTTAATGAAATAAACACAAAAGACTGGGTTTTCACTCCATACACTGCAACTGACCTGTATCAACCAAAGGTTCAATTTTGATTGTATTCCAAAAACTGTTCCATGTAATTACATGTATATAAGTAGTTTCTATACTGAAAGGATAAAGAAAAGCAGGGTAAACATTTGAGGTGATTTAAAGTGATGTGTTTGCTGTTATATACATTATTTTATATGAGTATTAAAAAAACATCTTTAGTCAACACATTACCAAAATTGCATTAGGTTTTGACCGATAATTCATTAGTAATTGAATCACAATTGACGGTACCCCCCAATATCGCACAGTAAAATCCACTGTTTTGTCAGTATCTCGTATGCCCCCTCGCGCATCTGTCACAGCCCTGATGCTCTTGTGCATGGAATTCATCAGTGCATTTATCCTTCTTATTGGGATATTGTTCCACTCTTCCAACAATGCAGTCCTTAGTTGGTCGAGATTAGAATGGGTATTCCGACACCCCCTTATCCTCCTGTCAAGTTCGTCCCACAGATGTTCGATTGGGGACAAATCGGGACTGTACGCTGGCCAGTCGAGTGGGTTAATGTTATGGTCAGCGAGAAAGTCTTGACAAACTCTGGCTACATGCATGGGGCCGGGCATTATCATGCTGGAAAATTAGTTGACGCTGTTGCACAAATGGAACAACCGGGCGGAGGATTTCATCCCTATATCAGAGCTCCAGTTAAGGTTCGTAATTTGACCAACTTAGGGTGAAATTTTGTTATTTCTTCATCAAAAATGGCAAGTTGTGGGTCCTTTAGAATCGTCTCATTTTTGATGGAGAAATAAGAAATTTACCTCCAAATTACGCACCTTAACTGGAGCTCTGTATATCTTACGGCGGTTAAATTCCCGGCTACCACAATCAACGGTGATTTTACCCCGTGAGATATCCCTCCCCAGACCATAACCGAGCCACCCCCAAACATATCCCTCTCAAGAACGCAAGCGTCGGCGAAGCGTTCCCCACGACGTCGGTATACACGACGTTGACCTTCCGGACGAAAAAGAGTGAACCGGGACTCATCTGTGAAAAAGACTTGTCTCCATTGCCTCATTGGAAATCGTCTGGGAGCATGTGCCGGCCGCCGTTTTGAGGTGAATGTGGCGATTATGATTACCTACCGTATTAATAGCGGTTTCAGTGGCAGTAACGTGGCGATTACGTAGGTGGGCGAGACGAATAGCCCTGTCTTGACGTCGCGACGTTACGCGCGGACGTCCCGATCTCGGTCGGCAACCCTTCCGGTCTCTCTCAGACGACGGACAAGACGTTCTATGGTGGAAACATTCACACCGAACTGCATAGCAACCTGCTGTTGCGTTTGACCTTGCATTAGCAATGCAATAGCCTGACCCCTCTGAACTTCCGTCAGACTACCATGATTGTGAGAGCTATAAATTCAGTGTAAATAGCGGAAAACGATGTGTATACCTCAAGCGTATTAAGTGGTATGACAAAATGTTTTGACGAACTTATCATCATGCTGCACGTGTTTTTGGCTTTTTATCACTTTCTCTATGTGGTACGGTGCATTACACGGGTTGAGTAACTTTAGGCACCGGTTTGGGTGCACAGTGACCAAGATAGTCGCCTGACCGGTTTTCATAATTTTAGGCCAAGCATTTAAATAATTATTGCATATATTGTTACCCTGCCTTTCTTTATCCTTTCAGTATATATTATCTCAACTTTGACAAACAGGAACGATCATATGCCAATGCACATTCGCAATACCTGAACCAGGAAGTTCAATTTGTGAAATGTAGTTCTTTTGTGAAACGATTATACGATACCTTATTTAAAACAAAGTTCGTATTCTAGACGTTAGTAAATTTATATAAACAAGAGGGAATATATTATACACAATTTTTTCCAAATGTTAAGTCCTAAAGCAGGGATTAATCCTTAATTTTCCAATAAAAAATCACTTTCCGCATCTATACACCGTAAGGAAGTCACATACCAAATAGTCTCCAGCAATTATGGTTTAAAAGTTTTACTTCTTACAACGCAACATTCCGGAATTAACAGTCGAAAAGATAATCCATGGCCTGGGGATCCAGCTATTACGGTTTAAAAGTTTTACTTCTTACAAGAAACGCGACAGACGGACATACAGACCGAAACCCATGACAAAAAACAATATACCCATTCTTTTTCAAAAAGTGGTTATAATAAAACATTGATATTTCAATAAATGGACCCGTTTTGTTGCAGCTCGCCAGTGTTCCAAGCGCGGCGGGGACCTGTATGTGGGCATAGAGGGTGACCGGGTCACGCTGACCGGGCACGCACAGATTGTCCTCAAGGGAGAACTCTATCTGTAGTGGCCACTACAGGCGTCTGTGGTTATACGTGGGCCAACATGCATCTGTGGCTATAGCTGCAGGCAGTGCCTCTGCAAAACTCATGGAACCTACGGGAGTTTTGCAGTCACTGCTTGCAACTGTTGTGGTTATACTATTCCGAGTCACGAGTGTGTAGTTGGGTCTTGTGATCCAAATCAAGCAGACAGATTGATCGTCAATTAATATGCTGGATTTTGAGTAGGTACAAATTGTGAAATCATGTTCAGAAAGTTTTATAATAGCACGTACACAACATGTGACTACGTGTATGAATTTGAATCTTTTGTAAAATAAAGTTGCTCAAAATGTACTCAATTCTCGTGCTTGTAATTACTAATTATCATGGCTATTACTCTAGACCGACCGGGGTTAAGGCTCAAACCCATCACAATTTCCAGACTGCAGAAAAGTGTGAACGGAATTTATTTGTTTGTTTGTTTGTTGGGGTTTAACAGCCTATCAACAGCTAAGGTCATTTAAGGCCGGGTCAATGGGTTTAGTACTAAATCCCATAGTACATGTACAAATGGGGGGAAAATCCCAAAATCAGAACTGAATATTTACAATAAAAGAACTATATGTATATTCAGCCCTGAAATCAGAATGATCCTGATCTGATGCCAGTTCCTCACCACACCAGAATCACTTGGCCCCACCCAAAAGCAGTAGGATCAGTAATAATCTTACTACTTTTATAATGGGCAATAACCCAATTCAAGTCCCAGGTGACAAAAAGAGCCAAACATAAAAACGTACCCGAGGACCAAACCAGGCAAATCGCGATTCCTTGTTACAAGCATTAGTAGTGGTTTATCACTGAAATGGTGAACAGTGCAGATACTGATTAGATCTGGATCTACACTGGTCGCAAAACCGATAAGCATCATTTCTCCAGTCGCAGACACAATTATACACCAGGAATAGCGAATGCTGCTTTTTCTGTAATGTATGGGTACTAATTTATACAAATTAATTAAACTAGTAACTACATGTATGATGAAAACATATTTCTACAGGGTTCATACAGACATGACATGATCAAATTCAAGCACTTTTCAAGCACAATTATTATTTTTTCAAGCACAATATCAATTTCTTTCCGACATGCAGTACAATAGGCTTTGTGCCTATCGGGCGCTTCTTTAACCCACTTAAAGCGGCTTATCCAGATACGGTTGAATACATTTTTCCCCATTGTGAAAACGCAGTGTAGCGTTCACGCACGTCGCCATTAACCATTCAGAACGAGGCTCATATTGGACCAGTTTAAAACCAGAACCGCGCACGGTTTTGCCGATACGCAGCGGGTTTGCCGATACCACGCATAGTTTAACATGCAGTTTCCAATACCGATCAGCACTCCACAATATACACTCGACCCATCGAACATCGAATTTTAGCGATTAACTTTTGTATTGTTTCTATTAAAATTCAAGTACTTTTTAAGCACGAAGGCTTTAAGCACTTTTCAAGTACTAAAATTCAATTCAAGCACTTTTCAAGCAGATTTTTAGAAAATAAGTACTTTTCATTTATCATTCGAGAATTCAAGTACTTTTCAAATCTGTACAAACCCTGTTCTATATGTGGTATAGTATTACTACTTCATATCTAGCAAGAAAATGTGGAAAGTTGGCACACAAATGCCCCCTATAGCAATTTTGAGAAGCTCCAGCAAACTTCTGCCCTGAAGGAGGAAACCCATCGTTAATTTACACCATCGCGTTCGCCCGACCAACCACCCACTGTGAACGAAATATTTACATCAAGAAAAATAACATATTCAGCCCTGAAATTAGAATAACCAGACCTGGTGCCAGATTCATACCACACCAAAATCACTTGGCCCCTTGCCCTAAAATGAATAATCGTAATACTCACATAAGGGGTATAACCAGATTCAACTGTCACATACAAAATGACAAAGACGTATGTGAGGGCCAAACCAGGTCTCCAGTCGGAGCGAGTGAGTGAGTGAATAGGGTTTAACGTCCGCTTTTCTGACATAGAGGTACAAGCCTCAGGGAGTCTACACGCAGACGGGTCAACGGGGTCGAGTCCCATATCCACCTGTCCAAGGGGGGTAAATCCCAACTTCAGAACTCAATATTTATAATCAAAATATATATTCAGTCCTGAAATTAGAACAACCTGATCTGGTGCCAGGCCCTCGCCACACCAGCATCATTTATCCCATCCCCTAAAAGTAATAGGATTAGCGCTAATCTTACTTTTATATATGGGGCATAGCCCGACTCAACTCTCACATACAAGAAAGCCAAAAATGTACCTGAGGGCCAAATCCGGTATAGTGGGTTCCGGAAAGTATGAACCCAATCGTTAAGCCAGTTTAGTCGCCTTTTACGACAAGCAATGGCTACTGCAGCACTATTCTCAGGATCAGTTGATCCCGCCCCGGTGCCTCAGGCACAGGGCTTCTCCAGTCGGAATTCCGGTAATGATGAACCCTGATCCTGATCGTTAAATTACCCATCATGCTCCCACTTGCCAGCCACAATAACATAACTTCCAATTACCACAATGGCAGTAAAGAACCAATCAAAGACTCCTGAAGAAAAAAGTATAATTTTAATTTAACACAGAAAAAAGTATGAATAAGACATGCATGATTTACAACGCAGGGCACAAAGTACACAATACCGGTAATAATGAAACAGAATTCCTTCTGGGCTCGCATCACTGTAAACAGATTATTCTCCTTCTCAGATCCCTGAAAAAAATTTGCAATTTGGAAGTTTGTTAGAACTCCCAACCTGCAGGTTTTCTTCAGGTAAAAGTATATGTTTATCAGAGTGATTATTGAGCCCTGGCTTTAAAGCCTGGGTGTTTGGATGCCCCTATACAATGTATTTTGGATGCCCATATACAATGTATTTTACGGATGGACGCCCACCATCTGGTAATTTATTTGCTGCAAGATATTAACTGGACCTTACCTGTAATTACCTAGTCGCATGATATTCAGACATATTCCTGCAAACTAGTGGCCGGATACTGCACAGTAATCAACATTCCTAGTAATAGGATAATTAATAATTATACTACATCTAAAATTGAAAAAAAATCGGCCATCCTAGCTTCGAGGTAATCAAAAATTATGAATCATCTTGAAAACTGGTTAGTTACACAATATTCAAACAATTATACTGGATCCTAGTTGCACTGCAACTTAATTATATTTCAACCTAGTGGAGCGAAAATTGAAAATTTGTATGCATCCTAGTTGGGCAATTGAACCGTTATCCTGTATCCTAAGGTCGTTATCCTGTATCCTAAGGTCGTGATATTTCAACCATCAACCTGGGGCCCGTTTCACTAAACTTTGTAGGCCTAAAATGTTCGTAAGTGCAAATTTAGGATCGTCTGGAAATTTCAATTGATGGATTTACATTTTAAATCCAATAATTTTTATAAGAAAATATTGCTAATGTGATATTTACAGACTATCAAAATTTTGCACTTACAAACATTTTAGTTGTACAAAGTTTAATGAAACGCCCCTGTATCCCAGACAAGATAAGTGAACCATTATCCTGCAACCTAGACACAAGAACGACTATCCCACAAATATTACCAGATGGTGGCCCCCAAGTTCACATACACAGGAGAGTAGTCAACACAGCCAGCCAATCCTAGGTAGGTGTATAAACCGGGAAGATGTCTCAATATCAATATGAAGCCACATCACAGGGGGAGAGTCGTCCCATTGCGGAAAAGCAACCAGTGTCTGGTCACCAATTGAATGGGTCAGTGGAAAAACCCTTTTTCCATTGGCACATTCAATTATTGTGCACATTATGTGACCTGCAATCAGAAGACTGGAACAATTTACGAGTCAAGTAACATCTAATTTCCGGCATGACGTTTCAATAACAAATTTTGGCTACGAGTAGATTGCACAGGCTTATCCTAGTTTTCACTTATCCCACCACTTGGTGGTGTTACGCCATATGAAGAAAATTGATGATTACAATCGTATGTACAATGTTTAACATATTTAATTGGCCTTTGTTCCAAGCATCAGGAAATTTCACAGAATAATATACAATCAAATAGGCAAACGTGTAGATCTGGCTCAGACTGTAGGCATGTTGTTTGTTTGTTTTTTTGTTTGTCTGTAGGGATGTACATGTTTTGATCTGCGGCTACAATAATCTCTAAATAATACACTACAGCCCAATTCTGTCACGACGTGTCACATGATATGCTCACTGTTGTCGGTACATGGCTTGTTATGAAATAAAATATTGTATACATCGTCATGGATAGGTAATATGGTACAGGGTGCATCTTTCCCCCCACTCTCTCAATGTGGAAATACGACACGGTGCATACATACATCAACATGGGTGGTGACTGTCACTGCAGAAATTGGGCTTATAGCATTTGTGGCCAGTCTAGCTCCAGACCTGAAAACACTATTGCAGCCTGATTAAGCACCTCAACCGTTTGTTAGCTGCAGACAGGAGTTTTACCGACTGAATGGCAAACAGTGTAGACCCAGATCAGCCTGTGCAGTTGCGCAGGCTGATCTTGGTCTACACTGGTTGTAACTGCCACAAGCCCCTTTTCTCAACCCAGTTACAAATATAGACCACAATCTGACAAAAACAGGTTTAACTCACATCCAGCAAGCTACAGTTGAGCAGCTTTATAAAATAGCACATTACTTAATGGATGGTAAATTGACTGTTGTATGGCGTGCAAAGGCCTGATATCAGCTAAGGCTAAGGGTAAATTGATCTATATAACCAGTGTACACACTGATCAGACTGCACAGATGTCTAAACTGATCTGGAACTACACTTGTCACAAACATTGTAAAGAAAGTGTTTCCAGTCAAGATTGATGTTTAACCTATAAGTGAACCAGACAAATGGATAGGTTTGCCGGCAGTGACAAAACAGACATCACACGATTTCAAATGTATGTTCACCGACATTTGTAACGACACCTCAATAACTGATGGGAGATGTGTAGATACTGATCATTTTGTTCATACCAATTTGCTCAAGCAAAGCCAGTTTTTGTAAAACATGGACATGGGGCATTTGCGACTTGCTGAAGAAATAGGGTTTATAACGTTTGCGACATGCGTAGACCCAGATTGCCCTGCACATTTGCATGGTCTGATCAGGGTATGTAATGTCTGTCACTCAGCAAGCGAAATGTCCGTAGTGTTTCTAACATTCAACATTTTTGAGTTGCAGGATTATGCTAGAGAACCCAGAGCTAGAATGTTTGGTCACAACAGCGACCGGAGAAATGTGGCTTATGAGATTTGTGACCAGTGTAGCTCTTGATCAAACACCACACTCCAGCAGTCTGATCAATCTACATGGCTGGTTAGAATCACAACAGCTGTTCCATTGATGGAATGGCAAACAGTGTAGATCCAGATCAGCCTGTGCGTCCGCACAGGCTGATCTGGATCTACACTGGTCGCAAAACCCATAGGCCCAATTTCTCCAGTCACAGCCACAAATGTCAAAAGCCCCATTCCTCCAGTCACAGTGTATCGGTGTCTTCCACCATATCATGTACACATTCAACATACATACAACTATGGTAATAGGCCTAGTCCGCAAAGGAGCCGGACCCCTTAGCTTCTCAGGGATTCCGCTGGGGAAAATAAAAAAATCGCCACTTCAAAAAAAATAAAACAATTGGCGATAAAAAATTACAATTTTCGCAAAGAAAATAATAAAAACAAATATTTTTTTTTATTATTTTCTTTTCGAAAATTGTAATTTTTTTATCGCCAATTGTTTATTTTTATCGCCAATTGCGAAAGTGGCGATCGCCAGCGGAATCCCTGGCTTCTAGTGGATGACTAAGGAAACCTCTAGTTACTAGTGGGCAACTATCTCTGCACAAGAGTTATCTACCTTTGCACAGGGGTGAAATGTAATGATAAAACGCTGGCGAGAAAAATGACCTTTATAGCGTATGCAACTTGGTTACTATCTACTCTGATATCTGAGAAATGATTGTATATTAACAGAGTTGTATCTGAAAGTTTAGATCCTGAGTGAAATCCACATGTGTGCGGTTTGATTTGGGTTTACACTGTTTGCAAGCATGTAAAGGTCATTCAGCTCAGCAGAGCACAAATGTATACACCAAGAGAAATAAATACATGTATATGAACATATACATATAAAACGTAGCACATCTACAGTTAAACAAGCACTGTGCAGAGAATATTATACTACACCACATAACTACAAAACTTAACTATTTAGCACGGTAACGTATTACATTCAGAGTATACACATTTTTTTGTTTAAAGAATTGATTGGGATTTTATGGCCGTTCAACAGCAAGGTTATATGTGGGTATGACTGGTTTTATTTGATTTGATGTGTTCACCATCCAGTCACTGACGTAAGCTGTAAGCTAACGGCGATCAGTTAACCACAAACATAACTCGATGAATGTACAAGAGGGACAACTTTGGAAAATGCCAGGAGGCAACATTTCTTCGCGGATGGCCCAGTGGTTATAACACAAACTTTCATGGAGAAAGACAGAGAATTAATTGATTGGTGTTTAACAGCCTATCAACAGCTAAGGTCATTTAAGGCCGGGTCAACGGGTTCGATCCCGTATTTAATCTGGTGCATTGTGGGGAAAAATGAAATATGGAGAAAATAAGAAAAAAAACATTTTCAGACCATTCCTTCACATAATTATGTATACTGAATGTAATATGTTAACATATTAATGAAACGCAAATATTTCTTTCATTTCATTTGAGGCAGAGCGTTTTATATTGCATCGAACATGGAATAGGGCGAGATATATAGGCCGCCGGTTACCTTCCGACTTTCATGGCCAGCCTAGTCCCAGACGAGCCTGCACATTCGCGCAGTCTGATCAGGGCCTACGCAGTTCGCCATTCTGTTACTGAAGTATGCTTGCTGCACAACATAACATCCGTTCAGACCAAGAATGAGCACAATGCTCAAAATCAGTGATTATTGCACAGGTCGTACAAAAGGTCAGTTTTCTCAGCTGGCGACCTATGTTTAACTGACATTCCTTTATCCTGGTGGAGAATTTTACAATGCGACAACTACTTAGGGAACATTTATATAACCGTTCATGTACATGTATTATCTTTTTTTTTTCTGAATTAGGACAAGATTTTCAGTATACTCGTGATAGCAATTGAAGTGGTTAGTGGAAGAAGGGGGCGAACTCCAGGGCTAACTCCATATGGAGTTAGCCCCTTTCTTCCACTAACCACTTCAATTCTTATGCAAGTTTTACCCCAACAAATTGACCACAGACAGGACAAAACAATGACAGTCAACCAGAGAAGTTACACGGGTTTATTTACACAGAAATAAGTGACACAAGTGGGCTTGATCATTGTCTTGCCAGCAAACAATTGTGATACTTCTAATGGGGATCCCATTCCTCTTCATACTGCAGTATGATACTATTACGTGATTGGTGTGTTGGACACCGAATCGATCGTGCACACATGATACGATGCATGTCACTTCAAATTCAGTCAACAAGGCAGATAGTTTGGTTTTAAATATAACTTTGTACTTATTGCAATAGTTAACGATTATTTTAATAGATAATGACGAAAGTTTGCAATATGTGATAAAATCGAGATGAAGTGCTGAGATTTATCAGTCGAGAAACTCGGGCAAACTATAAGGTCCAAGCTTGGGTATATAAACGTAAAATAATTTGCCATATTGTACATCATCCTACTACCAGTGATCATTATTTAAACATTGGTTCCTCACTAAAATGAACAACTTTGCAGGTTGAATGGTGGAACTCAACCAAAATAACTAGGTAGTCGAGTTGAAGTACAAATTTAGAGTCGGTAAGATCAGGTGCATGCTGGTTGCAAAACTAAATAGCCCGCCGACTGGGAAAATGGACCTTACAATGACCGTGTTCATCGTAGTCTCAGATCAGAATGCACATCCACGCAGTCTGATCAGACTACACTGTTCACCATTCAGTTATTTAAATAGCAATACAGCCAATAGCATTTCACAATCCCATTGTGTGAAAATGTATATTAACCCATTAAAGACGGGTAGGTAGTACAAACTTTTAAGAGAAAAAAATCCCTATTTTCTTTATTTCATCTCGAAAGTATATGAGTTACCACTCGTTTGAGCAGTCTCTACGAGATGGTTCAAATGAGTGGTAACAACATATACCTTCATGAAGAAATAAACAAAATAATGAGGGTTTTTTAACAAAAAATATCGTATCCTTAAATTGAAATGGGTTAATAAGCACCAGGATCGACAATTCTGGGCAAAACAACATGGTTCTGTTCATGTTCTCAGCTGGCGCCCCAAATATGTCACTCGCTGCCTACGCTCATCCATACAATCACAACTACAACATATGAGACAATTAACACAAGGTCAAAGAGAAGTTGCCTGTCCGTGAGATAATGTGCCTTCTGGCCTCGGCTTACAAACATTAAACGTCACGTTGTAAGGATAGTTCTAATGCTTCCAACAAAAGCTTTACAATGGTTCATGCTATATACCAGTCAGCTAGCTGATGAGGTGCTATTGGAGAAAAACCAGTACCTTTTTGTCGTGACTAGGGAGTCAAATATAATTTTCCATACTTTCTGTAAATGACATAGTTGAGAAAAAACATGTCTACATTGAAAAGCAGAATCATATTCCATATGTTCAGCAGTATTTTACATTAGTTACACAAATGACTGTAGATATACTGGTATTTCTTTTTGTCAGATTTCATCCATATGGTCAACAAGGCAGATTATCACAAGCACGGGACAAAATAATAATGTAGTGACATGTTAAAGCTGAATGACAGTCAATAGTCATCAAAATAAAATGGACACATAACATACAGCTACCGATCAAAAAATACATGTGCAACATTATATTCATAATAATAGGAAGGTATATATATTAAAAATTTGGAAATATAAACAATGGAATATAGAAACTATTCAACAGGGGGTTTGTACATATTGCACCCAGAGTGTCTCTGGCTTAGAGATGACTTGTTTAAATTTTGTCAGTATAATCAATACCGCTCCTTAAAGGTGCACTAAACGACTGATATAAGAGAACCTTTTGTGATTTTGTACCTAAGATGTGCGATTTTTCATGAAAAATATTTACAGAAACTGATATTTTCTGTAAATGGAAGTCAAAAGTTGACAAAATTTTCTGAGCATTTCGTCACCTTTCAACGTAATTTACAGAAAATGTAATATTTTTCACAAAATATTGCATATCTTCTAAGATACAAAATCACATGGCTTGTCGCTATATTAACTGTGAAGCATATAGGTCCTTGGACGAAAAATGCCCTTGACTCAATGGCAATGGGCCCTCATTAGATTGCCCTTTGCACAGTTCAGGGCCCATCTGCACCAAGTGTAGACCCTGGTGCATTCATACAGAAGCATTAGCATCTACTGTCTGTTTCACGAAAGCTGCCCAAATTTTACGGCTATATAAACAATTCAAAAACAAGATTTCTTTTGATAATATTAAATTAAAGGAAAAATTAAGAATGAGCCTTCTTTTTATTTCGTGAAATTTGGTCAAATATTGATTTTATTGCGAAAAAACAATTTCCCCATGTAAAATCCCCAGACATCTTCACGGAGTGAAGATGTCTATGGGGATTTAACATGGGGAAATTTATAATTGTTTTACTGAAAGGCACAAGAACATTTCAATGACTTAATGGCAAAAACTATGTCCAGTAAATAACCTTACAATATTCTTGTACAAAGGTGAAAGCATTTAGCATCCTATCTGACAGTAGAAAATAATGAAACACCTTTCTTGTTTCCCAATTTCTAATTATTCAGGTGTTCCTTCAGTCAATCCACAAATTTATTTATTTACAAAACCTATCTATAGTGCCCCTTTAAGTAGCCTGTACAAACTCTAGATATGATTTGCGTAAGGTTTCTGGGGATATTTACAAGGACGATATGGGCAACAGAACAAGACCGCCAACAAGGAAACGACACACATAACCAGGGAGTGATTATCAAGCTTTAGCTTCCGGAGAATGTACCCAGAATCAAGTCTCCCGAGCCTGGGATTATAAAACTGGCCGAGTTGGTTCTACTTTCTCAGCTAATCAAACTGCTGATTTCGAGCATGAGAACATGTTCAGAATGTTTTAAAAGTACAGGCTCCGATTAGTTGAGCATTTGCTGAGAATCACAGGATACGCCAGTTTTATAATTCTATTGTAAATAAAATAATATATTCAGTAGCATGGTTATATACATGTATCTGGGGCCCGTTTCACTAAACTTCATACGACTAATATGTTCGTAAGCGCAAATTTAGAAACGTCTGGAAATTTCAATTGATGGATTTACATTTATTGAGCATAGGCTGCATATGCAGCCTATGCTCAATAAATGTAAATCCAATAATTGCTTACAAGAAAACATTGTTAATCTGATATTTACAGACTATCATAATTTTGCACTTAAGAACATTTTAGTCGTACGAAGTTTAGTGAAACGGGCGCCAGGCTTATTGAGTGGTACCAGTGTAGCTTATTAGAAGCATCTGAATTGTTGGATAATAACCTGAATAGTGAACAGATCATTGACCAACTTACAATCCAAGAAAGGCCACTCTCGAAAGCAGAAAAAATTGTATTGCTGCTGAAGTGTCTTGATTTAGTTATTTTCCGAAAAGTATCACCAGGAAAGCAGCAACGAGTATTATTAGCCCTATAGATGCGAACCGTACGCTACTTTGCGCCAAAAGTAACGATGCAAGATATCATTATCATTTTCCTTATTATTTTTCTTTAAATACATGTTATGACCACCATTTGACATCGTCTCAAATATATGTTGTGACCACCATTTGAACCGTCTCATTGAGGAATATGTAGGCAGTGTTGCGACGTTTAATAGTCTAGACATTTTAGGCCTGTATATTGGTATTGGAAAACAGTGTAGATACAGATGAGCCGGCTCGTGACGAGCCGTCTCATCAGGATCTGCACTTTTTGCAAATAATTTTCATATTTTTAATAACAAAAACACCCCCTTTACATAAATGGACTAGTCTGAATGTCATTTTGTGACGGTTGAATTGGTTGCAAAATTATTAACATATCAAAATCCATTCCAATTACTTAGGGGTGAAATGGTTAATGCTACAGTACTTGTTTTACACTCAGAATCAATGAAGTCTTTAGTTTAGTCATCACGGTCAGATCTTGCGTTCAAGAATTGTTATGTTTTGAATCAAAATCTTTTAATCGAACATTGAAAACTTAGTGTTGTACATGTACAAAAGTCATACATATAACAGTAGCGGTCAATGGAATAAGGGGGAGTTAGCCCCCTTATTCCACTGATCCTTTCATATTTTAAAAAGTAAATATTCCAATCTCGAGTATGGGTGAATATGGTGACCTGTGCATGACAGGCTGACAGAAACCGGACTGATTTGGTTGCATCGACATCAATATTGACCAGTCACTTGTGCGATCAACGACACAAATATGCAACATGTTTTAGCTGTTTTCTGGGGAAATTGCAAATACAATTCAGGGGCAATTTCTGTGATAAGGAATAACAATACCCAGACAGATGTGGGCTTGTGACCGACATACGTTACATGACAATCTTTATGATGATTGTAGACTCCGACCAACGTGCATATTGGTGGATTGACGAGACTTTCATGCCTGGCATTGTTTGTTTGTTTATTGATGCTTAACGGCCTATCAAGAGCAAAGGTCATTTAAGGCCGGGCCAACGGGTTCGATCCCATATTTAACCTGCTGCATTGGGGGCCTGGCATTGTGGTATCGCAACATACACACGACAATAAATATCGACGGTATATAAACTTTAAAATGTCAGGTCCCAACTGATCCAAAAATTTCAATTTCCTATACAATTATTGGATTTACATTTATTGAGCATAGGCTGCATATGCTCAGTAAGCCCATTCTTTTATGGTGGATCAGATGGCTTGAACAGCCAACAAATACACAATGCTCTAGATAATTATGTCGGTGTTTTATTCAATGAAAGTACACAAAATTGGCTTATTTCAAACACCGACGCGACTTTTCATGAACAGATCAGTTCGCATGTGCTTTAAGATAATATGAATCCTCAACAAATTCATGTCGCTTTGACTATCAACTTGATAAAAAATAAAAATAAACCAGAGACTTTGTTTTGTTTCGCCCGATAAATAAGGCGGCTATCTGCCCATCAGTTGGTTCTATGTATTTCGAGTTTTCAATCCAGCTTTCCTAATGAAACTAGACAGATGATGCCATTTTAATGGCCGTGATGCCATTTTCCTATAAGCGATAACAAGTTTATGTCGCCGTCTACAACCAACGCTAAGTGCACATTCAGGATCCGTCTTGCGAATGTTGGCCTCAACACTGCTATATTTGTGTCGCCGCCCGAGAAAATGTACCGTATAACATCTGGGACCAGCGTAGCCCGCAGTCTGATCAGGGACTAAGTTAGTCGCCATTCGATCAATCGAACATGATGCGACCCATTAGCATTTTTTATTAAACTGTGTACTAGCACACGATGATCAATGTCTATACTGGTCACAAACGTTCTAAGGTCCTTTTTCTCAGCTAGCGACCCAATTATGGTTTGTAGCCACAGTTGACCAATTTGTCTTCACATATATGCGAAACATGTAATATATTATTTGCTATACAAGTTGATTCTAGTAGTAACTTCTTGCTACACTGGACTCATTTGTCATGTGTGAACACAATAATAGTGGCGACACAAGACAAAGGAGTGGTCCAATAGACGGTTAAGTTACTTTTTAAGTTATAATGGTACAGAATAATTGCCATTTTATTGTAATAAGTTACAGTCCATTGGTGCCCTAGCTTTGTGTCAACGAACAAAACTAATGTTTCCTGGCCCAATGCTTATGCAACATTCCGAGTACATTCTCCAAATTCCTACTCAAAATCAGGCAAGTGTGATTGGCCGAGACTCGACCAATCAAACTTCCGGATTTCCAGCATCGGAACAGAGTTGGAAAGATCTATAAGCACGGGCCTTGAAACAAACGACGTCCCAATACACAGGCAGGGTAATTACGGCAGTATATTGGAGAATCTCGGGGGGTTTGAGGCACCGTTTCCCCGCCTCGGTAGACACGGAACAAGCCTCTAGTGAGTGAGGTAACAATAACACACACATGAACACGCGACAACACCAGATTGCAAATCATTCTACGGGAAGGTAACCAAGTGAGCAGTCAATAAGAATTAAATAAGATAGATCAAGTCAATAATATTGGTGAAAATGGGAATAAATTAAGTGAAATGCATCATTAAAATTTACATCCCACCTTAAATGTGTTCCGTACGCGTCGTCGCATCACTTGTCTTTCAAAGAAAGTACGAGAACCGTATGTGGTTGACAAAACCGATGGTCAAGTAACATAAGGTCGTAACTGCTATGCTTTAGCATACTCACCTTTAGCATAGCAGTTACGACCTTATGTTACTAGACCATCGAAACAGAGAAATGAGTCGAATCGTAGACCTTGCAGAATTTACAACCAGTGTACACTCCGAGCAGGGTCTACACCGTTTGTGTTGCATCTCCTGATCAGGGAGGCGGAGTGTGCGAGTTGATATGGGTCCAAGCTGGTTGTAGATATCTACAGGCCGAATCAGACGCATGTTCACTTGTGTTGTGTCCACTTACAATACGAGACGCATTTCAAGAAAACCTGGTGTATTGCGTTTGGTTCATGCCGACAGTTTTAGTGCATCGGATCGAGGTCTACATTAATTGTTTGTCAATTGTGGCTGCGACTGGAGAAATGGGACATACATCCGCGCAGTCTGATCAGGACTGCCATTCAGTCTGTGTAGTAGCTGGCCACAAGCCCCATTTCTCCAGTGAAAGCCAAATTCTGCGATGAAAGATTTTTTTCAAAGCAGGGCTCCAGATAAGGTGTGTATCGATGCATTTTACGCACTTATTTTAGCAGAATACGCATTGATTATCAAAAGTGGGAGTATAAAATACTCACAGCAATGTGAAAATACGCATCGATTTTCAAATACTGTTGAAAAGTTGAAAATTTACTTAGTTGAACTGCAAAAATCAAACAATGTTAGATTTTTTGCAGTTTAAATAAGTGAAGTTTTAAATTTGTTTTATTTTTTATCATTTGTTCCCTATTTAATAAGGACGAAATCAATAATACAGTTGTAAAAGTAAACTACGCATTGAATTTGAAATATGGGGTATAATACTCTTTAGATACAAAACTTATCTGGAGCTCTGAAGTAGAGCACTAGTTGTCGAACTACAATCGTCGAACTACAACCAGTAGCAATCAACCGGTTTTATTGGAAGGTCTCATACTTCTGTAGTTTAACGATCACATCTAGACATATTTCACCACAACAGCCAGGGATTCCGCTGGCGATCGCCACTTTTGCAATTGGCGATAAAAAATTACAATTTTCGAAGAAAAAAGATTTTATCGCCAATTGTTTACTTTTTATCCTATTGGTTAATATTCCTTTTTTTTGTTTTTTTTTTTTTGAAGTGGCGATTTTTTTATTTTCCCCAGCAGAATCCCTGAACAGCGGTGGTACCGCTACATTAGATTACTCGACGTCGGCCGGTCCCAGGTTGGATCACATCAGCGGCGACGTCAACTTACATCCTGCGAAATCTGAAACGCATTCACTTCCACCAACTTCCGCGGCCACCTAACAGCTGCCACTTTGTAATATATTCCAACTTGCAAGCTTGACACTCCAATACCAGGGACCTTCATTATTCAACGATAGTAATCCCGAAGTCGAAATGACAAAGTACGGAAGCTGAAAATTAGCGCTGCATTCGTGCTCGGAAGCAAATATATTCAGTGAAAATGTCAGAACACACATTAAACCAACAATAACAAAGTAGAAAAATATCAACTTTGACTAGATGTAAGTCAATAACGTGGCCTACAGTAAAATTGAATTTCATCAGGTGTTTATTCCGTTCCTTCACGCCGTGTATCCATCCATTCCGACATTCCCCGTAACATGTATATATATGTATATTTATCCAGCTCAAAACAACAGCAAGGGAATTGCTGCATACAAGCAGATCGCTAGACTAATGGAATAATTTATGCTAAATGCTTTAGATGAATGAATAACACAAATGTGGCTGTGACAAGAAAATGGGTTTATGAGTTTTGCGACCAGTGTAGACCCAGATAAGGCTGCACGGACAAAGTTCTGCACTGACCATCCGTTCAGTCAGTGAAACACCTGGCCTGCTTCTAACAAACTGTATAGGTCCTGACCATGCCACAGGACTGTGCTAGAAGATCCGGAGCTACACTGGTCACAAATCCCACAAGCCACCAGTCACGGCCACAAATCAGATCTTGGTATCCTGGAGAATTTTAGTGTTCCCATGTCGGGCACTGTGCGTGCGGGGTGGGAATTTTACAGGCCACTCCTCCCGTCGGCCCTGAGAAGAATGAGTGGCTTGCGGTGGTGGCGGCGGCGTTCAGTCGTCGGCAACCACCGACTACACTACCAGGGTGTGCATGCTCCAACATACACGCTGTCCATCTGGGGAATTAAGCAGACCTACACAAAGTCAGTTCACACACGGTTATCTTAGCTTTTATTTGCATTGTTTAAATTGACTTCACTCTTCCGTGGCGGCATACGTTCGTTCAATTTGTCTAGGGTCTTCGCTTCCTCGAACCCACTGATCTTGTGCGATGGTGAAAACCCTCCTAAAGCTGTAATGTACAATAAATAAGTACATTATGACTATCTTTCTCACAGACAAAGGTTAAACTACAGGGAGAAACTTCTCACTAAATATTTGCACATCTTCTTAATTCATGCTGAATGAGCTTAGATCAACAAATGTAGTTTCACTTCATAATTATGGTTACTGAGAGAAAATGCACTTAAACGCACAAATTGCCACATAGACTACAATCGTGGAAAAAATGTAACACCTGGTCACAGTTGGAATTCAGGGATATATAAAAAGTAAATGCAGTAATCATAGTTCACATACAGAGCCCACCAAGCCATCTCTATCTCCCCAGGATGTATGTATCTACTTAGAGATTGACTGCTTTTTGGTTTTCAAGACTTACACTTGCAATACAAGGGCATCGTTATCACTAAGCTAAATCCCCCTCGCTGGCAGCCTTGATAATATAAGCTATCGAAAAATAAAAGGTGTTTGGTTTGTTCGTTTGTTGGGGTTTAACGGCCTATCAACAGCTAAGGTCATTTACGGCCGGATCAATGGGTTTAGTACTAAATCCCATATATTACATGTACAAGTTCAAGTACGTGTACAAATGGGGGGGGGGGGGGGGGTGGGGGGGGGGGTGGGGGGAGGGGGGTAATCCCAAAAAAAAATCAGAATTGAATATTTACAATAAAAAAACACACAAATATATACAATATATATTCAGCCCTGAAATCAGAATAATCCTGATCTGATGCCAGGTCCTCACCACACCAGAATCACTTGCCCTCCCCTCCCAAAAGCAGTAGGATCCGTAATAATCTTACTACTTTTATAATGGGCAATAACCCAATTCAACTCCCAGGTAACAAAAGAGCCAAAGATAAAAACGTACCCGAGGGCAAAACCAGGCAAATCGTGATTCCTATAAGGAGGAACTCCTACCATCAATTTACGCCGTAGTGTTCACCCGACCAACCACCCACATAAAAGGTGTTACAAACACACGTACGTACATGGACTAACGCTATTTCCCCTCTTGCCTATCGGCGAGGGGATAAATATTTGTGTTAGTAGTATCAGGAAGCAGGGTGGTATACACTGCATGGCCACACATACTGATGCACCGACAGTGAGAGGGTTTAACCCTTTGAACCTGAAGTCCCGCTATAGCGGTTTATGCTAAAAGTGCAGATCCAGCTGAGCCGGCTCGTAACGAGCCGTCGCATCAGGATCTGCACTTTTTGCAAGTAATTTTCATATTTCTTAGAACAAAAACACCCCCTTTTTCATAAATGGATGAATCTGAAAATCATTTTGTGACCATTGGATTGGATTGGATTAGCATATCAGTCCATTCCAGTTCCTTAGGGTTGAAAGGGTTAACGTCCCAATAACAGCTACGGTCATATAGATAGGTTCTCGGTATACAATTCTTATCCGAAAGACCAGTCGGATGGAAATATTTTTGAAGTACGGGAATTTATATCTACGGAGCCTCGCAGGGGACATGGATTTTTTTTTTATTAATTCGTTCCCATGAAATAACAATTTGTTCCCTCAATTTAACAATTCGTTCCCTCGAATTAACAATTCGTTCCCACAAAATGACAATTCATTCCCTCAATTAATAACAAAAACAAATTGTACCTCCCCTGCGGGGCTCCGTAGATATCCACTGCTACAACCCAGCATAATGCACGGACAGAGATGTTACTGTGATCACTGTGTGGAGCTATAACTTATACCTGCCATTGCGGAGTCACAAAAATACAAGAAAATGTGACCTGCCAGCACAAATGCTTCCGGTTGTAGGTTGGATAAACTCCAGCAAACATTTCTTACTCGGACCCACAGTCAAAACATTATATGCCTCCCAGTCCATCTTGGCAATACCGAGATTGGGGGGATACTGGTGCCTATGGCACATATACTGGTGCCTATGGACGCACCATATACACAGTGCCTATGGACACACCATACACACGACACATACTGGTGCCTATGGACGCACCAACAGCCAGAAACGACTGTGATCATTATAATGAAGCCAGTATACGCACCACTGCTGAGTGTGTCCTTGCCTCCTGATAATGCTCCGATTGGCAGCAGCCCGTTTGGTGTGAGCCCCTTCAGCTGCAGCACGCTTTCACTCTCCTCTCTGCAACGTAAGTAATATGTGAGACACGCCATGTGATTTTGTACCCTCTGACATCTGCATAATTTCATGAAATACTTTTAAAAAATTTAAAATATTGTCTGTAAATGGCGTCAAAAGTTGACAAAATATTCAGAGTACATATGTCAACTTTGTCAACTTTTGACTTTATTTTTGAAAATATTTAATGAAATTACACAGATGTCCGAAGGTACAAAATCACATGGCGTGTCTCATATGGACATGCAGGGATCCCGCTGGGGAAAATAAAAAAATCACCACTTCAAAAAATTGGCGATAAAAATTACAATTTTCTAAAAAAAAATCGAAAATTATCATTTTTTATCGCCAATTGTTTATTTTTATCGCCAATTGCGAAAGTGGCGATCGCCAGCGGAATCCCTGACATGTACGTACGTCCATGAACCAACCGTAACGCTATATCCTACTGCCTATCAGCAAGGGGATAATACAACACTTTCCGCACTGACAGACAATTCCCAGGGCTGGTTTCACTAAACCTTGTAAGATAAAATGTTTGTACAAATATTTTTTTTCTATAATTTCGATTCTCACATCAACATGGTTCCCCAAGGCTACCATTTTCCACCTACACCTGCCCATCAGTAAATGGTAAAACATTCATGAAATATTTCCAACATCAGCTGTCAGATCAAATGATGTTGTAGCTGTCAATCTTTCCATTATACACTTCTTAGTCATCGTACAAAGTTTAGTAAAACGGGACCCTGATCTGCTGCCAGGCACCCTCACTACACCAGACCTCTGGGCTCCAGATGTGAACCTCAGAAAGATTCACTGTTTATCAATCTTTAAGAATAGATGGAACCATTTCGACTTCACATGAAATAGTCAATGTTAGTTACTTAGGGACGAAAGGGTTAACCATATAATACACGTACCGTAACACAGTGAATACCCTGGCCATTTTGCCGATTGCTCGAATTTTGTTGCGAATGACCTCCTTTCTCGCAGCTACTGCACCACCTGAAGAAGGTCGGGATTATTACATGAACATTTCATACAAAGAAAACCACTCCATTCTACATATAGTGCAACTTTAACCCATTAACCCTTTCAACACAAAGTAACTTAATAGGATGTTCCATGCCAATGTTTCATGCTATTTCATTAATTTTGTTCATTCAAATTATCCCATTCTTCTAAAAGGGTAATCTGTACGTTTAAAATTATTAACAAACAGTGGAGATCCTGATGAGACGGCTCGTTACGAGCCGGCTCATCTGGATCTGCACTGTTTGCAAACATTGTCTCTATAGAGGTCTGTGGTGTTGAAAGGGTTAATTGTTCCATATTTGCCACAATTATATTTTACATTTCTGAAACAAAATATATCTAGAATATTTCATAAACCAATATGGTTAAGTAACCGTATTGATGTACTTATATTCTGAATATTTTTAACATTTCTTCTTATTTCTGTTTGTGATTCTATATACTAGTCATTAGTTGCCAACTCTTTGCATGTTAGCGGCGAAAATATCCGCCAAACGAATTAGTATAATTATGTTTTATTTCTCTCTGTAAATATGTCTTGAAATTTCATTAGAACAATTCTAATGAAATTCCAAGACATATTCATGACATTTATAAGGAAAAATAGAAGAAAATATAATGAATTGTCATCTGCTATTTTTTAACTATTTATAGCACACAAATTTCCCAGCATGCAGAGTTAAGATATCGTTGTGAGCATAGATGTAGACAAAATACTGTTTTAACCATACTCAATTGAAATGTGATGTAAACTACGCAAACTTCATAAAGAATATTGTTTGGTATTTGCAAGTATTGCTCTCGGATCATCACTACTATCAACACTATGCTTTGTTTGAAGTGTTGTGTTGTCGTGTCGATGTGCAGAGTGTAGCATGTAGCACCACAGATTGCTCATACACTACACTCAACTTCAAGCATAGCATACAACACAGAACGCTCATATAGGTTTTTTGCATCAAACATGTTGAGACGAGGTCAGAGATAACGCAATAGAAGAGAGATACACCGAGACGTAACCTCGTATTTACAAGTTGGCATTGTCATAACCCCCAACTACACAGGTCTATTGCAACAACATCTACAGTGTAGATACAGACGAGAGGGCTCGTAGTAACAAGCCGTCTCGTCAGGATCTGCACTATTTGTGGGTATTTTCTATGGTTTTATAAAATTCCTCCATTCTGATTAATCAAACAGTCTGAAAAACTTTGGGCATCATTAACATAAGTCCTCAGTGACCTTGACATTGGGGGTCGGATATGGGTCGTTACTCTCGTATGCAAATCAAAGCACTATCCCTCGACATACATCGAGGCCAAACGCTATAACTTATCGGCAAGGGGAAAATAAATTGGAATATTCCATTCCAGTTACTTAGGTGAGAAAGGGTTAATTAATCAGCATGAATGATATTTGTTTGCCACTGTACTGGCTGTGCAGACTTACTGTAACTTGTGCAATCACAACTGCTGAATTACTGGCTTAATTAATTTATTAGTTATCAGTATATTGCATGGAAAACAATGTATACACGAAATCCAGGCCTGATCTTATAAAACATTGTGAGCATGTACTCCGAGCTAAGTTGCAGTCGATCAAACCACCTTATTTCGTGTACAACAATTTTTATAAGCACGGGCTCTGTATATAATGTAGACATCGTTCAATATCTATGTTGCCTGAATGGCCAGACGGAGTAGACAATATATAAAGATTTTGTATTTTATAAGTGCATGTACAACAAACATATGTTTGACTTTATGGCACAAGAAAACTCATTTCAGCTCAACTTGGTATACATGTTCACAAGAATGTAATAATGTTGATTAATGATTTCCATAAAGACACAATATTGTACAACATGGGTCTCCGTCTGACAAATAGTACCTTATATGCGACAAGTATATATACCTTATATGCGACTTTTGCCGGTAAAAGTAGAATCACACTACTTTTACCGGCAAAAGTAGTGTGATTCTATATCTTAGAAAATGTATGATTTTCATGAAAAATACTTACGGAAACATTTTCATGAAAAATACTTACAGAAACAGTCATACTTTTTGTAAATGATGTTGATAGTTGACAAAATGTTCATAGAAAATGCAGAATAGACTTCTGCATTTGCTCTGATCATTTTGTCAACTTTCAACGTCATTTATGGAAAATATCTAATTTTGCAAATATTTTTCATGTGATATCGCACATTTTCTTAATCAAAGGTACAAAATCATATGGCTCGTCTCATATTTAGAACCACTGTAATGTCAATGAAGCATCCCTGATCACCTGGGGCCTGTTTCACTAAACTTTGTACGACTAAAATGTTCATAAGTGCAAATTTGGAATCGTCTGGAAAGTTCAATTGATGGATTTACATTTATTGAGCATAGGCTGCTTATGCAGCCTATGCTCAATAAATATAAATCCAATAATTGTTTACAAGAAAACATTGTTAATGTGAAATTTACAGACTATCATAGGTTTGCACTTACGAACATTTTAGTCGCAAGAAGTTTAGTGAAACGGCCCCCTGATCATGCTGACAGACTGACCAGAGCATGTGAACCTGAGCAATCTCGAACATGTAAGAATTTAAGAATTTGAGTTTACCACCACGGCGTATCGACAAGGTACTTTTTACCATGCGGAACCGGACTGATGATTATATATACATGTACACACGAGCAGTTAATACAGATCTACGGAAGGTAGCGTGAGCGCAATAAAGGTAAGGGTCATTACAAATTCAGCCATAACAACAAGGAAAACACAACAACTATATGGCCAATGAAAAGAACAAAAACATCACTTTTCATATTTCAGCGTGTACCTGCAGTTCATGTTATTCCATTTCTATATACAGCAAGCAATATCTGATAAACTGTTCATACATATCCTAAATCTGTTATATATATATAGGTAACGCATACATTTTTTCTTTTAACTTTTTCAGCAATAATTTTTTTAGTAAAAAAAAGCTGAAGGTTATAAATAGCTCTCATTCCAAAGTTTCTATGGGGTGTATTTAGCCTGATGCCTCTCCTGTCATATAAACGTTAGGAAGATAGTGTATGCACTACGCCACTAGGAAGATAGTGTATGCACTACGCCACTAGGAAGATAGTGTATGCACTACGCCACTAGGAAGATAGTGTATGCACTAGTCTAGAGATACATGCCGAGTACGAGAACATCATGTCCAATGTTTATAAATGTTTTTGAACACATTCTTCTCGTTCTCGAAATCATTAGTTAAATTGGAGAACATTCTCAGAAACGTATTAAAGCATGTGACAAAACTAAAGAACTATTTTAACTCTTTCACCCCTAAGTGACTGGAATGGATTGTTAGGTGTTAATTTCCGGACAAATCCAATGATTTTCAGACTAGTCCATTTATGAAAAGGGAGTGTTTTTGTTCTCAAATAATGTGAAAATTACTGTCACGAGCCGGTTCATCTGGATCTACACTTTTTGGCAGGCCTGTGGTGGTGTTGAAAGACTTAATGTTATACAGTGAAGCATCTTGGACATAATTTGGCAATAGCTGAGCCAAGAATGATATGCAAGTACGCAACCATGGGAAAGCAGTGCCTCTTTCAACTTAGCAACATTTGGTCATTCATAAAAGATCCAGAGCTCCAGATAAGGCGCATATTGGTGTATTTTACGCACTTATTTGAGCATTGATTTTCAAAAGTGGGAGTACAAAATACTCACAATAGTTGGAAAATACTCGCCGAGTTTCAAATTGAGGAGTGAAATGGTCTAATAAAGTTGAACGTGCACTTAGTTGAGCTGCAAAAAGCAAACAGTGCAGTTCAAATAAGTGAATGTTTAACCTTGTTTCATGTTTTGATCCATTATTCCCTATTTGATAACGGACAAAATCAAGAATCAATTTGTAAAAATAAAATATGCATTCAATTTTAAATCAGGGTGAATAATACTCTTTACACACAAATCTTATCTGGTGCGCTGAAAATATATTACATTTGTTCTGAAAACAGTATTCGCCTGCATGTTAGAATCATCTCAGTACAAACCAAATTGTTCTCCGTTTAATAATTGTGTCTATCAAACTGAAACGAAAAGTATATTCCACCAATACCGCGTTATTTATATTGTGAATCAATAGACCGTTCTACTACAGCTTGTTTATTGAATCAGCGGGAACACGAGGTTGACAGAACGACAAAGAACATCGGTGCATAAAAACGGAACGTGCAAATTGCAACATGGAAGTTAGAAATTGATTGTTGATGTGCTGCGATCAATGCTACGGGGATCAAAGGAAATCAGTAAACAACATGCCACTTACAAATTGTGACCATTGTAGACAGTCTGAATAAAACATGCAGGGTGCCATGTGCCTAATATTTGCCAGAATGTACAATCCAACATGTTTTATATGTGAACGTGACATGTCATTAGCCTCATTAAACAAGTCGATCAGAAACGGTGTAGGCACATCATCACGGCGGGGGTTTACATGCATGCCAATGCGACTGCAGGTAGCAAATGTCAGGGGCATGTTATCACATGAACTGGCTATTATGTAGGGGCTAAAAGCAAGAGAAGTAAGCATTACACAAAATTACTTCACCTAGACAGACTACATACAATTTACTTAAATAAACCTTTCATCCCTAAGTAACTGGAATGGAATTTGATATGTTAATTTTCCGACTAGTCCATTTACGAAAAGGGGGTGTTTATGTTCTCAAAAATATGAAAATTACTTACAAAAAGTGCAGATCCTGATGAGACGTCGTTACGAGCCGGCTCATCTGGATCTACACTTTTTGCCAATACCACTATGCAGGCCTGTGGTGTTGAAGGATAAGGTTCACAGAATCAGTGATATAGAAAACCAGTGTCCGCAGAACAGAGCACACCAAGATCCCCAAGCAATGGATTCGTGCTGGACAAAATATCTGACAATGTTAGAATCCTCAACATGTGCAGCCACAGTCCAACTAGGTAAAAGCTTAAGACGCAACCAATGAGATTGCCCGAGGTTTCTATTCAAATTTATGCCAGGAAAGTTTGTTTCCCACCAAAGCGAGACTTTCTGCCAAATGGCAAGTTTGAACCGACCCTGAAGTATGCGAATAATCATGTTTATATGCCGATTTCACTTCAGGAAAATTAACATTATTTTCCCATTTCTTCTCGGAAGTACATGTGGTGACCACCCTTTGAACCGTCTTGCTAAGACGGTTCAAATGAGTGGTCACAACATATGTGTTCATACTCTTCTTACAAATACACACCAGCTGAAACCAGCGGGGAACAAGATCATTTCTGGGCAGCTGGTTTTCTCATCAGAGATTCAACTTGTCGACATTCTTTGGGAAGTAATTCATTTACATTTACACATTCTACAGGTATTAAGCATTCTGACATTAAGAGCGTGATAGTTAGTTACACACACACACAATCAATCATGCCGGCTCAACACGGCTACGAAACTAGCTCAACAAAGGGTAAAAAAGCTTTAAAAAAAACACAAGGAGAGTGCTAATATGAGAAAGATTTTATAATTGCTAGGCACACAGGGCAACAGCAACTAATCATTGAGCAGTGGATAGAGTTTGCAACAATTAAATCTAAGTCAGCGGAAAAGAACACGACTCACACAATTTGAGCATTCATTTGTAAATCAACCAATCAAAATGCTGCAGATTAAGTGGGTCATTGCCACATGTATTTGCAACCAGTGGAAGTCCACATCACCTTGCTTTCATTGTCTGTCTGTTGATCAGTCACTGTCAATTTGTCTAGTACAAAAAATATTAATTAACATTTTAATACAGACAGCCAGTTCCCCATATGCCAATGGTTAATGTAAAATGATCAATCCAGAATTTAGTCGGATTAGGAACAACATTGTTTGACAATACCAAGTAATAACTGGTCTCTCGCTGACTTAGATAACAACTAAAATATAACGGAAATAAGGGGTTAGTACAGTCGGATTGGTTTGCTCGCCGTTTTTAGCAATACTTTAGCGCGCTAGATGTAAGTTTTGTTACGCCAGGACATTTTAGTAGCAACTGTCAGCCGTATACAGCCACACTATATATGTACCTTCTTTTGTGGCAACTGCAAAATACATATAGCAGAAAATCAGGCATCACTTTAACAGTGTAGAACGACTCGTGATAGCTGCTTGATATACTGTACATTGATAGTAACTATTTTCTGAGATACAATCTTTAGTCCACAAGATTGTGTAATGTGAAGTAAGAAACACAAGAGAGACAGATGTCTGCGATCAGTGTTGCTCAAGTCTACGATGTTGTCCAAATGAGCTGCCGGCTGAAAAAAGGCGATCCTATATTTGAAATTAGAAAAATGCCCCCCCCCCCCCCCCCGACAGGTTTTGCGACCAGGGCAGATTATGATTAAATAGAACACCTCTGAAGCCCAATAAAGATCTACATGTATAGTGCTAGTTAGATGATGTGTTTCCTTGATGGACTAGTGAAAAGTGCAGATGCACAGGTGATCTGGATCTCCACTTGTCGCAAAACCCGTAAGCCCCATTTCTGCAGTTAAAGTGACAATAATTCCAGCACAAAAATATTTACACAATTCCCCAACATTTGATTGGTCCGTAGCAAGTCTCTGTCCAAAATTTATATCCCAGTAAACTCCCATGCCGAACTACTTTCCGTAACCGTCAGGCGCAGTTAAAATAATTCTTAAGAAAACGGAAAATAAACACATTTTCTTGATGAATTTATTTCAAATGCTGGAATTATAAGGAATGAATGGCCTTTTTGTGGAATTTATCGGGGATATAAACTTGTAAAAGTCGCGGGAATACTGGACGAGGCCTTCCGGCCTTCGTCCAGTATTCCCGCTACTTTTCCAAGTTTATACCCCGATAAATTCCACAAAAAAGCCATTCATTCCTATAAATGTTTCCAGATGGCAATATAAAAGCAAGCCTTCAATGACTGAAAGGAGAACAACGGAGACCCGGATCCATGGCCATGCCTTAAATATCAGACGGCAGCTCACTATGTTGGAATAACATGGTTGATGCTTGTACTGAACAGTGTAGACCACCATATGAGACGTGCCATGTGATTTTGTACCTTCAGACATCTGCGTAATTTAATTAAATATGTTACAAAATTTACAATATTTTTCATAAATAAAGTCAAAAGTTGATAAAATTAGTATTATAATTCTGCATGTACTTTGAAAATGTTGTCAACTTTTGAAGCCATTTACTGAAAATATTGTAAATTTTGTAAACATTTTGTACATTTTGTAAAAGTATTTAATGAAATTACGCAGATGTCCGAAGGTACAAAATCACATGGCGTGTCTATTATGATATGCAGCAATGTGCTAGCTGATTGGGAACAACACTGATGAAGCCACACTTGTTATGGCAGGCTTGTAACATACGAGACCGTCCATGAGATAACAGACCTGGCAACTTGAAGGCAGACATGTAGATCGTAGCATGTCCAAATGCATTTCTGATTTCCAGGCCTCGACATAACAAAATGAGGCTTACTGTATTTATGACCACAGTACCTAAACAGTTTGCGACCGAGTTGCGGAAAAATCATTGGTAGTACCAGCTGTATCAGACAGAATGAATGTACGAGCTGATAACGAGTTACACTGGTCAAAACACAATTAGCCAATTTCTGTTATGCCGGGTCACACATATTGTTTGCTTTGTAACACTTATTTTCATAGTTTCATAGTTATTTTGGAATTAACTCGCCAATAATGCAATAACGTTCTGTGAATTCGGACACATAGTGACACACTATCATGTGACAAGCATATAAATGTTTATCACATGACACCACTGTTGGTATTATACACAAATTTCTACTCATAACAATGACACCTGGAGCAAATACAATAGGCCGATCACATAACCGTAATTATATATTCATATCAGTTATTCATGAAGTAAATGAATATACCAATGATTTTCAAAACAACATTCATAATGAATTCACAGAATTTCAAAGCGTACAGTGGAACCTCACAAAACCAGGACAAGATGTTTACCCCTTTCACCCCGAAATAACTGGAATGGACTGTGATATGTTAATTTTTCGACCAATCCAATCGTCACAAAATGATCTTCAGACTAGTCCATTTATGAAAAGGGGGTGTTTTTGTTCTCAAAAATAATTAAATTACTTTCAAAAAGTGCAGATCCGGATGAGACGGCTCGTCACAAGCCGGCTCATCCGGATTTACACTTTTTGCCAATACGACTATACAGGCCCATAATAGTGTTGAAAGACTTAGGCTTCACCATATACATGCAATTCAACTATTCGATCAACCCATACATGCTTTTGCGATCTTCAATCATACTAGACAGTATCTTTAGCGACAATTTAGTGAGACCCACCCATCACACTGATGCTTCCAGGGTTTCCAGTTTGGAGAGGTTCCAAAACTACTATTACTCGCAAGACAGACTGCCTAGCCCCGATAAACAAACTGCAAACTCATGGTTTGCACCAGTGGCAAGTTTCAACAAGAATTCCGCGGAATCAAATGTCTGGCCTTGTTCCGCCTTCACCTCGACGCCCGGAGAATCTTTTTTTAATAGTCCTATATTCATCTACATATATATCATAGTAAAGGTATGTATAAAGTTTGATGACTGTAGCTGAGAAGGTGTTGACGAAAACTTAACATTGAATGATACCGCCGCCGCCGCCGGAAAAGCAAAACCTATGTCTCGCTTTCCACTTTCGCGGACGAGACAAAAACTTGTGTGTATATATCTTGTAAGTTTTGAAAGGGAAATGGTAAATTGCTAGAAGGTTAGTCTGTGAAGCAGTTTAATTCTCCCTGTGGCATCTTTTCCTCACAACAGGGTACTGTACATTGATTACATAACATAGAAACAAGTGGCAGAACTCCAAATGTATCAGGCAGTGCAAATACTTGTCACACACTGCTGCACTTGATGGAGATCATATATTTATAATAAATATGAAGTGAAAATGATAACAGGAGTTGTCAGAAGACAACGAAGCTCGCCTGTTGGCAGCCTTCACTCAAACTTGCCACAGTTGCATAAAAACATGAATAGTATATAACTTGACCTTGGGTTAAGGGGCGTGCGGTGGACCTTGACATTGGGGTCAGTGGTGCAAGGTGGGTCGTGGGTTTGCTATAGCATAATATAGCATATTAAGATGAATGAATGTATGAAATATCAATGCGCTCCCTGAAAACAGTAGTAAAACAAAATTTAACCCAACGTTAAGTTTGTGAACGCACTAAGTTGGTGATTTTCTACAGCATGACAGCTAAAGTAGATGCAACAAAAAGACATTTACTCCAACGTTAAGTTTATGATGTTGATCTTGGGGAAAGGGGGGGGGGGTCATGGATTTGCTGTGGCACAATAGAGGATCATCAGATGAATGCATGTATGAAATATCAAAGCGTTCCCTGTAAAGAAACAGAAGCTACACAACATTTACCCCAACGTTAAGTTTATGAACATGCTAAGTTTGTGACCTTGACCTTGGTGTAAGGGTTGGGTGGTGGGTTGTGGATTTGTGATAGCACGATAGGGTATAATCAGATGAATGCATGTATGCAATATCAAGGGAGTTCCATGAAAGGAAACAGATGTTATAAGACAATTACCCCAACGTTAAGTTTATGAATGTGCTAAGTTTGTGACCTTGACCTTGGGGTAAGGGGTGGGTCATGGATTTGTGATAGCACGATAGGGTATAATCAGATGACTGCATGTATGAAATATCAAGGCGTTTCATGAAAGGTAACATATGTTATAAGACATTTACCCCAACGTTAAGTTTATGAATGTGCTAAGTTTGTGACCTTCACCTTGGGGTAAGGGGTGGGTCATGGATTTGCTATACCACAATAGAGTATCATCAAATGAATGCATGTATGAAATATCAAGGCGTTCCATAAAAGGAGTTTATGAATGTGCTAAGTTTGTGACCTTGACCTTGGGGAAAGGGGTGGGCGGTGGGTCAGGGATTTGCTATAGTACGATAGAGTATCATCAGATGAATGCATGTATGAAATATGAAGGTATTCCCTGTAAATAAACAGAAGTTACACAACATGTACCCCAACGGGCCAACGTTAAGTTTATGAATGTGCTACGTTTGTGACCTTGACCTTGGGGTAAGGGTTGGGTGGTGGGTCGTGGATTTGCTACAGCATGATAGAGGGTCATCTGAGGAATGCATGTATGAAATATCAAGGTGTTCCATGGAAGGAAACAGATGTTACAAGACATTTACCCCAAAGTTAAGTTTATGAATGTGCTAAGTTTGTGACCTTGACCATGGGGTAAGGGTTGGGTGGTGGGTCATTGATTTGCTACAGCATGATAGAGGGTCATCTGAGGAATGCATGTATGAAATATCAAGGTGTTCCATGATAGGAAACAGATGTCATAAGAAATTTACCCCAACGTTAAGTTTATGACCTTGACCTTGGGGTAAGGGTTGGGTGGTGGGTCATGGGATTTGCTACAGCATGATAGAGGCTCATCTGAGGAATGCATGTATGAAATAACAAGGTGATCCATGAAAGGAAACAGAAGTTATAAGACAGTTACCCCAACGTTAAGTTTGTGGACGCCGAAGCCGACGACGCCGGGGTATGCCATAAGCACTTCTGCACTTCGTGCAGGCGAGCTAAAAACTGTTTTAGTATTTCGCCAAACAAACAAAATGTGTGTGGGGTCAAAGTGGTCATAACTCTGGATGGACCAGTGGAGACGAGAAAAGCTTTGCCTTATACACTGCTGCACTTGATAGAGATCATGTATACAGAGTATGAAGTGTATTCAGCTACCAAATGTAGTAGTTCGCTGAACAATTAGGCAATGTGTCACTGACAAACAGACGGACAGAGAGACAGATGTGAATTATAATGGCCCCCCGATTGTTGTCCAGTTTGCATGCAAAAATATTGTAGCTAGGTTATGGAGTAATGACGCTGCCAGATACGAGACAAGGTTTGCAAATATATCACAGAACCCCGACCAAGTGTTACAAGGTGGCTCCAAGTAGAGCAGAGTGGCATCTCGTCAGGAAACTGGTTAATTTTCCGATTAGAAACATTTTGTGCTGGTGTGGAGTGCAGCACCAGCGTTATTAGCATGTGGTAATGTAACATATAGAAAATTGGAGTAAATTGCAAATCTAACTGGTGAAGGGCCCCATCCCAATCAAGGACAATTAGCAGCAGTTAGGATGACTGAATGGCGAACAGTCTAGTCCCAATCAGTCGCTATCTCTGCCTGTGACTGGAAACTTGGCACTATTGCAGCTTGCATGACAAGCGTTTAATCACAGATGCAATTCAATAACAGACAGTGCAGATCCTCGTCAGATTGTGCAGCTTGGTATGAATGTAGACTAGCTGCAAAGGCTGTAAGCCCCATTTCTCCATCACATACACACCAAAATGCATGCCAGCACCATCAATTTGAGAACAACACGAGAAAGTCCTTGAATTACAAATGCATATCGTTTAACCAAGAACAATAACCTGCAGACTCCTAGCACATACTGATCATTTTATTAGTTGTGGTGTCAGTAAAAGGATATGGAAACACATGCTAATATCATACAGTAGTTATGTGTTAAAATCTGCATAACAAGTCAAACACACAATGCAGTTATATTTCTTAGAAACACAGAAACAGAAAGAAATCCCAAAAGTACATGTATACCAAATACATGGGAGTATTGGCAGTAGGGATAGTTCATGCCTACATAGGGCAGCTATATGTATATGTGGCTGCGACTCTGAGCTCCAGATAAGTTTTGTACCTAATAAGAGTATTATACCCCCAGATTTTAAATTCAATGCATATTTTACTTTTACACATGTATTATTGATTTTCTTTCGTATTAAATATGGAACAAATGATAAAATAAAAATAAACAAAATTAAAAAATTCCCTTATTTGAGCTGCAAAAAGCAAATACTGTTTGCTTTTTGCAGCGCAACTAAGTAAATTTCAACTTTATTACAGTATTTTCACTACTCAATTTGAAAAACAATGCGTATTTCCACATTTCTGTGAGTATTTTGCACTCCCACCTTTGATAATCAATGCATATTCTACTAAAATAAGTGCGAAAAATACGCCAATATACACCTTATCTGGAGCCCTGGTGACTGGAGAAATGGGGCTTATGAAATTTGTCACCAGAGTAGCTACTGATCAAATAGCAGTCATGTAGCCTGATCTGTATTGCTTGTTAGAGGCACGACCGGTGTTTCATTGACGGAATGGCGACCAGTGCAGATCCTGCAGTCTGATCCGGATCTACACTGGTCACAACACCCACCCCATTTCATCAGTCAGTCACATACACAGCACCATGCAATAGTAAAACTGAGCCTCTCACACGCGACCATGGGTCCAACACACAAATAAATGTCCCTTCCAATTGGCCTCTCACTCTAGCCAAGCAGAATAATTAAATTTATATCCTGATGCCCCCTACTCCAGGAGAAATCATCGTAGTCCCATTGAGTGAACTACTTCAAACAAGTCTACAAAATGGACCCCGTCTTTCTATCTATCGGTTGATTTATTGAGCAATCTGGGAATTTACAATTTTCATTAGACAGGTGACTGGGTAGAACCAGAACACACTGTGTATCTGTTCCCATACCTGATAGCCACATGTTCAATATCTCACATCACAGAACATTCGAAAATGTTAATGTATGTTAACATCACAGCACAAGCCAGGGCCACACATACAGCTTACAGGCCATGGCATTCAATATTTGGACCTGAATTTTGTAGTTTTTATTTGGGCCGCCGCCGGCTGAAGAAAGGTACCTTATGCAGGGGTTGAAAAATGAACATGAACAAACAAATATTATTTATCAAGAGATAAACTTCGTCGAGTTTTTTCTTCAACAACGTTTTTTAGCAGCGAATTTGCTCAGAGGCGTTGAGTGACATAGATTTTGTTTAATTTATAGTGGCTATGTTTGCATGCGCTGCGCGCTGCCTTAATTACTAAATTCAATGGTTTCGGACCCGGCGCCGACCGTGTCGTCCCAAACCGTTATGTTCGGCGTCCGAAATGCGCGTTAACCCAACTGTATACGAGACGATATATGTGGCCGCGTATACACTAGTCTATACTCGCAGTCATATTATTTGTTAGCGCGGCCGCACAGCCGACAAATAATCCGTGAATTAAACTTGCCCGATATGGACCGCTAGCGATTCTACCCGTAACAGTGTACATAGACACTGCTTCAATCTTACTTCCCGCAAATTGACGTAAACTGTAAACAACAAATGGTCGCTGAATAAATACCATTTGTTGGCCATTATCGATGGAATTAAATGGCAATTTCTTCAGAAAAAAAAAAATCCTGACCAAATCTTTCACTCGCCAAACTGGCAGGTAGATGGTGACACTGAACATGTAAATTACAGTCATTGAATGTATAATCAGGATTTACGCAGCTTGTGTAACAAGCAGCATTTTCTTTTCTTTTTTGTTGGCCAAATATCCAAATAGGCTGTGTGTGTAGAACTATTATCATATCACTGGCTTACACACCATCATGTTCACTGGAGAATGTTTTCCTTCCGCGATGATGTTTCCCATGATTCCTTGCGGTAGAGACGGCTGATGGTAAAGAGCAATGGTTGGACAAAATAAATTCCAAGAACGAGAGAAATAGTTTTGTTAACCCGTTACATGCCGAGGCTACTTAATTATGCACAGAAGTAAATAAAACCTCTCAATAGAACCGTCTCACTGTGACTGGTCACAATATAAAGACGCAGGAAAAAATAAAGAGAAAATATTTTCAATTGGTTCATACACTGTACTCCGCGTGAAATGTTATTATACTGAATTTATTACATTATCTAGTTTGGCTGTGATAATGTAATAAATTCAGTATAATAAAAGGGTGAACGGTAAATAGAGATCGCATAAATGAGATATGAATAATTTCTGAATAGCAAAGCAGCTAGACGAGGTAGTAAATTCAAATTGTTTTTAACAATTGTCTAGGATTACATTGCAAACAGGTCGGATGGAATCAATAAGTGTCCGGACACAAGAAAAATGTTATTGAATTTGCAACCAGTGTATCACCAAATCAGTGAGTCTAGTCTGATCCCAGGGCTCATTCTGTGTTCCATCTGCTTCTCGACGTCATATACCACCTCTTGTGGGGGGCAATTGCGACATGGATCGACCAATCTAACAATACCACATGCTTCACAGCCTTGCCACAAAACTGTGTCTCGTAAACAGTTTAAAAATTATTAAGTTTTTCAACATATTATCGCAACACCTTAATTTCACAATGCATCGTTTGACTGCACAGCCTGGTACGTCAGGCATGACATAAGTCTGATGTACAATAAGGTAAAACCATTGACTTTACACCACATATGACAACTCGAGTTGCACAAAACAGCCTCCGAGTCAAAAGATCACAAATCTGAAGTGTACTGACAATGATTGGACACACAGAATGGACAACCGGTACTTAACAAGATGCCTCCTGTTTCCAATTACTGACCCACCAATTCATGATTGGGTAGAAAGTGTCCAAGGTTATTTATAAATATTTCTTACATTCGTTTCAGATAGTTTCTAAAAATAGCCGTTGCGTACCATCATGCATAAAACAAATTGCCAAGCAGAGAATTTCAGGCAGGTATATGCTGAATATGTATATGTAGAAAAAAGTAAACACAGAAAGAAAATCTGAATTCGCAAACTGATAAATAGCACTCTTTATGTTTATACATGATACAAATATATACACACAAGTCAACACGAAAATGTGCAATTTAGTATTTGCAAACACACCATATTACAGCAGAGCCTCTGTAAACCAGGGCCCGGTTGCTCAAAGCTTCTATTAGCTTAACAGACTGTTAAATCCTTAACATTAAAGCTTCTATTAGCTTAACAGACTGTTAAATCCTTAGCATTGCTAAGGATTTAACAGTCTGTTAAGCTAATAGAAGCTTTGAGCAACCGGGATTTAACAGTCTGTTAAGCTAATAGAAGCTTTGAGCAACCGGGCCCTGACAGTCACACCCTGATGTCCCAGGGTGTTCAGTTCAGAAAGATCCACTGTAGTTCAGGCAAATAATTGAAATGAGAATTTGAAGACTTACGTGTGTGCTTGAACAAACACTACCATTAAAAATGACAGGGCAACCCATCAAAGTTTAAAACACCATTGTTTTATGGCGTTTCACTTAGACGTTGTACAGTAGTGTACGCATATTTGGCTGTATCTACGCTGCTTACAAAGCTAAATTGCACATTATCTCACACGCTGGCTCAGTGTTAACATCAGAACATGGGCGTCGCCAGCTAGACACCTTCAATTACACCCCGGGCAGGTTTTGAGCAATATTTTTGCATTTGCAAACAGCCTTCATATCTGTACGAGCTGAACAGGGTCTACGCTGTTCAACAATCAATGAGGCATGGGTCAGTGAAAAGACTAGGGAAAAGAGGCTCACGACATGTGATATACTAGCACACAGATAAAAAAACTATTGTTGGTATGAAATACAACAGATGATTTAGTGATCATTGAATGGCAAACAGTGCTAATCCTGATCAGTAGCCGATTTCACCAACATTGCAAAGTATACTTTTCTAGCAAAGTATACTTTGAGGGAGTTATCATTTATTTTTCCTGAAATGCATTATTTCATATAGAACGAACGACTGCGTATATTTGACGATTAAAAGTATGCAGAATTATTATACTGAATTTATTATATTATCATAAAGTAATAAATTCAGTATAATAATAATAAATAAATTTATCATAAAATTGAATATTTCTCCCTCAAAGTATACTTTGCTAGATAAGTAATTGTTGCAATGTTGGTGAAATAGGCTACTGATCATGCAACAGTCATAAAGCACTCTCGGAGAATATTTGCCAAATTTGTATTCGAAATCAGCAAGTTTGATTGGCCGAGATTGTGCACCTCAGACTCGGCCAATCAAATTTGCTGATTGTGCACAATCAAACAGATTACATTCAAGCTTTACAAGCACAGACCTTGTCTATCAGATTAATTTACGCGCAACCATTGACCCCTTACTGGCGACGCCCGTGGGTGGAGTTAGCTAGGGGGCAAGTGGTCTTACACAGGCATACCATTGGGCGGACGAGTCCATCCACTTACCATTACGCAGCCCTAGGGAAAAATGCATGCAGAGAAGAGTAAGGAAGAGTGCAAGTGCATCGTGTGTACATACGCATATAAAAATACCACAAGATCAAGCCTGTGATTATAGAGCTTTTCTGAGCATGTGTCTTTGTGCTTGAAATCAATCAGCCTGATTGAGTCGGTCAAAGCTGTGCTCAGAGTTCTATAGCCACAAGCCAAACTCAAATAACTGGAGATTTTTATCTTGGGTGTGGCATTTTATATACAGTGAAAAGAAAATGGGCCTTACCTGTATCTACAGGGCTTTATTTTAGGTATATTAAATATCTATGAAAAAACTAGCTATTCCCACAATACATCCATGAATAACATTCAACTTTCGAAAAATTCAAATTGGTTGCATCTCATGCAAATGTCTACATATGCAACTGTTGGTGTTTTTACTTTATATGTCTCTTTTAGCTTCATTACCAGGCAAAATATATAAATATTCTCATCACTGCATCCATTTGAAGCAAAATTTTAAGACCAAACCAAAAACCTAAGAGGTTAAAAATTAAAAAGTTTTTCATGGACAAGTAAGGCCCAATATCTTTATCCCAAGTCAAATGTCATTTATTTATTGTCAAATGCTAGAGTCAATCAGCACATTCTGTCTATATCAGGAAAGATTTGAGCTCATACAATTCTGTGATTTTTTAAAACTAGATGGCAGCGGCCCGAATGTCGCGCCCACCGAGGCTTTGATAGTATACAAAAAAAAATTTAACCAAAAACTTTAACCGGGGCCAATATATCGCGCTGTCAGCAAGTGGGCGCGACAAAAACGGACGGCCACAGCTTGCATGTCTAGCGCCTCGAAGCATTTGATAGTCCCACAGTCGCAGGTGGTATTGATGGCCCCCAGAGTAAATTGATGGCGTGATAGTGTCTATGTGGTAACAGACATATAAAGTATGAAAAAACTTTCACACAAATTGAAGAAAACAAGGTGATCACAAGGGAGTGCCTCACCAACTACCAATGTGAGGAAGCTATTGATGAAGTTTGGTAAAAATCCGACAAACTATCAGGAGATAAGTGTATGCTGTTGATGCCTACGACGCCTATTACGTCTATGTGGGTGGGGGGAGGGTGGGTATGGAATGATTGATTGGTGCTTTAAGTTCATTCAACAGCAAGGGAATACACAAGTGTATGAGGAACTGCACATTCCGATTCAAAATTACAAAAAATAACTTTCATCACTGAAAGACAGTATCATGATCCGGTGTCAGGCATCTTCACTACATAAGTTGTTTGTTTATTAGTGTTTAACAGCCTATCAACAGCTAAAGTCATGTAAGGCCGTGCAAACGGGTTCAATCCCATTTTAACCTGCTGCATTGGGGGGAAAATCTCAAAATCAAAATGGAATATTTACATCGAGAACAAATATATTCAGCCCTGAAGTTAGAATAACCCGACCTGGTGCCAGGTTCATACCACACCAAAGTCACTTGGCCCCTTCCCCCAAAATAGGATTACGAATATCGTAATACTCACATAAGAGGTATAACCAGATTCAACTGTCACATACAAAATGCCAAAGACGTATGTGAGGGCCAAACCAGGCCAAAAACTGTCAAGTTTAAAATGAATCTAATCTGAACACTGGCTAAATTCAGACGAGATAGAATGAGGAAACACTAAATGCCCTTTACAACCTTGGCAGGGCATTATATAGCTTGTTTTGAGAATAGTGCCATCTAATACAGCCAGAATATGCCGATAACTCATACACCCATATAATCATGTGCAGGAGAAGACATCATAAAAGCTAATATAGCAATCAGAAAATATGTAAATTGAGAAATCTCCATATTCAAAACAATGCACTTGCTTATGTAGTATCTAATGGAAGCCTGGGAGTCTAGATGTGTGCCAGCAGCGGACACAAGCACCTTACAGCATGAGACACGCCATGTGATTTTGTAACTGCGTAATTTCATTAAATATGTTTACAAAATATACAATATTTTTCATAAATAAAGTCAAAAGTGGAGTACATGCGGAATGTGTAAACTTTAATGAACTTCTGACACCATTGACGGAAAATATTGTAAACGTATTTCATTATGCAGATTTCCGAAGGTACAAAATCACATGGCGTGTGTGACCAGTGTAGACGAAGGCCATTTCTGAAGCATCGAACACACATTTTTTATGATCTGTAATTCCGTATCAGGCCACATGTATGCTAGCTGATCCAGTATTACTACACTGGTCAGAAACCCTTTCACATTCACATATTTTTTTACATTCCATTCACCCATTAAAGACGGGATACAATTATAGTACATGTACGGTAGTATGAAACTTTTTTGTTGAAAAATCCTATTTTCTTGATTTCATCTCAAAAGTATATGTTGTTACCACTCATTTGACATATAACTTTATGGAGAAAGAAACAAAATAATGAGATTTATTCAAAAATTATTGTATCCTTAGACTGAAATGGGTCAGGGCTCCAGATAAGCTGCATATTTGCGTAAATACTAATTACTAATTCCTTATCTGGAGCCCTAAAAATGGGTTGATGAGAAAATATAGATTTTGACTTTAGTATTCAACAATACTGACAAATGCTACAGATCCTGATGTTCATCTGGATCTACAGTGTTTGCACATACTGGCTTTACAGGTTAAAAGTGAAAAAGCCCTTTTCTGTTTTGGTAGTCATGTCAGCTGCTGGCCACTCGTGTGAAATCTACACTGGAAACACATGATCACAGTACATCAGGGATTCCGCTGGCGATCGCCACTTTCGTAATTGGCGATAAAAATAAACAATTGGCGACAAAAAATAACAATTTTCAGGAAATTTTTTTTTTTTTTTTTTTTTCGAAAATAGTAATTTTGTATCGCCAATTGTTTATTTTTATCCTATTGGTTATTCCTTTTTTTTCTTTTTATTTTTTGAAGTGGCGATTTTTTTATTTTCCCCAGCGGAATCCCTGGTACATCGTACCTACACATTGTCTAACTAAACCCACATAGACGGCAATATACTCCTGACCTGCGCAAAATGTTTGTTCCCTACTTGAAGAACGTGTGACTTATGAAAACTGTGCTTGTTACACGTTTAACCAGCATATGTCTACATAATTACATTCCTGCATACTGATAACATAACATGGTTTGTTATGCATGCCATGTTATGTTATGCATGAATGATCATTACGATATGCTTCACATCGAACTAATGTAATTATGTAGTCATTGATCAGAATGCACCAATGCACAGCACAGCACAGCACAGGCTGACCTAGAGCGGCATTGGTTATAATAATGTATGTCACTGATTATTTGTCACGTTTAGCATGTCCCTATATGTTTGGAAATAACTTAACCCATTTCATATGAGGATATGCCATTTTGGTGAAGGAAATATTGGAATGGTTTTCGTAGTTTCCCCAAAGTATGTTATTACTACTCATTTGAATTGTCTGTGTTCAAATGAGTAACAATAGCATATAGTTTTGTTGAGAAATAAGACAACTGCGAGAAAAAAGATGATATTTTGATACCTGTGAATCAGTATCGCATATATGCGATACTGATTCACAGGTATCAAAATATCATATATATTAATGACTATACCCATTGGCGGCAGGCACCGCTTGTACTACAAGTACATGTGGAGAAATCAAAGACTAGAAGAATACTGAACAACACTGACACTCATTACAGAAATGGTGTTATAGATCTGGGAGGGGTTAGTTAGTGAGCAGTGTTACAACTGCAGCCTGCCGTAATGCGCGCAAACGTATGCTACGCAAAATAAACACTGTCACACTACAATGTCACGCTAGATAAACACGGCCACACTTTACATTGTCACACTACATAAATACACACACACTAAATTGTAAATCTAAACAAACACGGCCACACTTTGTATTGCAACCGAGATATAGATTAGGTGATCTGCAGGTTACGAAGCCAGAGGATGGGTTGGAAAGGACCGATATGTGGATTTGCATTGTTTGGGTATGTTAACTAGCGAAACCAAAAAGTTGTGCCAGTCTTCATGATCTTTGTGATAAGTAATATTATATAAGATTATCGGTGTCTAGACTCAAACAGCTCTGTATAGCCAAATTATTCAATAACAACACAGCTGAGCCAAATTATTCAATAACAACACAGCTGTTGTTATCGTTGATCTATGTGTACAAACAAAAGCATTGGATTCAAATGAATTTTCATTTATTTGCACTCGATGAATGTATATATTGTTATTACTCATTTAAACTGAATGCTGAAACACTTCTGCAGAGAACAAACTGAATCGTACATACCAAGAGAAACATGAAAGTGAAGGCTTCAAGTTTCAGCAAAACTAAGGTCAAACAGACACGAGACGTCAGAAAGACTATCAAACCAAGACAAATAATTATTTGACAATCAACAGAGAAGCCACCTCAAGTCTCGACACCACAGGGCAAACAGTAACAAACATGTCATTTCAAAATCAACATTGGTTTTCTCACACTATCATTTCCATACATAACACAATACCATAATAACACGCAATTGAAGCGGACAGTGCAAGAAGCGGGTTGATTTTTTATTTATTGGTGTTTAACGGCCAGATAGGCCATTAAACACCAATAATTCCAGCACAAAAATATTTACACAATTCCCTAACATTTGATTGGTCCGTAGCAAGTCTCTGTCCAAAATTTATATCCCAGTAAACTCCAATGCCGAACTACTTTCCGTAACCGTCAGGCGCAGTTAAAATAATTCTTAAGAAAACGGAAAATAAACACATTTTCTTGATGAATTTATTTCAAATCAGGGTTCGACACTCGCAGTGTCCCAGGATCCCGAGGATCCCTGTTTTGCATGAGGAATCCCTGAATTTTCAAGAAAATCCCATTCAACATAATGTACAAATCAGGATGTCCATGCTGCGGAATCCCTGGCCCAAAAGTTAGTGTCAAACCCTGCAAATGCTGGAATTATAAGGAACGAATGACCTTTTTGTGGAATTTATCGGGGATATAAACTTGGAAAAGTCGCGGGAATACTGGACGAGGCCTCCGGTTATACCCCGATAAATTCCACAAAAAGGCCATTCATTCCTATAATAAATCAAAAATAGAAGAAGCGGGATAATTCCATGCGTCAGCATGAGGGAGTTAGCCTGCTTCTTCCACTGAACCCTACAATTATGTTCTTTCAAATATTACCTGTCAGGTGGGACACAAGACAAACGCTGCCTGAATGTCATATATTACACCTAAATATACATGTGCAGTTGCCGTAATTTGTGAAAAGGTTGGTTGGAAAAACACTATCAATGTCTACGTAGTTAATTTTGACTGTTTTTATATCATCCAGCGAACGAACAGCTGAAATGCCGTTATCGAGTTATATTAATGCTGATGTCGAAAGCCATTGTAGAATGGGCGGATGCATGTTCACTGGAACGTCATTGTGAAAACTATTTTGTGCTCTATGAAAATTGACTGAACAAAAATGATAATAGTTTTATTTACACATTCTTAACAGTTCTTACAATTTTCAGCAAAGTCACCAAATACAACAGAGCAAATTAGTATCACATGGACGGGCTCGTACATCGTTCTAAGCAAGCAGAGAACAAAATTTTGCAAAATCAACAAGAGTATGATTTGAGCTAAAGACAAGGGGTAGAACCGTATGAATAAAATTGGTGATGTGATAGAACAAGGGGATTTCACCAGTATCCCACATAAAGCCATGCAAAATGTAGCCGTTAACTTGAACCCATGGTGCCCAGCATGCAGCATGTAAATGGACCCAGCCTGACAGTTATCTCCCTTGTCGCATTGTAATATGTTGCCAACATCAACTTAGAAAATCTGCTATTTTTTTCGTAAAAATATTGTTGGTTAATATTTTAGAGCTAGTGCAGCATTATCAGCTCAGAAATAATTCTGCATTAGGTCTGAACGGTTTCCAAACTTTCAAGGTTGTTACTAGAAGTTATCGTACATTTTCAAAATCAACGCCAGCAAAATACTGACAAGCAAACAGGGAGATACTGCAAGTGCCAGGCACATATAGAACAGAGTAGTAATCAAGTATAATGAAAAGATTCTCACCGAAATAGTCGAAAGTGTGTAGTAAGTTCAATGAAAAATAGAAATTTTCAAAATTATGTCATATGATACATGTGACAGAACAGCATGTGAAAATATGTTAAATGGTCATTCTTAAAATTGTATGAGGTAAAATGGTTTGATAAAAGGGGATGCATGCCTTTGTGATGAATGTAGCACATATCTGATCAGGGTTGACACAGTTTGCTTTTTGTCAGTGAAGACAAGCTATTTGTGAAGCGTGCAATGAAGACGTTTGTATCGGACTAGATCAAAATTTCAATAAGTCCATAATGTTATGGTGTACAACATGTCACACCGTGGTTATGGCAGTCATAAATAAGTATGTTGTTTCTCCTAGATGGCCATTAAATGGCCCATAATGGACATCTAGGAGAAATAAACTTATTTATCATTTGAAGTAAATGTCTCGAGTGGTCAATGGACTAAAGTCATCACAGTCCGCTTTGGACATACATAGTTTAGACATGGATTATCTCACAACATATATATTAAACAGGGTTTGATGTCTTATGATAGCGATGACATTACATACAGACCAACAGGAGTCCGTTTCACAAAGCTTTGTACGACTAAAATGTTTGTAAGTGCAAAGTTATGATAGTCTGTAAATTTCACATTAACAATGTGTTCTTGTAAACAATTATTGCATTTACATTTATTGAGCAGAGGCTGTAAATCCATCAATTGAAATTTACAGTTTGTTTATTGGTGTTTAACAGCCTATCAACAGCTAAGGTCATGTAAGGCCGGGCAAACGGGTTCGATCCCGTTTTAACCTGCTGCATGGGGGGGGGGGGGGAATTTACAGACTATTCTAAATCTGCACTTACAAACATTTTAGTCATATGAAGTTTAGTGAAACGGCCCCCAGGAATACGAGGTGGCAATTGCCGTATCAGAATTATTTAGTGCTATTATAAATATCTTGCAACAAGAAAGCTAAAACACATATTATAAAAGTCTACATCAAAATTATCCCTTGTTCATTAATATTAAAAGGTTACAGTAGTAACATGGTCGACATAAATACTGGTCACTAAAGGATACCCACCAAAGCGACTCTGGCCTTTCTAAATCACAAGACTTGTTGAACAGGACATAGACAGTATGTATGCGATATAAATGTAGATAGTGGCACATGATTCATTGCAACTTAACAGATGATCGACATAGAAGCATACATGAAATAAGAAATGTACTGAAATTACAAGTTTTGTGACGGACAGATGGAATGACGGATGGACAAACTTTCTTCTTTACAGGTCCCTCACCACAAGTGACCAGTGAGTGAGTGAGTGAATAGGGTTTAACGTCCGCTTTTCTGACATAGAGGTACAAGCCTCAGGGAGTCTACACGCAGACGGGCACAAGTGACCAGAATGTCATACATTGCGGGCCATAAAATGACTGAACCAATAACAGGGTATGGGTTCACATGGTTTCCAAAAGACATTTTCTGACACCGTAATCTGTGATGTTATTTTTTTCAGACGATGTTCTTTAAAATGCTCCTACAAACGGAAGGATTTTGATGATATTTCGCACACCAAAGACGACGACTTATGTGTTTTCCGGGTGCTCTAAAAGTTCTTTACAACGACTTATAACTTTCACGAAGAATCAAGTAACGTTGATTTCTTACATTCACATGCTCTATAATTTTTATTTACATTCAAGGTAATAGATTGTTCGTTAAAACGACAGAATTATGAGATTATAATTATAATAATAAAATAACTGTACAATAAAGGGTAACCAGTTCCGCATTTGCTACATTATGTTTCATAACAATCTGTAATTCCATTACAAAGATATTAAAGGAAATCTGCTGTAAACAGGATGTCACGTAGTTCGGAAATCATGTGATCCCACACCCTGAATAAACAAACTTGATGATTGCAGAATAGCTGCAAATCAGTGAAGCCATTTTATGCATATGGTAAAATTAGGTTTTATAACAACATTTAATGACAAAATCCTGGGTAGGACCAGTACAAAATAAATTATGTATCTTCAAGCTGTCAAGTGGGGATTTAACACACATGTACCATCAATTAAGAGACAATGGAGAAATAAACAAGTGTGGCAAGTCAATAAGTATTGCAGAATCAGGTAAATAACACAGATGGGCAGTTGCTGAGAAGTAGTTTATGCAGAGAAGTGCAGTTTGTGCAAAAACAAGGAAATCAGAACAGAGATCACAGACTATGTTATCTCATCTAATGCCAGGTACCGATTCATTTGTAAATTGTTCCATATTTGTCTTCATTCTCCATTTAGTCATCAGAGGGCCGCTTCACTAAACTTCTTACGACTAAAATGTTCGTAAGTGCAAATTTTGAATCGTCTGGAAAGTTCAATTGATGGATTTACATTTATTGAGCATAGGCTGCTTATGCAGCCTATGCTCAATAAATGTAAATCCAATAATTGTTTACAAGAAAACATTGTTAATGTGAAATTTACAGACTATCATAGGTTTGCACATACGAACATTTTAGTCGTAGGAAGTTTAGTGAAACGGCCCCCTGGTGCCTGTGGACCATACACCATACACACGGTGCCTATGGACACACCATACACCGACATCACCGAGTAGTCAACGTACATACATTCGTGGAGAAATCAAGACATTTATAAATGAACAAATATATCGGAGCCTAGCTACAATGGAGAGGGCAGTAGGATTTGAAATAATACATTGATTTTATTTTAATAACAAACCAAACTAAAAAATAGACTTAATAAATACCGACGGAATAAAAACTGGTGACTGGAGATGTTTGCGGGTAGTGATAATTATTTTAGTATAAACAAACAGAACAGGCAAGAGACGAAAACATCACATGCATGGCACACAAAATAAAGCATTATTGAATTATATAGACATCACAAAATATGTAGCGTTCATCTTAAATATTCATGACACAAATAATTGTAAATATCATGTGCCAGTCACATATTCCGTGATGTCAGTTATAACACACATATCCAGATAAGCAACGTAACCGAACATAAATAAAACAATTTCTAATAAATTATTCTAAACTTATATTGTTTTTGATGACGAAGTATGTTTGAATCGCTGCTGATCTGGAGTAGGCATACAGAGCACACGCAGAACAGCAGAGCTCCAGATAAGGTATGTTTTGGTGTATTTTACTCACTTACTTGAGCTTAATATGCATTGATTTTCAAGTGACATTACAAAATTGGACAATACTCATCAATTTTCAAATTGGGGAGTGAAAATGCTCCAATAAAGTTGACGTTTACTTAGTTCAGCTGCAAAAAGCAAACACTGTCTGCTTTTTGCAGTTCAAGTAAGTGAATTTATTTATTATTTATTCCCCGTTTGATAAAGAAAAACAATTAGTACAAATAAAATTGAATTTCAAATCAAGGGGTAAAATACTCTTTAGACACGAAGCTTATCTGGGTCAGGAAATAAGAATAAGCAAGCGAGGCATGGGAGAAAGGGAATCTACAGAGTAATAACGAAATATCAACATAATATTCACGCATGCATATGGATCGTCTTACTGGAATGTGTACCCTAAATTTATATACTTTACAACTTGTCGGTTCGGACTAGAACATGTGGGCCTGTGGCTTTAAAAAGTATGTTTAGTACGACATTTGTAGCCGGTCTATAACTGATCGTACTGCACAGTTATATCTGAATTATGATCTAATATGAGACACGTAATTTGATTTTGTACCTAAGAAGATGTACGATTTTTCGTGAATTATTTACAGAAACTGTGATATTTTCTGTAAAAGACATCAAAAGTTGACAAAACTTTCATAGCAAATGCGGAATTCTATTTCGTCAACTTTCTATGTAAAATATCATAAATTGTGTAAATATTTTTCATGACGAGATATCGCACAATTCTTAGGTACAAAATCATATGCGATCCGTCACAATATAAATTGGCTTAGAGTCTGTGACCAGTGTAGCCCCAAATCAGCTGTTCACCACTGAATTGCAGAAACATTCACGATGCTTTCCAGAGCTCCAGATAAGGTGCGTATTGGCGTATTTTAGCTGAATACGTGTTGATTATCAAAAGTGGGAGTACAAAATACGCACAGCAACGTGAAAACACACATTGATTTTCAAATTGAGTAGTGAAAATACTGTCATAAAGTTGAAAATTCACTTAGTTGAGCTGCAAAATGCTTTTTGCAGCTCAAATAAGTGAATGTTTAAATTTGTTATATTTTTTATAATTTTTTCCATATTTAGTAATGGAAGAAAATCAATAATTAATTTCTAAAAGTAAAATACGCAATGATTTTGAAATCAGGGGGTATAGTACGCTTTAGACACAAAGCTTATCTGGAGAGCTGGCTTTCAACAAAGACTGAAGATCCATAACGCATGACATGACCATAATAAACACGGATAAAAAACTTGATAAGCTCATTTTTGTCACAGTAGGCGACATACATTCCATTATCAGTGGTTGTGATGCTTCGAACGTAGTCGGACTGCAAGCGCAGGCCCAATTTGTGCCTACATTGGTCACAAATGGTCAAGAGTTACTTTTTATCAGCAGATGGCCCACATGAGCTTGTACACAAATTTCATATATGGGCAATTGTATCATTTTCTAATCTACCTTACCACATATGAGCATTTCCCAAAATTAATTTGTGGATCTGTGATATGCATGTATTTGCAAATGACAGTAGACAAATTTCAGAGCAGCGTTCACAACTTGTATTCATTATCAGTGAACTACATATGTTATAAGGAAGAAATTCATATACACTAGCTCATATAGTATGTACAGTATGTCTGAAAAAATGCGAGATAGAACTTTGTATTACATTATTGTATTATACTGTTTGGTTCGCAAATTCCCACATTGTTCAGTAACAAAATAAATTTGTAACTGAACAACTGAACAATGTGGTAATTTGCGAACAAAACAGTGCTATAATTATTCATATCATATATCGTGAAAATGCACTACTAATCAAGAAGGATATAAGCAGAAGTTTTTCAGTGATGGAACAAACGAAAATTCAGACAAGACTTCAATATTGGAAGGTGCGTTCATAATTCTCCATAAAAACATCATGTGGCAAAATTGCCAACATTTCCATCAAATTGATGTTTTTGTGGAGAATATGAAGACGAGAAGCTCATCTGAAGCTCCGTATGAAGCATAGCAGAGTCGCAAGCTCCAGGCATTGAAAGGTAGAAGGTAATTGTCCAGAGTATGATAACGTAGACAAGCCAGTGACCGCGCACATTACCTTCGAATGTGTCGTCGCCTTCATTCATTAACTCATCGTCTGAGCAAATATTCAACACGTTCACCAGCATCTCTGTCACTGTAACAGGCAGCATGATCGGGTTACATCATTTGACCGATTGATTGATTTGACGTCATACAAGGTCATAGGAGACAAGCCATGCGATTTTGGACCTTTGAAGATGTGCGATTTTTCAGGAAAAATATTTATAGAAACGGTGTTACATTCTGTAAATGGCGTTGAAAGTTGACAAAATTTTCACAGCAAATGCGGATTCCGCATTTGCTCCGAAAATTTAATCAACTTTCAACATCATCTACAAAAAAAGATCGTAAATTTTGTAATTATTTTTCACAAGATGCCGTACATCTTAGGTACAAAATCACATAGCTCGTCTCATATGTGGCTGTGAATTGATAAATGTGGCTTTTGGAACTTTTTTTTTATCGGTCTAGCTCCTGATCTCCGAGCACAGTCCTGCAGCATGATCTATTTGTAAGAAGCAGGATAGGGGTTTCGTTGATTGAATGGTGATAAGTGCAATCCGGACCAAACTGTAGTCGGAACTGGATACACACAAATTGTAAATTTTCTCCACTTTTCCAGCTACAATTATGATTAGTTGATTAGGAATACATTTGTATAGGGTGCAAGGTTGATTGCGAGGTAATATATAGACGGTTGACTGGGTAGAACCAGTCAGCACCTGTGTGTTGACAAGTGACTTAAATTGTTTCATTTCTGCGTTCTCAATATTGCTACATGTAGCTTTGTTTCTCATACCCTACGTCATTCAACAGTGGCATTTCTCGCAAATCCGTGTAATATCAAATTTGGCAGTGTGATCATATCTGTCCGATTGATTAATCTCTCCAAGCGTGAATTTTGTTCTAATGCTAAAAATCAGGCAGTTGATAGGTCGAGGCGGTGCGTATCACATTCCTTGATTTTCAGTATCAAATTTAATAACTTCCTAAGTAATATACACAACCGCTTGCGTTACTAACTTAATCTTGCACAGCTGTATCAACGTTTCTGAACATCTATTGGCAAACTCACCTCAAAATCAAACAGTTTGATTGGCGAAGCCGTTTGATTTTAAGCACAAGGCCATCCATAATTATATCTCTGTTTCCTGTAACCCGACCGACCCGCTAAAAACGGTGCGATTTTTATTTTTTTTTTTTTTTTTTTTCTATTTTTTTTTTTTTTTCTATTTAGTGCGACAGTGGGTTAAAAGGGTTAATATAATCTCTGGCCCTAAATGGCATACATGTTCATACCACAACACATACAGCAATTGACATACTTTTATTGCAAGACGTGCAATATTGAATTTAAAAATTATTAATATTAAAAAGGTACAATATTTTAACACTTGCAATGCAAGTGTTAAAATATTGTACCTTTTTAATATTAATAATTTTTAAATTCAATATGTCATGTGACAGAAAAAAAAAGAAATTGCCTACCGACCGACCCACTTCTAAAATTCTGGGTCGGGTTACAGGAAACAAACAATTTTTTAAGGACGGCCCAATAATTTTGAAATTGGCAAGATTAGCGCAGGCGGTGGTGATATCACGGCCGAGGTGGCAAACTTACCCTTTTCTCCAACGAACGGCAGCGACCATGTGAACACATCCATGAAATTTGGCAACCAGTACGGGTGAGGAGAACAATTAAACTGTCGAATATTCATCACATTGTTTTCATATTTTAATATAGCAGCTGCAAATAAATAATAGACAAATTAGTACAAATAGGCGGCACAATACCGCAACATGTGGTACACAATCTGTGGTCCAATATAACTGTCTGAAGTTACTCTGCAAACTAAACGTGATACTGCATATCAACAGGTGCTGATTGAGTTTCTGACCAGTGTAGCTACTGATTAGTTATCACTCAAAAGGCTCAGACTCAGAGCTCCCAAAAAGGAGTCAATTACTCAGAATTTTAGGAATCGACTCCCTAAACTCAATTGGCAAGAAAATGACTCCTTGCCTATTGAGTTTAGGAGTCATTCAACTGTCAGTCATTCCAAAAATTGCAATTGCTCTTGGGTTGGACAATTTTATTTGATAATAATAAGAAATAGATCACTTGTAAGCTATTTTATTTTGCATTTGAAATTGTGTAAAGTTTATTCATGAAATTTGACGTCAAATGACTTTCCGACACCTAATTTTGACCAAACGACTCCAAAAAATGCAGATAGAGGAGTCAAACGACTCCTGGCATAAACTTGTTTGTTACTGGGAGCCCTGAGGCCGATGTAATTTTTGTAACATGTTTTATAGTTTATACCGTATTCTTGCGATTATAAGACGCATTTTTTTTACTCAGATTTGTATCCCAGAAAGCCCCTGCATCTTATAAATACATGTAGATACATGAGCATTTTTTTCCACCCGAAATATTGACATAAACGACCAAAAATAAAAAAAATAAAATGCGTTCCTATATTTGTTGTTGTTGTTAGTCTTTGGGATAAAATCCGGTATTGGAATATTGATTTCGTATTCTAAACAGTTCGCGCCTTTACTAGCGCCTTACTCGTTCCGGCCATGTGTCACATTCGGTACACATTTTCTATACCGAAGGCGAACAGTGTATACCAAGATCAGATCCGGTCGACATTTTCTCTGCCGAATCACAATCTTGCCTCTATCATTTTAATTATCTTTTGAAAACATTTACCGGTCCCATATCGGTCGGTGTCATTTTGCCGTGAAAAAATATTGCATGACGCCATTAACGGTAAATCCCAATATCCATAATGCAATTCCACGAAAGTTATACAACTCCATCATTAGTTTCGAAACTGTGTGTTTACAAGATGCTGATGAAAGTGGCAAGCCTAAGTCAGCTGGCCGACATCAAACACACCGCGTGTCAAGATTTACAACACAAAGCCATATCAAATATCAACACACGCGGTTGCTGACGTCGGTTTCGTATTCGTCACTAAACTGGTACCCTGTCTAATGCGTTCCAGTGAAACAATACTACCGAGAACCAGACTCTATTTATGACACGGCAAACGTGTTTATGTGAATTGGGTCTTTATCTCTGACAAATCCCGGCTTATTGCATTAGCGCCGGCCAGACCAGGCGGTGGATTCGCGTAGTCTGCACATGGTTTACAATGTTCGCCAATCTCTATTTAAAAAAATTATAATTACGTCAGCGGACAATGCAAATTCGTCATATCTATAGGCTGCTTTCAGCGTCATTTACGGAAGATACAACTGATTTTGAAATATTACATACTGTAGGCGAAAGTTGTGTGTTGCTTTGTGGAAAAAAAACGATAACACCCAACCGTGTCAACAGGTGCTATTATCTTATGTCATCATTCAGCACGAGCTGTAAACTGTGTGACCTTTAGGCTATGTTTTGAAATTGCACTGATTGGTCAACACGCTTTTTGATGTGTGCCGCAGATGTGGCGAACGTGCGGCTTTCATCCTTGCATCATGGGGGCAATCAGTAACCCATTTCATGCTGAGGATACGCTTATGTTTGCGGAAAATCCTAAATATTTTCCTTCTATGCAATCAGAAGTATATGCCGCGACCACCATTTAAACCGTTTCGTCGAGACGGTTCAAATGAGTGGTTACAACATATACTTTCAGTGAGAAATAACAAAAATAAAAATAAAATATTTAATAAATTTCATATCCGTAAATGTGTATTCAGAAAGGAACGGGTTAAAAAAACACTCTGGATTATACGCAGATATTGATTTCGAAAATAGTTTCCGTAAATGGTGTTGAAAAGTGAAAATACATACCGCAATCAATAATTAACAATATAATACCACTTTCGGCAGCAATATGATTGCAAATATAACACGATTTATGACAATAGTCTGTTACACATTTAACACGATTTTGATATACAAATAGGCAAAGAAATCGGGAGCCAATGCACAACCGTGTACTAACCGAGCACGTGTTATAGTGAAGCGTGTACTACCACGTTCACAGTGTAATTGAAGATACTAGAACATGGTGAAATACGGACCGGGGAATCACGGACATAGAGTCGGGGAATCACGGACATAGTCGGCAAATTACGGACATAGCAAACTATGATAGGGAAAATACAGACAAAAACGTCCAAGGTACGAATAAAAAAACAGTGTGGGGGGATAAATAACAACAACTTGGTGAGTTTTCTTTCATTTTTTTGGTTTCATTTTGTTAGGAAAATTGGGTGCGTCTTATAATCTCATGTAGACATTTTCCCCCCGATTTTGGACTGAAAATAGGGGTGCGTCTTATGCACTCTTGCGACCTATAATCGCAAGAATACGGTAGTACTTAAACAGTGTCCAATTTAGATACCACGCGTGAAAGTCAAGAACAAACTCATCTGATAAATTGTAATCTTTAACTCATTACATTTGCAATAAATAAATATATATGTATACCTTTAAGGCTATGATTTTGTTTATGTTTTATTTTTGTTATTTCTCAATGAAAGTATACGTTGTAACCACTTATTTGAAACGTCTCGATGAGACAGTTCAAATGGTGGTGTCGATATATAATATACTTCTAAGCACATAACCCTTCTACTATTTTTTACCCGTTCTATTGGGCATTGTACATTACCTTTATTATTATACACGTCCAAATAATTTGGTGCTGAGAAAATTGTTATCAATGAAGGAAATCCCGTTGTTTGACTTTTTCTGTACATTCTGTATCTGTAAAACACATAACACACAGTCAGATGATGTTCATGAAGATGGTTTAAAGAGGCTGTTACATGAGCCAACTGCTAACAAAATGGTGATCAGTACAGCTTCAATGCATGATGATGTGCTTATAGTATGCAATAAAATAGATTTTAACAATAGTGTTGATTAAATACAATATCTGTAAGACTTGTTGACCGAATTCGCAAGAAATACGGCACAGCTATGTTTCTTAATATGAAATCAGTCAACTAGTTTATAAAAATATTGTATTACACAATACATATGAAAGATGCTCGATATACGTGTAAGCCCAGATGATATACAATACAGGTACTGTTCAAAATGTGATCATCGTTGTGACGAGTGTAGCTCCTAATGAATTAGCACATTCCTGCAGTTTCAGCTTCGAAGATTGCGATTTAATATGTTTGATAGCAGCGACAGGGCAGTTTCAGTCACAAAGAGGATGCAAATATATCACAGATTTCCATACGACTCGGACTGTAGAAATGGGGCTTATGGGATTTGTGACCAGTGTAGCTCCTGTTAAGTAGCACATCAAGATTGCAAAGTATACTTTAGTAGTAAAGTATACTTTGAGAGAGAAATTTTCAATTTTATGATAAATTTATTAATTTTTATTATACTTGGCTGTGATAATGTAATAAATTCAGTATAATAATTCTGCATACTTTTAATCATGAAATAAATGCATTTCAGGAAAAATAAATGATTACTCCCTCAAAGTATACTTTGCTAGTAAAGTATACTGATAACAATATATATTGCTTGTTAGAAGCAGGACGGGTTTCATTGATGGAATGGCGAACTGCAGATCCTGATCAGACTGTGCAGATGCACAGGCTGATCTGGCTCTACAATGGTTGCAAAACCCATAAGCCTCATTTATACAGTCGGTGACATGTTTGCGAACAGCGTAGATCTAGATAAGGCAAATCTAGACCAGGATCTCGGGTGTTGGTGAACAACTGCAGAATGTTTTCCTAAAGTTGTGAGCGAGTTTCACACTTACAGGGTGTCCACACTTTAGGAAAACTATAATTCCCTGACTTTTCCCTGACCCAAATTATTTTTCCCTGACCAATTTTAGCCAATGTTGAGGGCCCGAAGGGCCCGATCGCGCTAGGGGGGTCCGGGGGCATGCCCCCCCCCCCCGTAAATTTTTGAAATCCAAGTGGTGTGAAACGCCATTTCCTGCATTCTCAGCAAAGGTTGAGCACATTCTATTACTCTCATTTTTCCTGTTTCTGTATGCATATTTCAACACGGTTTCTATATTTCCCAATCTTGACAAAAATATCCAAAATGTACGAGATTAAAAATCTATTGAGATTGTGGCACGGCTCCAACAAATTGATTGGTTGGAGAATAACATGTGTAATGCACACCTGCAAATGTTGGTAATTGTTTTATTGCTGCATGTTTTGTCCTAAAAAAATGTGCAAATTTTTGAAATCCAAGTGGTGTGAAACGCCATTTCCTGCATTCTCAGAATCGGGTTCCCAGTACTCATGATTAAACAAATATATTAGAATAAAAAATATGTTGGCCTCGTCCTCCCCTTCAGCTTTTCGCTTTCCACTTTCATTGAAACAGACGTCATACAGCTCGTCCCCATAAAAAAAAAAGTTGAAAGTAAATGCTCCTAATATTTTCTGCAGTGACTGAAAGACATGTACGCTACTAACATCGTCCATTTCTGAAAGAGAAACAGCTAAGGAGGCAAGGGGCGCCAGTCCCTTTCAGTTTCTTCTGATGAAAATAGTTTAAAACATACAATGCTTTAAAGAAACGTTTTCATTATGATTATTTAGAAATAACTATTTTAATAGCCAAATTGGAAGAAACTGCCCTAGCCATTATCATAGTTTTCATCGGTTCTCGGCCTGAAATTCTAAAATTCCCTGACTTTTCCCTGACTTTTCAGAAATTTTAAAATTCCCTGACCAATTTCAAAGTTCCCTGACAATTCCCTGACCTTGAAAAAAATAATTTTTTCCCTGACTTTTCCCTGACCGTGGACACCCTGACTTACCCTGCATCTTGTGCTTCATGTGCTCGTATAATTGATAATAAATTGTTCTGTTGTAAGAAATCACAACAAGCTGCATAGCTGAAACAAACAAAAATATTCTTGTCATTGTGGAAATGTTACTGTAGACAAATACACTATGGGTGTTGTGGCGAATGTGGCCAGCTGTTCCATCTAGTCAGAGCTCCGGATAAGGTGTGTGTATTGGCGTATTTTACACACTTATTCTAGCTGAATTTCAAATTGAGTAGTGAAAATACAGTAATAAAGATGAAAATTTACTTATTGTCTGTTCCACGAAATGCTGCCCAAGATTTATTGCTGTAAAAACACTCCAAGCTACTTATTTTTTTATATAAAACAATGTAAAACTATTTTTTAGAAATGAGCCTACTTTTTATTTCAAGAAAATCCGTCTAATAACAAAGTTATTTCGAATAAAGTCATGGATGGGCTTTTGCCTTATAAATTAATTTCACCGAATTTTAGTTGTTGACAATAAAACAAGAAACTGCTATTGGAATAATCACTTCTGGTAAACAACAACAACTACTATTGCGAACTGAACACAAATTCTTAATAAATTTGTTTATTAACATCATTTTCCAAGTCGATCTGATACTACTGCTAATACGTCCTCAGGGGTTGAAATTTCACTCGCCCAGCTCGCCATGGCGAGTGTTTTTTGTGGCGGTCGATTACTTTATACAGGCACTCGCCCAGTTTGGCGAGTGAAAATTTGGTCACGATATTTTTGTTTCTGAAGAAATTGCCAATTAATTCCATCGATAACGGCCAACAAATGGTATTAATTCAGCGACCATTTGTTGTTTACAGTTTACGGCAGTTTGCCGGAAGTAACATTCAAGAAGTGTCTATGTACACGGTTACGGGTAGAATCGCTAGCGATTTTGAACACGGTCCATATCGGGCAAATTTAATTCACGGATTAGTTGTCGGCTGGTCGCGGCTGGGCTAACAAATAATATGACTGCTAGTATAGACTAGTGTATACGCGGCCACATATATAGTCTCGTATACAGTTGGGTTAACGCGCATTGCCATTTCAGACGCCGAACATAACGGTTTGGGACGAAACGGTCGGCGCCGGGTCTGAAACCATTGAATTTAGTAATTAAGGCAGCGCATGCAAACATAGCCACTATAAATAAAACAAAATCTATGTCACTCAACGCTTATAGAAAATAAGAAGCGTGCAAGCCTCTGACCAAATTCGCTGCTAAAAACTTGACGATGTTTATCTCCCGATAAATAATATTTATTTGTTTGTTATGCCACCGGGTTTCGAAGAAATGGGTGGCATATAGTGTTTGGTCCGTCCGTCTGTCCATCCGTCCGTCCCACTTTTCGGTTAACCAAATTTGTCACAGTTTCTCAAATATGCTGCAAGTGGCATCCGCGTTCGACAGACGCATTTCTTGTTTATGTTCATTTAATAATTAAAATATAAATAACAATAATAACAAATATGTCTTATTTGTTTTAGTAATGATCATATATATGTACAAGCTTTCTTTTTTTTTAAATAAGACTACAAATAGCATTTTATTTTTAAAAAAATGGGCAAGTAACTTTTTGACCTGGGCAAGTACTTTTTATTTGTACTTGCCCAGCTGGGCGAGTGGAAAAAAAGGATTTTTTCAACCCCTGGTCCTAATGTATTGTAAATTGTAAATGCTAACGAACTTGATTCAATTAACCTGGTGACCTTCACCAACCAATCAGCGTTTAGTAAACCAAGTTGTCCGCCGGAAATACGTCCGGCAAAGAAACTGGCTCACAGGAAGTGACAGTATACTTCCGCCGGAAATGACGTATATATGGTGTTCCCAAGTCATACCATTAGAGAAGGTACATTTACACCGGTGTCGATGTGTGAGGATATATGCAATTAATTTTGCGTGGTAGGAACAGCGTGCCAAGCTAAGCTTGGCGTTGTCAATAGATACGAAAGCTGTAGCAGATGATGATGACATAATGTTGTATTTTGACCAAATTCTCGGCATTTTCTTCTGGAATTCTTGTACGAACACCGAGAAATGGAGGCTCGATTCCTTTATTTTTCAACCTGGCAAGATTTGCTCTCATAAATACAAGGTTAGTGTCTTTTTTTTAATGATGAAATCCAGCAAGCAGTTCGATGCTAGAAAAATGTTGAAAATGTGACCGCACGTGACATTTTAACATTGCAACCCTGCATTCAATTCTTGATTTATGGCTATTACTTCATTATAGGATCGAATTTCAAAAAATAAAAAGATGGCTCATTGCTAAATTTTGCTGAAAAATGATTTTATGCCAAAAAATAAGAGTTTTAGGGTGTTTAAATAGGTGTAAAAGTTGGGCAGGTTAACGTGAAACAGACAGTAGTTGAGCTGCAAAGTGTTTGCTTTTTGCAGCTCAAATAAGTTTATTTTTAAATTTGTTTTATTTTTTTACCATTTGTTCCCTATTTAATACGGAAGAAAATCAATATTACATTGTAAAAGTAAAATATCGCATCGAATTTGAAATATGGGGGTATAATACTTTTCAGATACAAAACTTATCTGGAGCCCTGTGGATGATCACAATAAATAACAGCACCTTATTCCCGTTATGACGAGCAGGGATAGCTTTTGGTTATTGCATGTACAAGAAAGCAGACCTGTCTGACCATGACTGGCTGTTAGCAACTAGCTCACTGGAGAATTATTCTGGGAGGCATCATTTGCACACGGAAGGTCAACATAATCAACTGGAGACGAATATTGATCAGATAGTATGGATCAGCAACTGTCTACTTAAGTAAAGTGGGTCATATTAACATCTAGACCACCATAGATTGCCCCTAATTACAGACTATTTCTTGTAATAAGGAGAGTTAGGAGACATGCTAAGTGAACAAGAGTTGTCTGAGCACAACGAAGTGGACCCACGCTATACAGGGATTCCGCTGGGGAAAAAAAATAATTGCCACTTCAAAAAATAAAATAATCAAAAAAAAGAAAGAAAGGAATAACCAATAGGATAAAAATAAACAATTGGCGATAAAAAATTACAATTTTCGAAATGTTTATTGCCAATTGTTTATTTTTATCGCCAATTGCGAAAGTGGCAATCGCCAGCGGAATCCCTGACGAAGTGGACCCACGCTATATGCATACCGACTCTACCGAGACCTGGGGCCCGTTTCACTAAACTTTGTACGACTAAAATGTTCGTAAGTGCAAATTTAGGATCGTCTGGAAATTTCAATTGATGGATTTACATTTATTGAGCATAGGCTGCATATGCAGCCTATGCTCAATAAATGTAAATCCAATAATTGTTTACAAGAAAACATTGTTAATGTGACATTTACAGACCATCATAATTTTGCACTTACGAACATTTTAGTCGTAAGAAGTTTAGTGAAACGGCCCCCAGGGGCATACAAAAGGTCAAGTTCATACGAAGGTCACTTATATAGCAGTTTGCACCGAGTATCATCCGATAATGATGTGGTCGGTAGAAGTATGGTGACTGTAGGGGCGATAGATAGGGTGAAACAAATCAAAACACAAAAACTTAACATCAAGACCGATACAAGTGTTTGTTTGTTGGGGTTTAACGGCCTATCAACAGCTCAGGTCATTTAAGGCCGGGTCAATGGGTTTAGTACAAAACCCCATATATTAACTGTACAAGTACATGTACATTTCAAGTACATGTACAAATGGGAGGAAAATCCCAAAATAAAAACTGAACATTTTCAATAACAAAACTATATATTCAGCCTTGAAATCAGAATAATCCTGATCTGATGCCAGGTCCTCGTCACACCAGAATCACTTGGCCCCTCCAAAAAGCAGTAGGATCAGTAATAATCTTACTACTTTTATAATGGGCAATAACCCAATTCAACTCCCAGGTAACAAACCAGAGGGCCGGGCCATGATGGCCCTGATTCGCTCACCTGACTCCATGAACACCAGAGGAGAATGTGACATCGAGTTCATGTGTTTTAAAAAAATTGTGCTATTTTTAGATGGCGGTCATCTTGGATTAAGCGATGACTCTCATTTTACAAAATCTGAAAATGCTTCACCCAGCATCGGCCATGTGGTTCCTGAGAAAAAGACGTTAAAAATCTTGAATAAATGGACCTTTTGGTGGCCATCATGGATGACATAATCATCCAATTCCGACAAATATTGCACCAGAGTGATCGCCTCATTGATACCTTCAATTTGATATATGACATGACCATATTCAGTCAAAAATGAAATTTGACCCCAATTTGACCCCACGGGCCACGCCCATTTTTGACCCCGGGGTCACCATTTTAACAACTTTGAAAGAGCAATGTACATCGATCATTCCTACCAAGTTTTGTCGAAATCCGGTTAGCGGTTCATGAGAAGAAGATTTTTTAAGAATTTATGCTATTTTTAGACGGCGGCCATCTTGGATTAGCGATGACCTCCATTTTAACAAATCTGAAAAGGCTTCACACATGGACCATAACTTTTATGTTTGGCTACCATGGGCCAAGCGGTTCATGTGAAGAAGAATGTTGAAATCTCTAATAAAAGAACGACCTTTTGGCGGCCATCTTGGATGACATAACAATCTGATTTCGACAGAAAATGCACCAGAGTGATCGCCTCATTGATACCTTCAATTTGGTATATGACATGACCATATTCGGTCAAAAATAAAATTTGACCCCAATTTGACCCCACGGGCCACGCCCATTTTTGACCCCGGGGTCACCATTTTAACAACTTTGAAAGAGCAATGTACATCGATCATTCCTACCCAGATTCGTCGAAATCCGGCAAGCGGTTCATGAGAAGAAGATTTTTTAAGAATTTATGCTATTTTTAGACAGCGGCCATCTTGGATTAGCGATGACCTCCATTTTAACAAATCTGAAAAGGCTTCACCCATGGACCATAACTTTTAAGTTTGGCTAACATGGGCCAAGCGGTTCATGTGAAGAAGAATTTTGAAAGCTCTAATAAAAGAACGACCTTTTGACCTTTCGGCAGCCATCTTGGATGACATAACAATCCGATTTCGACAGAAAATGCACCAGAGTGATCGCCTCATTGATACCTTCAATTTGATATATGACATGACCATATTCGGTCAAAAATAAAATTTGACCCCACGGGCCACGCCCATTTTTGACCCCGGGGTCACCATTTTAACAACTTTGAAAGAGCAATGTACATCGATCATTCCTACCAAGTTTCGTCGAAATCCGGCAAGCGGTTCATGAGAAGATTTTTTAAGAATTTATGCTATTTTAAGACGGCGGCCATCTTGGATTAGCGATGACCTCCATTTTAACAAATCTGAAAAGGCTTCACCCATGGACCATAACTTTTAAGTTTGGCTACCATGGGCCAAGCGGTTTCATGTGAAGAAGAATTTTGAAATCTCTAATAAAAGAACGACCTTTTGACCTTTCGGCGGCCATCTTGGATGACATAACAATCCGATTTCGACAAAAAATGCACCAGAGTGATCGCCTCATTGATACCTTCAATTTGATATATGAAATGACCATATTCAGTCAAAAATAAAATTTGACCCCAATTTGACCCCACGGGCCACGCCCATTTTTGACCCCACGGTCACCATTTTATCAACTTTGAAAGAGCAATGTACATCGATCATTCCTACCAAGTTTTGTCGAAATCCGGTTGGCGGTTCTTGAGACGAAGATTTTTTAAGAATTTGTGCTATTTTTAGATGGCGGCCATCTTGGATTACGTAATGACGTCATTTTAACAATTTTGTAATCCCCCTACCTAAGGACCATGTCCATGAAGTTTGGTGACTATAGACCCAATGGTTACCGAGGAGAAGACGTTTGAAAATGTTCACGGACGACGGCGGACGACGGACACATTGCGGTAACAATAGCTCACATGAGCTTCGCTCAGGTGAGCTAAAAAGCCAAAGATAAAAACGTACCGGAGGGCCAAACCAGGAAAATCGTGATTCCTATAAGGAGGAACCCCTACCGTTAATTTACGCGGTCTCGTTCGCCCGACCACCACCCACCCGATACAAGTGTTAACCCTTTCAACACCACAGACCTGTATATTGGTGGTATTGGCAAAAGATGTAGATTCAGATGAGCCGGCTCATCAGGATCTGCACTTTTTGCAAGTAATTTTGCAATAAAAACACCCACTTTTCATAAATGGACTAGTCTGAAAATCATTTTGTGACGATTGGATTGGTTGCAAAATGAACAGATCAAATTCCATTCCAGTTACTTAGGGGTGATGATAGGGTACATGATATACTGTACCTGTAGAAGTATGAGCAACCCCGTACACTGTTATGGGTGAAGTGTTCAGTAGTTTTTTCATTCCCAAAGTCTTCTAACGGATCCGACCACAGTAAATCACACATGGGACCGAAGGCCGGTGGCTCTTTAAATCTATCCAACTGTAAAGCAAGGCAAATGTGTCATTTAATGGACCACTGCCAGCGTACCTCAGATTCTGATTGATCAATGGCTTAAAAAAGGTTTACTGAAGCAGTCTGAAATATTTACATCAACTTTTGACAGTATTCTCCATTGTACTGAAAAGTTGTCAGATCACATGCTGATAAAGCACATGTATACTCCTTTGAGTTTGAGTCAGTCTCAGCCAATCAACAGTGTATAAATTTAGAGAATGCATTTACAAAGTTTAATAAGTATGCAACTAGGTCATACAACAACAGTTCCAATACACTGCAGCTCCATTATAACGCGATGGACGGGGTCCAAGATTTCAAATCGCGTATAAAATTTCGGGACATGCACGGGTACTGGTATCATCCGCATTTCGGTTACCAACTATTGCGGGAATTCCATTAGCAAAGTAATTATTAATAATGACTATGACATACAAACTTGTATTAATGTATTAAACATAGGGAGTTATTTATAAAATCATGCTTATTACGTTGTATAGTGCTCGCGATAGACAGACGCTTATTACAATGTATACTGCTCGCGATCAACAGGCGCTTAAAAGGATTAATTGATAATAAATAATGGTCACATGTCCTGCCTATTCATGCGGACGATAAACTGTTGATACGTGCATAATCTCAGGATGTGGGGTCATGTGATCTATTGTTTACACTGCAACAGTCATATTGATGAATGAAATTTACGATTTACGCGAGACATCACGATTGCCGTGGGCTGCAGTGTAAACAATAGACCACGTGATCCCATACGTTAGCCAGTTAGCCACGCCCCAGACCCCCCTCGATGGGCACGTCCGTAGTGATATCTTGGAATAACCATAACAACAAAATGCATTGTGTTACTCAACGTTTAACTGTCATACCCAACCGCTAATTGAAAACAATATTATGAAAAACTACTTGCACTGCACAATATCAACAACGGATGTTCTACGTACAAAAATACATCGGATTATTTTGTTGCGCGTGATTTGCCCCCATTTGCGGTCATCGCTAAATTTAATAACAGAGTTAACTCCCCTCCGAATACTCTCCGAAACAAGTGACGCGTTTAACACACAAACTACATCAAGTTTGACCTTCCGACAGCCTATTTCCCGACACCTGTGCGAAACAAAACTCGCATGTGTAGGTCTAACTGATGTTTAATCCTCATTCTCTCTCTCTATCGATGGATTTACAGCGGATTTTAGTGACATTCTCGAATTCGGCCTGATTAACATTTGTCTATGGTGGCCAATACACGCCAACATGAGTGTCAATTCTACGTTCAGGGAAGGGGGTCAATAAGTCAGTATTTAAGGTGATAACTTACAGTCAGGGAACAAATTAATGACAGTATAACACATCCAGAGTATATTAATACCCATATTAATGCAAGTACTGAAATACGACAACAAAAAATCTAACAAGTTTGGGCTTCCATACATTGAAAATTTTGTCAGCGGTTTCCCCAATGACGTCATTTGTATGTTTTAATATACTCGATCCGTGGCCAATTATTTCATTCACAAAACAGAAGTAAACTTGGCGATGTACCGATAAGGCATTTTCAGGCGCGACACCGCTTCCGTGGCGGAATTATTGTAACTATTGCTCTTCAATCACTTTTCAATATATCTATAATGATCATAGATATCTGGAATCTGTATACTTGAATTGATGATGTCCTGTATATGTGTTACCGTATCTTTCTGATATTGCTATGCATAATCTGTAATGTTGTTGAATGTTTTGGTACATACTGTAGCAGTGCATACTGTACTTCAAGTTGTGCCATATCAATAGTTTACCCCTTAACCATTAAAACGCTGAAAAATAAAATTGCCGTCTGCTCATTTTGTATATTTTAATCTCTTTGAAAACCTGTTTTGGCAGCGCAGTAGAATCGTCTCAGTATGTTTTTGAGGAGAAAATATAAAAATATTTAAAACAGCAGACGACAATTGTCGTTTCCAGCGCTTTAAAGGTACATGCCCACTCAGTAAGCCCAAAATGTCATTTATAGGAATTAAATAAGTGTACAACTGATAGTGACGCGCGGTGGTATCAGGCTATTTTCATATGCAAATGAGGCATGATATTTTTTAATTATTTATACTAAAAAAATGCGTCACCTGAAAAAATAATATTTTCGAAGTATGATCATTGCGCATCAAAAAATAAATACAGAGAATAAATAGTAATGTCCGTTAACATTTTAAGCAAACACGGTTATCGCCCATGATATCAGTGTGTAAATTTACGTCTGATATAAAATGTATAATAATGCCAATCAGTACGTGGGATAATGGCGCATGAATGTTTATTTTGCCAGGAAATGTCTCAGATGATGTCTCCGATGTAAAGAACATTTTGTACCTACTGAGTGGGCATGTACCTTTAAGGGTTAATGAAACTGCAACACCAACAATCAATCAATCAATCAATCTAGTTTAATCTTGTAGTACCCTATGTTCGGTACTTTCAGTACTTTGATGTTGTGTCTGTAGTGATGTCAGCCATCTTGGTTTTTCGTGTATTGTATCGATTCAGGTGCGAGAAATGAACTTGTCAATTTGCATAAACTGAAGCCATCACAGGCACTCGGATTGTTCAACAAAAATAATAGTCGCATTTCATCACACTATCGGATTATTTAATGATTAGGATGCATGTTTTGTTGAACGGGTATATAATAAATAGGTTATTGGATTTGTACGGAAATATATTTCGGCGTACTCGCTCGTTCGGCGGAACCTATAATTATTCAAACTCGAAGACAACGTTTCCTTTGTGAAGTGTATCGTACTGCATATGCTTTGTAACGTCATTATAGATTAGTTTATGTTTTCAGTAAAATGGACACTGATTAATAATATCGATGGCTCAAGATGATTATTTAAAGCATGCGGTATGTAACTGTCAAAAAGCAATGTTTCTGTTTTAAATCATCATCATTTCGCTGTCCAATGTTGGATTTTATCGAGCCATTGACCTAGGACTATGTAAACGATTCTGTAATTTGTCTGCATAAAATGGCGGAAACTACTTTTCATGAGACACGAGGTTGTATCATTGCGCGTGAAAAAAAATATACTCAAATTAATATATGTCAGTTTATATTATATTAAATCAGATAAACATTTTGTAATATAAATGTCGTACAGAAAAATTAACAACACATCTATTACACTACACAATATAATGTTAGCTCACTATCAGAACTATTTTTCATGGCGTATAACTATGTATAAATTACATGTGGAGCGGTCGATCATTGCGCTAAAAATATAACCTTCCTAACAAAATATTTATTATGAAACACGACAGTTAATATTTTATAAAATCACAAACTGTTTTTAAAAATATAACTAGCTCAAAAAAAATGTAGCTGGCCAAAAATGTGAGTGACACGTTCATAATGCACCGCTCGCTTTGGAACTCTCTCACGTGGCGTAGCTAGAATCATGAAGCAAGAAGTACGTTCGTTGGTCGACAATTACTCATTTGCATAAAACATGAGAGGTCCCAAAAACCGTATAAGGACTATATCCAAGCAAATATGCTTGGATAAAAATCAATACACAATGTACTGGGAGTAAAGTAGAGAAAGGTGACCGAACACGCAACATTTATTAGCGACAATTGGGATTAAGGTAATTGAAATGATTAATAAATATGCCTATTAACATGATTACCTGATTAAAGGTATTACATTTGCTAACATACTAATAATAATCCTTTCATGGACTTTGAATGTCGTTGTTTGAATAAACAGAAATCACGAATCAACTAATTACACGATGACTACGACGTCCGACGATTTCTTTTCTTTCGTGTTCTTTTTTCTTCTTTTTTCTCTATTGTTTAAATATTTTTTTGGGATCCACGAGAGACCCGCGTTATAATGGAGATCGCGTATAGCGTTATAATGGAGCTGCAGTGTACTGTCATACTCTTTCCACCAGAAAATAATGTAAATACATAGTTTGAATCACATTATGCATATGTCTTGCTTGAACTAGATCTTTGTTATAGTCGATAATCCCCATTCAAACATAATATATCTATTGCACGAAATCTTAACACAACGATAAACTGCATCTGCACAGTCTGATAGGCTACTTCACTGTTTGAAATCCCCATTAACCCTTACAGTGCTGAATAAAATTTTGTTGTCTGTTGTTTGTTTTATTTGCCATTTTGATTCTGATCCATACCAATCGAGGACATGTCGCTCGTATTCTACCAGTGAATTCCTGCAGCCTGGTAATGATCTACACTGCTTGTCGCACGAGTTCTTTCAATGACCGTATGGCTAGCAGTGCAGAGCCTGATCAGACTGTGCAGATGCATGGCAGATCTGGACTTACATTGGTCGCAAAGGCCCATTTCTTCGGTCTCAATTATTATATTTAGATGCGACCAGTGATCACGAGACTACACTTGTAACAGTTGACTTCAGCCAGTAGTGACCTGGTCACAATACATACCTTTCTGATATCGTCTAAATTGTGAATTTCTGGCGAGAGGCCACCGTGTACACATAAAAATTGCTGATTCATTAAAGCTGCTAGGGGAAGACAGTCAAATGCCTCCATACACGCGTCGTACACTCGCTCTGTGTATTTTATTTTACCTGAAACAAATCGAGGTAAGTCACCGAGATATACAAGAACAAGTGTGGCAGTGCGTATTGGCTAGACATGTATACATGTGAGCTATACATGGCGTGAGGTGACTAATGCTCGTGAAGGTGGTGAATGACAGAGCTCCAGATAAGTTTTATATCTAAAGAGTATTATACCCCCAGATTTCAAATTCAATGCATATTTTACTTTTACAAATGTACCGTATTTACCCTATGTATTGGGACAGTAAAAAATAAATAAAATTCTATGTGTCCCAATACATAATGTAAAATAAATTAATTTTTTTTTTTGGTGTCCCAATTATTAATATTGAAAGTTTGTATCCTCGAAATTTCGGTTAGTACACGGTTGTGCCTTGGCTCCCGAATTGTTTGCCTATTTGTATATCAAAATCGTGTTAAATTTGTAACACGACTATTGTCAGAAATCGTGTTAAATTTGCGATTATTTCCCAAATTAGATCCAAAATGGACGATTTTTTTTTTTTTTTTTTTTTTTTTTTTTTTTATGGACGCATAGCCTCCTTTTATCTCACCGATGTGAATGTGCAGCTGATCACGTTTGCACATTTCGTAAATTAATCCGAGCAAACTGGGAATAACATCAATTATTGGTCCCAGTAACAAAGCAGTGCTAATTGTTATGTGCTCGATTTAAATTTTCCGGCATGCGTTCGCGCTCACCATTGGTGGAATATTAATTAGGTGTAAAAGGCTGACCAATCGGAGATCGCGTATCAGTGGCGCAGATTAACTCGACCCAGATTAACTAAATTGTTACAGCACTGCCCACGCCCCCGGCGCATGTACACAAATGTGTACGCGACAACTGGCCTTGTTTCGCTACATCATAATTGAGCCAGTGCACGAGATAATCAACTTTATTATACAACCGAGATTTTCGCCGAGAATGATTTGACTTTTTTCTGCAAATATATTAGAAAGCTGATAACATTTTCAGAGCAAATGCGTAATAATTACTAATTTAATATTCGTCAACATTCGATATCGTTTACAGAAAATGCACACTATTATCAGATTCATCTTCGTCGAAAATCTCACGTGATAAGCCTGATTACCTCATGAACTGGCGCAAAATTATAACACGTCGGGCAAAACATGTCTATACAGGTCTGTGGTGTTGAAAGGGTTAAAACTCTGTGCGTACTCAAACCCACAGGTGGAATAGTCGGACGTGTGACACAAAGAAAATGACCATTACAAAAATATTCATTACCCCACCCACTTGATCTCATTCTATTATTAACGTCATGTACAGTACGATACCAGGTGGGTGGGATAATGGGATTTTTTTAATAGGCATTTATGTTGGTGTCATAGGTCCGAGTCTTCCACCTGTGCCCACCATATGAGTAAACACAGTTTGCAACGCACGAGCTTATCACGTGACGTTGCAGCTGATGGAACAGGATATCGGTCATTGGGTCATTGCGTCATCGAATGATGATGGCTACACGTGTTTACTACACTTTTTTCTACACGCGTTTACAATAATGGATTGCACGGACCTGCGTAGATCTACATTCTACATGAACATGATGAATAAATAAAACATGACGTTAACAATTCTTGGATTCAATATATTTATTATGCCACCGGGTTTCGAAGAAACGGGTGGCATATAGTGTTTGGACCGTCCGTCTGTCTGTCCGTCCGTCACACTTTTCGGTTAACCAATTTGTCACAGTTTCTCAAATATGCTGCAGGTGGCATCCGCGTTCGACAGACGCATTTCTTGTTACATGCGAAGATAACAGTGAAAACTTATGGCATATTATAGACATTGGCGACGTCGTTCATTCGCAGTCGCAGTGTAGTGTACATGTATTTTTTTTTTGACATTATGATGCGTCTTGGGCGAGAACGGATATAGCACGGTTCGGATAAGCAACACGGAAGGTTGTATGTCGCCGGACTTCCGTGTATTAATGGGGTCGCACTGTACTATACTTTCCACCCAGTTGTCCCGATCGAAACGCCATCCCTCGGTAGTGTCTGGATATAATAGCATGGATAGCATGCCGTGACCGGATACATGTCCGTACTTTAAACTTACCTCGTGAATATTGATGAGAGGGCGTGGCGATGTATCAGGAGTATTTCCGTGTGAATCGAAATAATTTTCGCATAATAAATCACATTCTGGCATTGACAGGCGGCATTGTCGATGTATACGGTTTATTGGTAATCTATTTAATCAACAGAGCTCAGATTTACCGTCAGCACTGTGTTATATTAGTTAATCAGCGACGGCCTCTGTTTATAGCGAGACGTGTCAATAGTCGGCATGACCAGTAGCCGGTGAAAATATTTTAAAAAAAAAATTGGAGTGACGATTTTTTTATTTTCCCCAGCGGAATCCCTGACTGTGTTTAAAAGTCTTTAAAAAAAAAGAAGAGATGTCCCGATACTTAAGGTGCAGAAATTATTGATTTTTTTTTTAAATTGTGATGTGTCCCAAAACTTGTTTCCTAAAAATTAATTATTTCTCCCCAAAACGAGGGTGTCCCAATATAAAGGGTGTCCCAATACATAGGGTAAATACGGTATTATTGATTTTCTTCCTTATAAAATAGGGAAAAATGATAAAAAATAAAACAAATATAAAAATTCACTTACTTGAGCTGCAAAAAAAACACTGTTTGCTTGTTGCAGCTCAACTAAGTAAATTTTCAACTTTATTACATTATTTTTACTACTTACAATTTGAAAATCAATGCATATTTTGCATTGCAGTGAGTATTTTTTTCTCCCAATTTTGATAATCAATGCGTATTCTGCTAAAAATAAATGTGTAAAATACGCCAATATGCACCTTATCTGGAGCTCTGGGGTTTCAAGGTCATGTACAGACGACATGGAGGTGGGTTGACAATGAGGCCGACAGCTGTAAGTTAAAGTTCAGCTAGTAGTCGTTGAACAACAGTTGAAATGGTTAACAGACATAGTGGGCAATATCCTTGAAGGAGTTAGCAACCTTTTTCCATTGACGCCTTCATGTCATGTATTCAATTATTTTTAAATAAATCTCAGAATGTGTGCGAGCAAAACAAGTTTGTGAAAGGAAAGATGAAGTGGACAAAATATTTAGACAACTTTATACACATTTTCCGTATTATAAAGCTGTTCAGGTTAGGAGGATACACTTAATTTTTAACATAATCTCAATAGTTTTCCTGGTAAGTAATATTGACACTCAGTTGAAGTCTCGCCAAGACTGTTCAAATGAATGAATCCTTGGAGAAACTAGAAAAATTGAAGGGGTCAATGCACTGCTCCAGATAAGGAATTAGTAATTGCGTACTGTCACTCCATCATTTCTGAAGCAATTGGGTATTTTAAAATTTTAATTGGGTAAAATAAAATCACACTACTATTTACACATCAACAGACAGCAATTATTGAATAGTTTGCTTTGAAATGAAAACATGTCTTGGCATTTCATTAGAATGTCTCCAAGGAGACAATTCTAATGAAATACCAAGATGTGTTTTCATGGAAAATAAGAAAAATATGCTATTTGTGGTAGGTTTATTGTTTTCTGCAGCATGAACACAACATTTTTTAATGCTTTTTGATATTCGCTACTTCTGATTTCAATTGGGTTTTTGGCAATTTTAATTAGGTATTTAAGCAAATACGCAGCTTATCTGGAACACTGGGTCAATGGAATCAGTGGGTTACATGCAACTCATCGAGTTAACCCCCAGCTTCGATTGACCATTCATTCTCTATGAGGACCCCACTTTGACACAGAAGACCACCAAAAGCCATTAGACCAGACGCCAGTAACACATAAAATGGATTACAATTTCTTACATCTATGTATAGTCCCGAATATAGCGTGTTAAGTAACAAGTTTAGCAATCAGCAACCACTCACAGTCGAAGTACTCTCCTGCCATGGATGCTTCATCGCATATTCATAGAAATATTAGAAAATGTCTGGCACCACACATTACACCAAATTGAAATCAACATTTCTGCAGGCGCCAAGTAAATAAATACCACATAGTGTAAATAATTTAACAGCCAAAAATTGATTCTCTGACAAACACATATAGCGGTAAGCGAGCTATGCAATTACGAAATCCCCAATTGGACACAAGCAGTATGCTGCAACTGTTGCATACATGAGACAAATCATGTGCGTTTGTACCTACATTGAAGGTGTGCATTATCATGAAAAATGTTTACAAAATTTACGGTATTTTCTGTAAACAGCGGCAAAAGTTATGGGACTATTCATAGCAAATGATTTGCTATGACAATTTTGTCAACTTGCGATGTTTAGGATATATCAACTGTTCATTACTTTGTTATTGAAACATTCAGATTTGTTTTGAACAGACAATCAAGATTAAGCTGCAACTGTAGACCATGATCAGCTTGCACATTTGATAAGGGTTTGCATTGTTACAACTAAGTCTATGAAACACCTACTATGCATCTATCTAACAAACAGCATATATCCTCGAGTGTGTTAGCAAGCATACCAAGAACTAGACTGGCCACAGATGCCTCAAGAGCAACTTAGCAAGTGAGCAGAGGCTCAAGGATACCACAGGCTGCTGCTGCCTGGGTGACTTACAAAAATGTTAACGCAAATCTTACGGATGGATGGACACACGGCCAAAAGTGGGATTACAAAATACTCACAGCAATATGAAAATATGCATTGATTTTCAAATCAAATAGTGAAAATACGGTAATAAAGTTGAAAATTTTTGCAGCTCAAATAAGAGAATTTTTTAATTTGTTTTTATCATTTGTTCCGTATTTAAATAAGGAAGAAAATCAATAATGCATTTGTAAAAGTAAAATACACATTGAATTTGAAACCTGGGGGTATAATACTCTTTAGATACACCACTTATCTGGAGCTCTGACTATACCCCTCGACATGATGCGTATGCCGGGGGGGCATAATATGTGCCATTTCTCCAGTCAGTCATATATAACATTGATGTGATGGTAATTGTGGCAGTAACTGGAGAAATGGGGCTAACGACATTTGCTACAATTGTAGATCCAGCTCAGACCGTCCGCTTAGACTCTACAATATTCACAATTAAGTCTGTGAAACACCAACAATTATGCTTCTAACCAACAGCACATGACAGCAGCTGTCTGCTGGCAGATCAGAAGCTACACTGATCAGAAATGTCATAAGAGCCATTTTTCCAGTTACAGACACACTCGAGTCCCTTAGGACCCGTCTGCTGCCATAGAACATTGCCTTACAGACAGTCCAACTAGCTACTTGTCAATTTGCCCATACCAGAGACGCTTACCACTTGCATTTCAGATAATAGACTTTTGTTGCACAATTGAATAATAGGGAGGAAAATTGACTGCGAAACCACAACTAATCAACGTGTGAAGACTAGGCAAGCCGTACAAAAATGACCAAACAGCAGAATTGGTCAATATCGCAGTGAATGCCTGAAGTTGAAATTAACCTTTCTAAGGCAGAAACCACAAAGTGAATCAATTTGTTTTCTTCTTTAATAGTTGTCGTAACTTTTAGAAAACGTGGCAGAACAGAGAAGCTCCGACAAAATTGGTGCAGCGGTTCATAAGTTATTGAAAAATGATGGGTGTTTACTAACGCACGTACGCATATACGTGGACTAACGCTATATCTCCTCTAGCCTATTGGCGAGGGGATAATAAGTATACTTACATTCCTGTTTAAATGTGAAGTATTCCGTTAGATGCCTACACTCATGGTTGCCTCGTAGAAGGAAAAATGTGTTGGGATACAATATTTTTAACGCCCATATATAGAGGACACACTGAAAGTAGAAAAGATGACAGTAAACATGAGAACAAGATGGTCACAGTCACGATATATGCCCTTTTGAGGGGAAACTGGCTAGAGAATGGCTGTTGCTTAAAATCCACAGAAACTCTCTCACCACACTTGCAAAAGTATCAAATTTGAGCATACCAAATTGATTCTGAATAATTTTGAAAACACAAATTACTGAAGATTCTCATGTGTGGGTGGAAATATTAGATCAAGGTCATTTAAAGGTCATGTATTTCACAGTGGTACAGGATGCACACCGCTGGCAGATAATAATGTGCAAATATGTCGGCAGAGCTGACGAAAATAAAAATAGGTCAACCAAAAACTTTAACCAGGTAAATGAATAGCAAAAGTATGGTCACGGTCACTTGAAGATCATGTGTTTGATCGTGGTATGTGATGCACATCAATGACTGATTATAGTGTGCAATTATAATTGCTGCAGACCCGACAGTACTGAAGATAGCAGGTTCATCAAAACTGGAGTGTGGACGCCAACAAACAGACGGACGGCAGAATACCATAATCAGAGTTCCAGATAAGCAACGTATTGGCGTATTTTGCGCACTCATTTTAGCAGAATACAAATTGATTATCAAAAGTGGGAGTACAAAATACTCACACCAATGTGAAAATACTCATTGATTTTCAAATTGAGTAGTGAAAATACTATAATAAAGTTGAAAATTGATTTACTTGAGCTGCAAAAAGCAAACGCTGTTTGCATTTTTGCAGCTCAAATAAGTGAATTTTTAAATTAGCTTTATTTTTTATCATTGGTTCCATATTTAATAAGAAAATCGATGATACATTTGTAAAAGTAAAATACGCATTGAATTTGAAATATGGGGGTATAAAATACTCTTTAGATACAAAACTTGTCTGGAGCTCTGCATAATACATCCAATTTGTTTCAAAATGGGCGCATGTAAAGATATGCAAATTACAAATAGCCTGCAATGGTGACTGAAACTCTCCATTCCTTGCTTACTGCAGTCAAGTACACATTACACAATACAACTGTAGTGTCTACAAGTGTAGTATTGATCATCTATTTAATATGTACGCCTACTAGGACCATTAGTAATTAATGGATATTTGCTAAACCACAACCAAACAGTGAATTGATCCAGATTGTACACTGCGGACGCACACAGCGATCTGAATCTACATGGGTTACGAATGGGTCACTGGGGGAGAAAATGTTCCTTATAAAGTTTGCAACTAGCCTAGTCCCAGACTAGCCTGCACATCCGTGTACTCTGATCAGGGACTATGATGTTCGCCATTGTCACTTTAGTATGCATTATCAGAGCTCCAGATAAGCTTTGTATCTAAAATACTTTTGCAAATACAATTTTTTTCATTTATCGCATGTTTTTTTTCTGATCTAAAGTAGGGAATAAATTACTAAAAAAAGCAAACAAAGTTGACTTATTTGAGCTTTAAAAAAGCAAAAACAGAAGCTCAGATAAGTGAATTTTCAAATTTATTAGAACATTTACATTCCTTAGTATTTTGAGACTGAGCATAATTAGCAATTGTTGCAAATGTTGGAAGGGCCTTTTTCTCAGCTAGTGGCCAAAATACAATATGTACAACCTGGTAGCATGTGTCACATGTTACTACACGTCTACACAACTACAACTGTCCATGAAAATTGATATATGAACACAATTCATATTCAACAACTTGATCAATAGTAAAAACAATATTTTCCAATGTCAACGGATTAATTTGCATTATTGTACATTTACATGTATATCAGACGTAAATTTCCTCACTGATATCAGGGGCGATAATCATGTTTCCTTAAAATGTTAACATTACAATTTATTCTTATTTTTGGATGTGCTATGATCATACTTTATAAACCGTCGCAAATATTATTTTTTAAGGTGACGCATTTAATTAGTATGAATAATTAAACAAGAGGGCCATGATGGCCCTAATTCGCTCACCTGACTCCATGAACACCAGAGGAGAATGTGACATCGAGTTCATGTGTTTTAAAAAAATTGTGCTATTTTTAGATGGCGGTCATCTTGGATTAAGCGATGACTCATTTTACAAAATCTGAAAATGCTTCACCCAGCATCGGCCATGTGGTTCCTGAGAAAAAGACGTTAAAAATCTTGAATAAATGGACCTTTTGGTGGCCATCATGGATGACATAATCATCCGATTCCGACAAATATTGCACCAGAGTGATTGCCTCATTGATACCTTCAATTTGATATATGACATGACCATATTAAGTCAAAAATAAAATTTGACCCCAATTTGACCCCACGGGCCACGCCCATTTTTGAACCCGGGGTCACCATTTTAACAACTTTCAAAGAGCAATGTACATCGATCATTCCTACCAAGTTTCGTCGAAATCCGGCTAGCGGTTCATGAGAAGAAGATTTTTTAAGAATTTATGCTATTTTTAGACGGCGGCCATCTTGGATTAGCGATGACCTCCATTTTAACAAATCTGAAAAGGCTTCACCCATGGACCATAACTTTTAAGTTTGGCTACCATGGGCCAAGCGGTTCATGTGAAGAAGAATTTTGAAATCTCTAATAAAAGAACGACCTTTTGACATTTCGGTGGCCATCTTGGATGACATAACAATCCGATTTGGACAAAAAATGTACCAGAGTGATCGCCTCATTGATACCTTTGATTTGATATATAACATGACCATATTCGGTCAAAAATAAAATTTGACCCCACGGGTCACGCCCATTTTGACCCCGGGTTCACCATTTTAACAACTTTGAAAGAGCATTGTACATCGATCATTCCTACCAAGTTTCGTCGAAATCCGGCTAGCGGTTCATGAGAAGAAGATTTTTTAAGAATTTATGCTATTTTTAGATGGCGGCCATCTTGGATTAGCGATGACCTCCATTTTAATAAATCTGAAAAGGCTTCACACATGGACCTTAACTTTTAAGTTTGGCTACCATGGGCCAAGCGGTTCATGTGAAGAAGAATTTTGAAATCTCTAATAAAAGAACGACCTTTTGACCTTTCGGCGGCCATCTTGGATGACATGACAATCAAGCCATTTCGACAGAAAATGCACCAGAGTGATCGCCTCATTGATACCTTCAATTTGATATATGAAATGACCATATTCGGTCAAAAATAAAATTTGACCCCAATTTGACCCCATGGGCCACGCCCATTTTTGACCCCGGGGTCACCATTTTAACGACTTTGAAAGAGCAATGTACATCGATCATTCCTACCAAGTTTCGTCGAAATCCGGCAAGCGGTTCATGAGAAGAAGATTTTTTAAGAATTTATGCTATTTTTAGACGGCGGCCATCTTGGATAAGCGATGACCTCCATTTTAACAACAAATCTGAAAAGGCTTCACCCATGGACCATAACTGATAAAGTTTGGCTACCATGGGCAAAGCGGTTCATGTGAAGAAGAATTTTGAAATCTCTAATAAAAGAACGACCTTTTGACCTTTCGGTGGCCATCTTTGGATGACATAACAATCCGATTTCGACAGAAAATGCACCAGAGTGATCGCCTCATCGATACCTTCAATTTGATATATGACATGACCATATTCGGTCAAAAATTAAAATTTGACCCCAATTTGAACCCCACGGGCCACACCCATTTTTGACCCCGGGGGTCACCATTTTTAACAACTTTGAAAGAGCAATGTACATCGATCATTCCTACAAGTTTCGTCGAAATCCGGCAAGAGGTTCATGAGAAGAAGATTTTTAAGAATTTATGCTATTTTTAGATGGCGGCCATCTTGGATTAGCGATGACCTCCATTTTAACAAATCTGAAAAGGCTTCACCCATGGACCATAACTTTTAAGTTTGGCTACCATGGGCCAAGCGGTTCATGTGAAGAAGAATTTTGAAATCTCTAATAAAAGAACGACCTTTTGACCTTTCGGCGGCCATCTTGGATGACATAACCATCCGATTTCGACAAAAAATGCACCAGAGTGACCGCCTTGTTGATACCTTCGATTTGATATATGATATGACCATATTCAGTCAAAAATAAAATTTGACCCCAATTTGACCCCACGGGCCACGCCCATTTTTGACCCTGGGGTCACCATTTTAACAACTTTGAAAGAGCATTGTACATTGATCATTCCTACCAAGTTTTGTCGAAATCCGGTTGGCGGTTCTTGAGAAGAAGATTTTTGAAGAATTTGTGCTATTTTTAGACGGCGGCCATCTTGGATTACGTAATGACGTCATTTTAACAATTTTGTAATCCCCCTACCTAAGGACCATGACCATGAAGTTTGGTGACCATAGGCCCAATGGTTACCGAGGAGAAGACGTTTGAAAATGTTCACGGACGACGACGGACACATTGCGGTAACAATAGCTCACATGAGCTTCGCTCAGGTGAGCTAAAAATATCATGCCTCATTTACATATGAAAATAGCCTGATACCAGTGGGAGTCCCTATCATTAAAATATTACTAAATTATTATATCTGTATAGCGGGCACTCGTCATTTTTCAAACTGGTGGTGCATTTTTCAGCTTAAAAGGTATGAAAATTACTTGCAAAAAGTGCAGACCCTGATGAGACCGGCGCATCTGGATCTACACCGTTTGCAAACACCAATATCGAGGTATGTAGTTTTGAAAGGGCTAACTACATCAGATCCAAACCATTTGAGATGGAACATATGGGTGACTAGTTCACTCGATACAGATTACAATAGCTGTGGTTAGCATGTCTGAAATCAATCTCGGTAGACTGTGAAGGACTTACATTGTCATTCAGCCATTGACATTTTGTTATTGCTCTAAGCCAGATAGATGTTCCTACCGTGTCATCGTGACCTGCCATTTTCACAAATTAAAAGGTCAGTAGATGTTAGCTAAATTCATGCGGGAGCTAGCCTCCTTATTCTTGTTCAAATGTCATGAGCTGCACAAGCCAAATCATTTATCAGCTCAGTTTTCAATAATACATCGAGCATCAAATACTAACTTCTTTTGGACTTGACGCACCAACATTTAGAAATTTTCTTATTTTTTCAATAGTATGACACGCCATTTTTTCAGACGAGACCAACTGGACACACCAACTCGAAATGGTTGAATGAAAAATCACTGCGCGTTATACTCTTAGTCGAAATGGACGATGAAGACAAAATCCTGTTCACGAATCCTTCAGAAATGATGGCACACGATATTGCAAATTTATGCGACACTGTGGGCTCTCAGAAGACTCATTTGTGGCTGTGACTCGAGAAATGGAGCTTATGGGTTTTGCGCCCAGGGTAGATCCGCACTGTTCACCATTCTATCGTTGAAACATATGTTATGCTTCCAACAAGCAATATAGATCGCAATTAAGCTACTGGAGTGTTGAGCAGGAACAACAGGTCACAAATCCCATAAGCCCCATTTCTCCAGTCACATGCACATTTAAGAATGCAGGTCACATCTGTGGAAGACGCTACAAGCCTCCTTATCCGCGGCTTAACATCAATGATTCTGCCGAGGCAGTCAGATAATCTGTCCATGAACAGTTGTGCAGGAGGCTACTAAAGGAGAATTGGACTGGTTTGCTTTTGTTCGTGATTTGTAGCCAGTCTATCTCCCGGGCATTTGCTAATAAAACTCCAGAAAAATAAAACGTTCAGAAAGTTTTATAAGCACAGACCTAGGTCGGTCAGACCCATCAGTCCCACCTGTCCAGTCCCAGCCACATATACAAATGTGTGACTAAGCAATGTCAGAATGAAGAAGCTTAGGCTGAATGATCTGGGTCTACACCAGAGCTCCAGACAAGGTGTGTATTTGCTTAAATACCCAATTAAAATTGCAAAAAACCCAATTGAAATCAGAAGTAGTGAGTATCAGAAAGCAATGAAAAATGTGTGGTATGTTTATCATGCTACAGAAAACAATAGACAGACGACAAATATAGCATATTTTTACATGAAAACACATCTTGGTATTTCATTAGAATTGTCTCCAAGGAGACGATTCTAATGAAATATCAAGATTTGTTTTCATTTAAAAGCAAACTATTCAATAAGTGCGTTCTGCGATGTGTAAACAGTAGCGTGATTTTATTTTACCCGATTAAAATTTTGATATACCCAATTGCTTCAGAAATGATGGAGTGACAATACTCAATTACTAATTCCTTATCTAGAGCCCTGTACAGCGAGTGTTACAAAGACAACACATCGGATTTCTCCAGTAGTCAATGTAGATCCTGATCTTACTAGTAGCCATTCCCAGTCAGAACAGATTCTACATATGTGGTGGTGACACGAGAAATAGGTCATGGGTTTTGCGACCAGCATAGGTCCAGGTCCATGCAGTCTGATCATGATCTGCACTGGTCGCCATTCCATCAATGAAACACCTGTCATACTTCTAAGAAGCAATATAGAACGCTATCAGGCAACAGGAGTGTGCTATTTGATCAAGAGCTACACTGGTGACAAATCACATTTATATAAGCCGCATTTCTCCAGTCACAGCCACATAACAGCACAATTTCGAAATCACGCAGTTGGACAGATCAAGACAGATTAGTCTCAAGATTCACAGAGTCCAACCATGGAAATCCGAATACATACAGCAACACTAAGGTTTTATAATCATAGGCATTGTGCTTGCTGGAAACTAATGTGTGTCACTCACCTCTATACTAAAGTAGCCTCGGTCTACATAATCTCCCAGAAAGAGGTACCGTGTCGTGGCAGGTGGGCCGCCCACCTCAAATAATTTCATTAAATCGTAAAACTGGCCATGGATGTCTCCGCAGACTGAAACAAAGACAAGAAGAAATTTACTTGGAGTTCTACGTGTGTGACTAGCAATGTAGGTCCAGTGCCTACAAGGCATAATTCCAAAACACTAAACTGTGTATAAATTGTGATCAGGTCATATTGACAGGCTATGTAATGTTTCACAGCACATATGCATATATAGATAAATGAAAAGAATGGGGTTCAAAGTCCCGGCAACAGCTAAGGGACGGGACCACAGTTTAAAGTCGAAAAGGAATGTCCAACACAATGATATCTAAGTAATAAAGAGGTTATTACTTGGCTAGTTTGAAATCAACTTAGGTATCAGCCCCGAGACCGAACCGAATGTCTCAGGCTGATATCAAACTACCCAGGGTTGATACCTAAGTTGATAAACTACTCATGTAATAACCTCCACATATAGATGAACGGGGGCTGGGCAATAATTCGGAGACGGAACAACAAAAAAATATACCTGTTACTGGGGCTTCAATATCAATCATTGTCTTTTCCTGCCGCAACAAGGCAGCACCTTCGTTGATTATTCTAAGCGAAACATCCTCCGTCACTTTCCCCTCCAATATAAAATGTTGCTTTAACACATCAGGTTTGGGTTTTCCTTTAGCATCAAAAACCTCGCTCATAGTGAGTCTGTGACTGGGTGGAAATGGAACACCTGAAAGAGATGGATTGTAGAACGGTGTCAGGGCTCCAGATAAGGAATTAGTAATTGAGTATTGTCACTCCATCATTTCTGAAGCAATTGGGCATTTCAAAATTTGAATTGGGTAAAATAAAATACTGTTTATACATCAACAGACAGGCAATTATTGAATAGTTTGCTTCGAAACAAAAACATGTCTTGGCATTTCATTAGAATTGTCTCCTTGGAGACAATTCTAATGAAATACCAAGATGTTTTTTCATGGAAAATAAGAAAAATATGCTATATTTGTGGTCTGTTTATTGTTTTCTGCAGCATGATAAATGTATCACAAATGTTGTATTGCTTTTTGATACTCGCTACTTCTGGTTTTTGGCAATTTTAATTGGGTAGTTAAAGGTACATGCCCACTCAGTAGCCACAACATGTTCTTTATAGGAATTAAATAAGTGTATAATTGTGTCACTATTCCACCAGTTCTAAAAATTAAGAGTGCCCGCTATACAGATATAATAATTTAGTAATATTTATTTTACTGATAGCGACGCGTGGTGGTATCAGGATATTTTCATATGCAAATGAGGCATGGTATTTTTTAATTATGTATACTAATTTAATTAAATGTGTCACCTGAAAAAATAATATTTTAGACAGATTATAAAGAATGATCATTGCACATCAAAAATTAAATACAGAGAATAAATAGTAATGTCTGTTAACATTTTAAGGAAACACAGTTATCGCACCTGATATCAGTGTGGAACCTTAAGTCTGATATAAAATGTATAACAAGTATGGCCGTGTATTTATTTGAAGTTTGATGCCCAATAAGCAAACAAAGTTTCAAGCAAATCTGACTTCCGGTTACAGAGATACAGGGGACGAAAATTTTCAATTTTCTCGAGTACCCAAAAATATCCACTCGTCCTGTGCCAAGTATCACTAGTCCTGCATATGTGTTATAAAATATATATATTGCTTCAACATATATACAGAACAAGTAAATAGGCCTATAATATCATACTCTTGTGACCATCATGGACTAACGGCCATGTTTGTTTATTTTTTGCAGACGACGTACATTAATATTCGGCAACTTTCGGGATATTTCATACTCGCATTGTCTATTATACGGACTCATACGGAAACACACGAATATTATCGAATAACTCGACTCCGACAATGCGGGGTTTACATTTATTACGACACGACATGCACAACTAAAGAAATGTAACTCGGCCCGATCTCAACTCGTCACAAAGCGCTAATTTCCGACCTGATTTTCGAAACGATTTCCGGACAATTGTCAGTACTTTCTACTAAATCAGATCCGTAATAATAGTAAAATAGTATGCGTTATATTATTTATCATTCTCCCCGCAGTTGTTTATAATCAATGTAAACTTCAAACCTGTTTGTCGGCCAGCTACCAAATTAGCCCCAACATCGACGTGTCCGTTAGAATAGACACATACAGAGCTAGTACTGTTAGTGATCTCCCTTAGAATAATAAAACGTCATTTGCTTTGAACAACGTAAACACGACTTCACAGACCATTTGGTAATGTTACTATCGTTACTACATGACATAGTTGAACCACATTATGTGACAGATGGAGATTATTGTTGTTAGCCAAGACTGGAAATTGTCACTCGTCCGGTCGGACGACCGACATGGATTTTCTACTCGCCCGAGCGGAAATGTCACTCGTCAATACGAGCGGAATTTTCGTGCCCTGAGATAGTAGGTATGTGAAAACTTTAACGCAAATTTTGACAGAAACTTTAACACAAACTTCTAAGTCATTTGGCCTTGACATAGGGGCACAGGGTCCACATGAGTGGGACACAGAATGAATATATGGATGATGACTAATAAGCATATGAAGTTTCAAGTCAATGTGACTTAGGACTGCAGAGATATAAGGTATTTAAAAACTTTAACGCAGATTTCGGAATGCAAACTTCTAAGTCATTTGACCTTGACCTTGGGCACAGGGGCCGCATGAGTGGGATACAGCATGAATATATGGATGATGACTAATAAGTATATGAAGTTTCAAGTCAATGTGACTTAGGACTGCAGAGATATAAGGTATTTCAAAACATTAACGCAGATTTCGGAACGCAAACTTCTAAGTCATTTGACCTTGACCTTGGGCACATGGGCCGCATGAGTGGGATACAGCATGAATATATGGATCATGACTAATAAGCATATGAAGTTTCAAGTCAATGTGACTTAGGACTGCAGAGATGTAAGGTATTTAAAAACTTGAACGCAGATTTAGGACGGACGGACGCACAGACGGACGTCATTGTGATCACTAGGTCTCGCTTTCCGCAAGCGGGCTCGACAACAATGTCAATCAATATGTGATGTAATGGTGCATAAATGTTTATTTTGCCAGAACATGGCTCAGATGATGTCTCTGAAAGAAAGCACATTTTGTGACTACTGAGTGGGCATGTACCTTTAAGAAAATAAGCAGCTTGTCTGGATCACTGGTGTTTATCCGTGTAACAAGCTAGTTACTCCTGTTGCTTCACAACCTGTGGCTGCCCATTTTCAATGCCGTCAGGACATTGCAATTGTTTAAGATAATTAATATTAAGCAAAAAATGTGCTTTTAATATTTCGTAAAATATTGATTTTGTGAACAGATATACAAGTCGACACAAAGCTAAATACCTTTCAGAATGTTCAGCATTAAATCACACTTTCCGCAGTTTAAAATTATGATAAATTAACCACATTTCTTGATACATTTACCTCGACCTCGAGTTGATCTTGATTGACTCGGCTTTATGCGAGTTCAACAATATGTCATATATAGACGGGAATGTTACCTGTGTGGGGGCGGGGAAGTACTGTACATTCAGGACTAAAATGATGTGTGTGAACAGAAACAGGAACCAGAGCTCCAGATAAGTTTTGTATCTAAAGATTTCAAATTCCCCAGATTTCAAATTCAATGCGTATTTTACTTTTACAAATGTATTATTGATTTTCTTCCGTATTAAATAAGGAACAAATGATTTAAAATAAAACAACTTTAAAAAATCACTTAATTGAGCTGCACAAAGCAATGTGTTTGCTTTTTGCAGCTCAACTAAGTACATTTCAACATTAGTACAGTATTTCCACTACTCAATTTGAAAATCAATCTCTATACTGCTAAAATAAGTGTGTAAAATATGCCAATACACACCTCATCTGAAGCTCTGAGGAACTGTGTCAAAAATAAGAAGAAAAAAACATCACTAACGCCTCAAAGACATTATCATCATTTTTCGGAATGGACGTAATTCTGTAACCTTTTTCTTGAAAATTTTAGCCAAAAAAAGAAATGATCAAAAAAGACGAAAATTCACATCCCTGGGCTAAGGAACCAGTGCCAGATTACCGGTAGTTACCAACAGTCGGTAATATTTATCAGCTGCAACAGTGTCAGTCTGAACTAATAAAAGTTCTAGAATGGACATGCCAACGCTCGCGAAGTGTCAATGCGCATTATTGCAATTTAGAAATCTTCTTCATCATCATATTTTTTCTCTGAAATATGTAGGCACGGGCACATATTTCACAATTTTGAAAAACTGTCATGTGACTTGGACTTCACATACATTTCATAGACTGAGACCATATTTCGCTTGCAACTATCAACAACCGTTGCTTCGCAGTGTGCGATATTTCACTTGTTTGATGACTGTTCTTACATTTTTCTGAATCGTGCAAACACATTTGACTTTCTGAAAACAAAAGATTGTCTTCAGAAAACAGCATGAACAATGAAATAAGTAAAATATCAAGGTGTGCGAAGCCACGTACACTGTGCGAAGCCAGATACACTTATTCTATTGCGATATCTTAGTGCGTGAAATGGAAATGTTATTCCACAAATTTTTATCGTGAACTGTGGTGTAGCGATATAGTGCAACCTATTGCCTATCAATACAGCACCAGTGAGCATACTGGGAGTGTTGTGATTTCCTGATTGTGTGCGGGGCGGAAGGGGGCAAGTCGGTGGCCTGAACTTGAAGGCCAGTGCAAAAAGAAGTAAAAATTGATTACCCATAAATATGATCGTTCAGGATATGAAAATTGTACAATTTAATGATGGTAATGAAATAATATCCTATTTACGAGTACGTAACGTCTGTTTACATACATAATGAAAAGCTTATGTTTACAACTCAACCAGGAAATCTGCGGAAGCTTTTGCAAAATTGGCAACTGTCAAAATAATACGTAAATACGTGCGGTTTACTTTCAGTTTAGACACGACAAAGGGTAGCTAAATTCGATGTAAAATTTGCCATTATATTATGGAGTATTCTACAAGAAACTTCCGCAAACATACGGACAAGGTGATTGCAAAATACAATCACCCGTTTCCATCCATATACGGGGTTTCGATGCCATAATGGCGGACATCCAAAATGGCGTATATGCGGAACAGTTCATAAATAAACAGCACAACATACTTACTTTTCACTAGTCTATCCGTCGTGGACAGCTTACCCTCTGGTACAGCCATCCTGAAAGTTCAATTTATGAATTTAAATATGTCAGTGCCTTCGATGGCACACCGTTAAAGAGATTTTTAGGGATTCGTAACCGATGTACAATCCGATTCAAGATGGCGTTGACAACATCTTATTTGCATACGAAATATTGGTTTGCGCACCGCTCTGCGCAACCTTGCCAACGCCTGGGAAAACAGAGAAATCGATTTGCGGCTTTTCGCTTTCTTCTATTTCTTTTCTTGTTTATCCAGTACCATATAGGCAGAAACCCACTGTCGATTTTGCGAAGTTTTATAACTTATATGAATGTACATCCATATGCACTGCGTCCAAGCCCGCTAATCCATGTGTAAACGACTATATAGGCATATATACTAGCATATATAAGATTATGTACACCACTCTCTGGTACACACTGACACTGCGCACTGTCCCTACAGTAGTACAGATACTCGTAGTCCCGTCGAAATAGATACTTTACTTTAGTCAAGTCGATACTGCTACGTGTTGGACCTGCAAAGCAGCATGGCGTACTATATTATAGACATCTTCATGGTTGCCTCTGATCATCCTATAATATTACTGGAATATACGACTAATGATTATCCTCTGTCATCCTTGGGAAATTTCCATACTTCAACATGGATTCCAAGATGGCTGCCAAAAGGTTGCAAACTGCACACAAATAATGATATCAATGTATTGAAATGAATAGATCTAGATTGACGTGTTTGTATAGTCAAAACAGACATTATAAATAGCTAAATATAGCTCGTGTGTGTGTTATGTCAGGCTACTAAAGTCTGGTTCGATTCCCGCATGCAGCACATTTCTTTATTTCGTTTTTATATGTTATCTCCCTTGCAATAGCATAGCATATTATGTCGAGCATATGTGTGGCAGCAATATTGTCGTGCTACGCCTAAATGGCGAATACGACCAAGAAACTATATATAGTGCCCTGTGTCAACTTATCCTATGGCGTTTTGGTCTGTCTTGCTTTGTATCTTAAAACTCTACATATGCTATTCTCTATAGATTTTTTGGGCTCAGTTTATCAGTTAAATTCTGGAAAATACTAGTCAAGTTTATTCTAGAGAAAACGTATAGATGGGAATGGGTTTGCACCATCACAGTACATTTGCCTCTGGATGATGATTGAGAAAATATACAACTTTCAGTCTCTAGTTCCGCAAGTGATCAGTGTTTGTGGAGATAACATATTTCAGTACTTTGATTATTTTTCCCTGGCGATAAGTTCGAACGTTAGCCTACTACATGTAAAATCTACATTAAGTACACTATTTAATTCAATTTAGTTGATACTTTATTGGTTTCTGATATGTACCATAACTGCACTAATTTATAGCGTTATTTAAAGCGATACATTAAGTCTAATAGTTATTTCAAATTCAGCACTGAACTAAATAATTCCCGTTCATGTGATCTGCATCACGAATCATGTAACGTATTTTTGAATTAATATATATAGCTGTCCCTTCACCAGTCACTAATTCAACTTTTGCAATTTCCGACGCGATTTTTTTATCTTAATATGTTGAGGCAAATGTTTAAAAGCTATCAGATTTTTTTCTGCGAAAATGAAATAGCCACCGGCAAATAATTTATTACGTCAGATTTTCGCGTCAATCTGCACACGTGCTTTCAAACATCCAAGCTATCGACCCCGAATTACTTCATATTAAAGTAATTAAGATAATCGGTAACATTATAGATTCTTAATTTTATTACAAAACGGGTTATGACCACGCAATAAAAATTGTTGTTGTGTTGTTGTTGATTTTTTATACGACCGTTTTAAAAAAAAACGGTACGTATTATGTTTTACCGCAGGGCGGGCGGGCGGGCGGGCGGCTGAAGAAAAAGTGCATAGTTCGCGTACACACCTCCTCCGAAACCGTTCAGTCGATCGATCTGAAACTATACACACGTCTTCTACACATATTGAAGATGTGCACCTTGGTGTTTTTATGCCGAAAAAATAGGTAAAAGATCACCTTTTTAACTTAGCCATTTTTTCTACATTTTTCTATACAATTCTATATACGGTACAGAGTTTGTGTACACAACTCCTCCGAAACCGTTCAGTCGATCGTTCTGAAACTATACACACGTCTTCTACACATATTGAAGATGTGCACCTTGGTGTTTTTATGCCGAAAACATATTATTTAACAAAAATATCACCTTTTTAACTTAGCCATTTTTTCTACATTATTGTATCCAATTCCCTATCATTTCTACTTCACACTCTACTTTTCTATCTCTGCCTAAATTAGTATACATGTTTAGCACAACGAGATGAAGAAATAATGCTATAGACTTTCAAATTCTCATTAATGTTTCTTGCCTTGGTGACAGCTTCACATTTCTGCATCTTCGCTGTCTGGCCCATATTCGACGGGCGTATTTTGTGACTTGCGGCACTCTTGTTTGGCATTAGCATACTGACTAGTTTTTGTTTTGATTATCAGTCAACGTAACTGATAGAAAATGCTGTTGAAGTTAGTTGCCAATAGCCTAACTATGCGTACCTTACAATTTGAACACATTTCTCACAGCAGCTAGCTTGAAATCAAAGGACTGCCGTCCTGAAATTCTTCGCAGTATGTTTTTTGTTTGTGGATGACACATATACTAATAATTAATCTAGAGTGGAAAGCGTTTCGCGAAAAATAAGCGCGGTAATTCACAGCAGAAGCAACAACAACAACGAGTTAAACAAATAGATTTTTTGGAAAACACTAAATGATAAATAGACCTATTCTGAACCGAAATCGAAGATTGTAGTCATGCAACGAACCACGGAGTTGCACATCGCGAATACTCGAGTATGGCGGTTAATCGTCGCACCGTTAAACTACGGAAACATGGCAATAACATAAATTCAGCACAAAAAAAAAGCAAACAAAACATTTATCACAGTGAAAAGGTTGTTAGAACTATTTTGTATGGCGTACGACCCGTGTTTTAAGTTAAACCCGCAAAATATGTGTTACGACCGAGATAAGCTCATTTGTATAAAAGCTGTAAGATCTCAAATTTTGATGTTGGGTGTATGGTATAGCACTCGAATGAAAAGTCTAAAGCCGTCGTGGGTTTGGACTACGGAAGCCCATTAGGGCCACTTCACTTTCTTCTTTTTTGATCTTTTCTTGAATTTTCGAGATCTTTTCTTGAATTTTCAAGGTACTTTCTTGAAATTTCGAGATCTTTTCTTGAATTTTCAAGATGTTTTCTTGAATTTTCAAGTTCTGTTCTTGAATTTTCAAAAAATTCAAGAAAAGATCTTGAAAATTCAAGAAAAGAACTTGAAAATTCAAGAAAACATCTTGAATAAATGGAAATTAAAAAAAAGTGAAGTGGCCCTAATGGGCTTCCGTATTGGACAGTTGGTGTGATACAGTTGGTCAGGACAGTTCAAATTGTATTCTGCATGAAATGTTTGTTTAACTAATCATTCAACCAAAATATGTGTGATTCAAATGATTTCCATAAAAAAATCATAACTAGCCTCATGTAGTACTGTGCTCTATGGCTTACAATACCACGACCGGTGCCGTAGAAAGGCATTCGTATGACCCAGCCACTATATATACCGAATTATTATCCCGATCTCTTGGTAGTCCCACCACCCACCACCACCCCAGCCACCTGCTGCTCCCCCATCGTTTATACATTATACATACATACATACATACATAGCCGTGTTGATGCTATTGTTTTCTGCCTCACCCCGCCACTCCACCACAACCCACGTCATTAGTGAGTTAACCTTTTTAAACCCAAAAGCCTGATATAGCTGGTTTTATGAACACTGCAGATCCAGATGAGCCGGCTCGTAACGAGCCGTCTCATCAGGATCTATATTTTTTAAAGTAATTTTCATAGTTTTTATGAACAAAAACACACCCCTTGTACTAATATGAAAATCATTTTGTGACAATTGGATTGGTCGGATAATTAGCATATCAGAGTTCATTCCAGTTACTTAGGGAACTTTATATCTCCATTCCAGCCTTTGATCACTACCCCTCCCCCCTTTCCGATACAGCTATGTAATTCAGAAATGTACACATACTTTCGGTATCAAGGTGTATGATCACATGGTTACAACAACAACAACAAGTACTGAAGCTTCCAGAAGTCCTCCGATTGAAAGTACGTATTCTTTTATTTTGTCCTTATTATGTAACGGATTTTGATAAAATATGGCGCATCAAACGCGGCTTGTTAAGCTGCATTTGGTGATCTCGGTACTTTGACCCAAACTTCTGTCGTTTTTGACAAATCGATTCTTCGCAAAAACGACATAAGTATGTGCCTAACTCCCGGGACCACCAAATTCAGCTCATGAAGACGCGTTTGTTGCGCCATATTTCATTAAGGAAAATACAAATAATACTTACTTTGGAGTGGGCGCGCTTTCAACACTTTCAGCCATTGTTGTTGTAACCACGTGATCATCCACCTTGGGTATAGAAAGGTATTTATTTATTGCATGAAATGGCTCTGTGCTTTGTACTGTCACAGTTCATACTACACTACTGTCTGTTTCACGAAAGCTGCCCAAATTTTACGGCTATATTAACAATTCAAAAACAAGATTTCTTTTGATAATATTAAATTAAAGGAAAAATTTCGTGAAATTTGGTCAAATATTGATTTTATTGCGAAAAAACAATTTCCCCATGTTAAATCCCCATAGACATCTTCACGGAGTCATGTTAAATCCCCATAGACATCTTCACGGAGTAGTGAAGATGTCTATGGGGATTTAACATGGGGAAATTGTTTTGAATTTTAGAAATACTAGATCGATTTTTAAAATTTAACTTTATCTAGTCAGGTTTCGGAGTCAATTTCCAAATTTTTTCGTCTCCTCCCACACTTCCTTACCACTTTTTCCCCCATGTTAAATTCCCATAGACAAATAAATTTTTCGTAATCAAACCAATATTTGACCGAATTTCACTAAACTTCTTACGACTAAAATGTTCGAAAGTGCAAATTTAAGATCGTCTCTAAATTTCAATTTATGGATTTACATTTATTGAGCATAGGCTGCATATGCAGCATATGCTCAATAAATGTAAATCCAATAATTATTTACAAGAAAACAATGTTAATATGAAATTTACAGACTATCATAAGTTTGCACTTACGAACATTTTAGTCGTACGAAGTTTAGTGAAACGGCCCCCTGGAATTTGAGCACGTCAAGACAGTTTTCAGAGGTTCCACTGTAAACCAGCAGATGACTACTTCAAGACACGCGTGAGTGGTTTGTGATCATGAACATACATCAACATCGGGTATAAAGGATAACTAAACATATCAAAATTAAGCACAACTAACCTTTCTCTGTTTCCTGTGTAGTGCGGTTTCACTGTAGACGTACATTGGTATACATGTATTTAGTAAACTTAATAATTCTACAAAAAAATAAACTCTTTTATTTGTTGAATCGAATAACTGGAGATAATGTGAGGCTTTGATAACTGCACTGTACCACATATACGGCAACCTATCTGTCAACGGAAATGTTACGCTTTGTAGACATTGGTCGCTGGTGTTATACCACCAATTCCGTATGACGACATCATACATAACACGACCACGCATAATGTAGCAAAATATTGAACACGGAAACAAAATTGTGCCATTTTCTACACAACAGCCTGTATAAATCTAGCCCAGAAGCCTATTTCACCAACATTGCAAAGTATACTTTTCTAGCAAAGTATACTTTGAGGGAGAAATTTTCAATTTTAGGATAAATTTATTAATTTGTATTATAATGAATTTATTACATTATCACAGCCATTTTGGCTGTGATAATGTAATAAATTCAGTATAATAATTCTGTATACTTTTAATCATCAAATTATTTATATATGCAGTCGTTAGTTCTATATGACATAATGCATTTCGGGAAAACTAAATTATCACTCCCTCAAAGTATACTTTGCTAGAAAGTATACTTTGCAATTTTGATGAAATCGGCTACACTGGCAGGTGAGCAACGTTTCTGAGCATCTATTGACACCGGAAACTCGAAATTCAGTGAGTGACCCTGGTGTTATATTTTTTACCAGCGTAGCTCCTTCTCAGCAAGCAAGCCTGATTGCCTGCCGCCCACCCGCCCGCCTCTCTCCGATTACAATATGAGGTTCAGCGTCCTATACACTGATTGATTTGTCCCAATTTCCTGCTATTTAACAAGCTGCCTGACTTGCATCCAAAGTCTGGCAATCAACATCCGACTGATGGTTGCCAGCTAATTGTGTCAACCAATGACAACACATGTGACTTGTAGAGTTGTGTACCAGGGCCCCGTTTCACTAAACTTCGTACGACTAAAATGTGCGTAAGTGCAAAATTATGATAGTCTGTAATTTTCACATTAACAATGTTTTCTTGTAAATAATTATTGGATTTACATTTATTGAGCATAGGCTGCATATGCAGCCTATGCTCAATAAATGTAAATCCATAAATTGACATTTACAAACGATCTTAAATTTGAACTTACGAACATTTTAGTCGTAAGAAGTTTAGTGAAACGGGCCCCAGTATAGTATTAGAGTCGGTAGCTCACTCATGTAAGTGAATGGTGCAGATCCTGATGAGACGGCTCGCTACGAGCCGGCTCATCTGGATCTACACTGTTTGCTAACGCCATAATAGATGAATGTAGTGTGGAAATGGCTACATGTCTTTGGAACGTATTGCACGAATCGTGTCCATCATGGTATTTGCTGGCTGTGTCAAACGACACATGAGATACAAATGGTTGATGGTCTAGCATATTCGACGATGTTTGAGGTAGAATTTCAATGAGTGGTATTGTATTGCATTAGCAAGAACAGGTTGACATATAATGTATACATATGGCAGTTTACATTTATTACGTAGCTGTTATTGTTAAAACAAATGGTAAGGTCTATGGTGTATATCCTTCTTCGCGGAATGTTGAACATGCAACTGTCCGTGTGACTTTGTCGGCTACATACAACGGTAATTATGGCTTGCGTTGTTTGTCATGCAAAATATCAAGGACCGATACGAGTAACACATGTAATGATCATGTGTGAGCTGATAAGTTTGCAGTACTATGGCCCGTTTCACTAAACTTCGTACGACTAAAATGTTCGTAAGTGCAAATTTAGGATTGTCTGGAAATTTCGCTTGATGGATTTACAATTATTGAGCACAGGCTGCCTATGCAGCCTATGCTCAATAAATGTAAATCCAATAAGTGTTTACAAGAAAACATTGTTAATGTGACATTTACAGACTATCATAATATTTCCCTTACGAACATTTTAGTCGTACAAAGTTTAGTGAAACGGCCCCCTGTCCCATATCATCATGAATTCTAATTGAACATGCTCAAAGTATGAACATATCACTTTTATTTCTATAAGTAATAGTTAGCCCTTTGAGCCATACAGCCAACATTTGCAAACACTGTAGATGCAGATGAATCGGCTAATTACGAGCTGTCTCTACTGGATCTGCAGTATTATTCAGTTAGACATTTCGAAAACAAAACCATTTTTCGAATAATAGAATACACTAATTAAAAAAATTAGCACGGATCAGTCATTATCAGTAGCCTATTTCACCAACATTGCAAAGTATACTTTTCTAGCAAAGTATACTTTGAGAGAGAAATTTTCAATTTTAGGATAAATTTATTATTTTTTATTAGAACGAATTTGAATGCGTTAGAACGCAATAATGGAATGCGTTAGAACGAATTGGAATGCGTTAGAACAAATTCGAACTCGTTAGAACGAAATAATTGAAATCGTTAGAACGAATTTGAATGCGTTAGAACGCAATAATTGAATGCGTTAGAACGAATTGCAATGCGTTACAACGAATTGGAATGCGTTAGAACGAATTCGAATTCGTTAGAACGAAATAATTGAAATCGTTAGAACGAATTTGAATGCGTTAGAACGCAATAATTGAATGCGTTAGAACGAATTGGAATGCGTTAGAACAAATTCGAACTCGTTAGAACGAAATAATTGAAATCGTCATAACGAATTTGAATGCGTTAGAACGCAATAATTGAATGCTTTAGATCGAATTGCAATGCCTTAGAACGAATTGCAATGCGTTAGAACGAATTACAATACGTTAGAACGAAATAATTGAAATCGTTAGAACGAATTTGAATGCGTTAGAACACAATAATGGAATGCGTTAGAACGAATTGGAATGCGTTAGAACAAATTCGAACTCGTTAGAACGAAATAATTGAAATCGTTATAACGAATTTGAATGCGTTAGAACGCAATAATTGAATGCTTTAGATCGAATTGTAATGCGTTAGAACGAATTGCAATGCGTTAGAACGAATTACAATGCGTTAGAATGAATTCGAATTCGTTCTAACGAATTCGAATTCGTTAGAACGAAATCATTGAAATCGTTAGAACGAATTCGAATTCGTTAGAACGAAATAATTTAAATCGTTAGAACGAATTCGAATGCGTTAGAACGAATTCGAATGCGTTCTAACGAAATAATCAAATTTGTCAGAACATTTTTTTCTCTTCTCATGTCCCTTATAAGGCTCCGTATTAAATGCATCGCTTGAACAAATAATATTTTCAACAGATTATGAAGTGTGATCATTGCACATCAAAAGATAAACACAGAGAATAAATAGTAATATCCGTTAACATTTTAAGCAAACACAGTTATCGCCCCTGATATCAGTGTGGAAATGTATAATAATGCTAATCAATACGTGGGTAATGGTGAATGAATGTTTATCCCGTCAGCACAGTGCGCATGTGCCGGGAAACACAGTGCCGTGAAACATTTTTGATATCCAGTCAATACTATTTTTACATTTTACAGCCATTTGTAGGTGTTGACGGGATAAATAGAATAGTAGGTTAGTGCCGTGAATGGAAAAAATATCTGGCGCGGCACGGAAACGGGATGTGCTCGGCAGAGCCTCGCCCATCGTTTCCTGAGCCTTGCCAGATATTTTTTCCCATTCACGGCACTAACCTACTATTCTCTATATTATTTTGCCAGAAAATGTCCCAGATGATGTCTGAACATTTTGTGCATACTGAGTGGGCATGTACCTTTAAGTCATAGTTTCTCATGAGCTGTCCCACCCGTACACCCGCCCCGCCCGCCACCCCCCCCCCCCCCCCCCCACCCCATCCCCACTGCCGTGCCCGAGTTGGAATCGTCGACACGCATTTTTGCTTCTAATCCAAGAAGAGACTGCAATATCCCGTATCGTTTTAAATGTGATTTTAATGGGATTTGGCTCTGATGGTATGGACCTGGGAAAAGCACCACATTAGGAATTCGCTAATTACAGGCCATAATTCCGATATATGCTATTTACATACTAGTAACGTCTTTCAAAGAATAGGGGTCACTCCATTTAGGGATTTTTTTCAACATTGGCATTTTAGAATTTTCATGAAATTGTTTTTATTTGCATGATGTGTATATGTATGTTACTTCAAGAAATGTGATTAGAAGCGGGGGAGTTTTAATCAATATATATGGCATGGGATGAATTAATAGCTTAGCGAGGTGCGGGGGAATTAAATACGGAAACAGAGTGAGCATACATTTTATCTGATTGATTCCTCTTGCTTTAAAGGAGATATAACAAGCTTCTGTTTTCGCGATACGCTTATGTATTCATCTTTTATATATCAAATAAAACAAATTTTACAGTAATTCGAACAGTATGTGCCGTTCTTTTATGGATTTCATATTCCGGACAACAAGTTTTTCCAGCCGTCACTGCATGACTAACTACCCCTTATTTTGTTTACCACAGTTATTTACCTTTGCGGTCACGTGGGTATATGACGTATCATTAGAACTTCCGAAATGTATGCATAATACGATTAGTACACGTAATAGTTCAACAGACTACTTAGAACTCCAATTTATTAGACCGCTGATATAAATATATGGGACTGTACTGTACTGTCAAAATATAAGAATGACCTAATCACAAACTACATACTGAAATGCGACAGTGGGTGACAAAACTCAACTGTGCAATTTTCAACAGCTGTAGGATACCAGTCTGTATATACATTTATTTATATTTACCGACATCGTCAGGTTGCAATCTATGTTTTCTCCGATAGTACTTATATATAATGCTAAATCAGACGGGCAACAGAGTAGACACTTATCAGAGCTGTCAGGTGCATATAAGGATCTGGTGCTATGCTGGTCAAACTGTCATAACGTCATTCTTGTAGTCTATTGTCCACTTACAATGAAACAATGCTGTACATGGGGTCAATTAAGGAAAGCCGGGGTGACAGCAGGGGGGGGGGGGGGGGGGGGGAGGGGGGGGGGGGGGGGGGGGGAGGAATTAGTCGCTCTAATTGCCACGGGGGGTGGGGTGTTGTTTGAATATTGTGTCAACATCCGCTGTACACTGCGACTGAGAAGGTGCAATAAGCCAAACACAAGACGGGGCTCATATGGCGTTTGCGACCAGTGTAGATCCAGTTCAACCTGTACATTCGCACAGTCTGAACAGGATCTGCACTTTTCGGCATTCCTTCAATAAAACACACTAACATGCAATCTAGATCGTATTTAGACTACAGGAGTGTTATATTTGATTAGGACCTACACTAGTCACAAATCACACAAACTCTATTTCTCCAGTCACAGCCACATATAGGACCAAGCTTCGACGTAACCCCCATTTGACAAAACAACGATTTTATTCTGGAAAACATATTTAGTTTTTAACATCAAGTCCAAACATTTTCTATTTATTTGAAACAAGTAAGAAGGAAAATAGATTGGAAATAGTAAAGAATTTACTGTACATGTGAAAATTGAATATATACTTTTAATTCTTTTTATCTGTCAACGAACAAAATATGTGATTTAGTTATATTTTAGTATTCGAAAACAGTATTTACGGAAAAAACAGCGAGTTCACATTCAAGTTACACCATTTTAGTCCTGCAATATAATTAATATTCATCCATGTTTAAAAACAAACACATCAAGATTGGATTTTCGGAACTGTAGAAAGCACCCTGATGTGCACAGTGTATCTATTCTACAATGTCTGTCAAATTGGATTCAACCAATCAGTTTGGCATAGGTGGGCCTCGCGGATTCAATATACACCTGCCGCATTATTGATGACATCCATTTGAACGTAGCTTCACATGTCTGTCACTGACTAGGACAGATAAACAAAATGGATTCAACCAATCAGCATAGAATAGGTGTGGCTTCATTGAATTCAGAATACACCTGTCCCAAGATCCACTTCCCTATTTGCCTGCTGTCAAATCATCGGATAAGTTGTTTGCTATTAATGACCTCCGGCGGCATCCGTTTGAATATAGCTACACACGCGTGTCACTGATTATTTCAACTCGAAATTGTCAAAGCACAAGTATGCTGAAGTAACATTCTGCAAAGCATTGCAGAATCAATTTACGAAATGTCCGAGATTAGCATTTTGTAAAAAGAAATAAAAATAGAACTATAACATTTAATTTCACATTTATTTCTGATTCTGGCTCTGCTGTCTGTTTGACCGTGAATTACAACCGACTTCCGCACAGATAGTCGCCGCCGACGATTGCAACCAACGTATACATAATCCAAGTATAACTAGGCGAAGGAAAAATAACGATTAACGTATATATTAAACGACAAAAACGAAGAAATTATGCAACAAATACATGATGTCCGTAAATCCAAACGATATTATATAAGAAACCTTCATCCACCTATCAGGTAAGCGGTTCTACTGCTACGTCATAGAGGTTATTTTTACAGCGCCACCTCGCGACAGTAGGTCGCATTAACAGGAGAGATAAGCGATGATCAATTCATTGCATGGCTCTGTATATGTGTCAGATAAGGTGCGATATGAGAAATCTCCATATCACGAAAAATACAAACGAACCGGAAATTGGTTATTAGGGTCGCCGTTGTTGTTTTTAGCGCGGTTTGAAGAAACTAAGTGATAGTTTGTAATGTGACCTTTAATAATGACACTTTATATCCGTTTACATACTTTGATTATTCATATAATCATAATATATACTATTTGGTTATTTTTGGGATACGGACAAAATCCCCCCGGACATAATCCCCCCCATGAATTTTGACACAGGAGGAAAAATTCCCCCGTCTAAAATGCAGGTAGGACAAAATCCCCCCCCCCCGCCCCCCGTCCAAAATCACAGGTAGGACATAATCCCCACCATCAAAATTAAAAAACAATATGGTTTGGGACCGACATCAGTATACAAATGTTCAAACGATACATACATATTCTTGTTTGATGTTTATTGTGCAACTGAAAATACTTCAATCAATAGATGTGCTTGTTTGATTGTGCAACTTTATATATTTTCAAAAGAAGCAGAAAAAAACGCCTTACATAGAATAATGTCTAAAACGCGATTGCGTGATTCTCGTTCACAACCTCAAAATTGGTGGCAATTTTGACGCCATGTTGAATGAAAATCCATTTTCACCATGTCCAAGACTGACGCACGTAGCAGTATTCAGGGGCCGATCCAGGAGTTAGGTCTAGAGGGGGCGTGGATTCTCAATTGCAAATGAGACACATAATTATGATCGTCAACTTTCATAAAATTAAAATAATTCTTATTTCTCATCGAAAGTATACGTTGTTACCACTCAGTTGAACCGTCTCGTCAACTGAGTGGTAACAACATGCACTGTGGGTGAGGAATAAGGAAATAATCAGATCTTTCCACGTAAAAAAAATGGGTTAAAATCTAAACTCGCCCAATTTTAGAGGGGCGTGGCCGCCCCTACCTGGATCATCCGCACCTGTTATTAGTGTTCATCGGGTGTATGACTAGTATGAGATACATTGTATACCGTCAGATTTAAATGTAAATGCTTGGATTTAACGACGGCACTGGCTCGATGACCTCGCATGTCGTCTCCCAGGAAGGGGAAAAGGAAGGAGGTGGATACAGAGCAAAGCGGCCCCTGGGAGCATTGCTCTTATTAGAATAGTCCCTCTGGTTCTTTAACGTGCTCATACTCTCCTTCAAATCACGATGACCTTGCATGTCGTCTCCCAGGAAGGGAAAAAAGGAAGGAGGTGGATACAGAGCAAAGCGGCCCCTGGGGGTCTTACTCTTATTAGAATAGTCCCTCCGGTTCTTTAACGTGCCCAGACTCTCCTTCAAATCTGATACACGGGACCGCCTGTTAAAGACCCCATCCGAAAGGATTAGTAGAGCAGGAAACACAAAGTATCTCAGAAATACGGACGCCCTGGAACTGAACCCTGAACCGTCAGATATATGATATCTACCTTTCTACTTATACATGTATAGGTGTATTATTTATTATAGGAATGAATGGCATTTTTGTAGGATTTATCGGGGTATAAACTTGGAAAAGTCGCTGGAATACTGGATGAAGGCCGGAATGCCTCGTCCAGTATTCCCGCGACTTTTCCAAGTTTATATCCACGATACATTCCGCAAAAAGGCCATTCATTCCTTATAAGTCCAGCATTTGAAATAAATTCATCAAGAAAATGTGTTTATTTTCCGTTTTCTTAAGAATTATTTTAACTGCGCCTCACGGTTACGGTAAGTAGTTCGGTGTTGGAGTTTACTGGGATATACATTTTGGACAGATACTTACTACGGGCCAATCAAATGTTAGGGAATTGTGTAAATATTTTTGTGCTGGAATTATTATACAAAGAACCACTGTTCATGTGTCGCCAGCAACAAAGCAGCTCGCACTCCAGTGTGCACGCAGACATATATATGACACGCCACGGTAAAACGCGGCTTGTGCCGATGGCGACCAATGTAGTCTCAGCTCAGCATGCACACCGCGCGGTTTAACCCTTTCATCCCTAAGTAACTGGAATGGATTTCGATATGTCAATTTTACAACAAATCCAACCGTCACAACATTATTTTCAGACTAGTCTATTTAAGGTTGTGTTTCTGTTCTGAAAACTATATGAGAAGTATTGCAAATAGTGCAGATCCTGATGAGACGGCTCGTCACGAGCCGGCTCATCTGGATCTACACTTTTTGCCAATATCACTATGCAGGCCTCAGGTGTTGAAGGGGTTACTCATGATATACACTGCACTGATGTTACTGTGCTGTGGACATATTCCCCATTCATCCAAGAATAAACTATCTCTGTATCATGATGAAATGCTGTGGTGTTTGATCAGCTTCTACACACAGGGTGAAGTAACGGACCGAGGTCTATAAATACATTAAATATGCCTAAAAGCATAAATAAATGAAGATTTTTTTTTTTTTACCCCTTCCATCTAACCATTATAGGAAGGGGTCTAACCTTTTAATAGGCCGAACCCGCACGGGCTCGAGACAACGGACTTTCACGAAACGTCAACCGAGTTATATCATTGTCGCCTATTGCAGAAGTTGGGAGAATGTTAGTATTCCGCAACGATATATTCCCCGATGCGCTATGTCAACGCGTTTTCGAGCTATCGATTGTTTTGTTGTAAACAAATTATCATCATTGCTAGGTCGGGAAAGAACGGACACATTTCCGAGGCCGATATTGCTATATAAAGGAGTAAACATCGGGTTCAAAATACACTTTTACGTCGTCCCGGCCCGTAAAGAAACATTTTGCATAGAGAAAACATTGTTTCCAATCGCAATTTGATCAAACCTACATTTATACCCGTCCTGTGCGTCACGACAGACAATTTAATCGCACAGACATTTCTATCATTTCTCGGGAAGCCATTTTGTATAAACATCGTGGGACAGGTTTATTCGCCGGAACTCGTGCACTTACTATGTGGTAAAAAAAACGGAACTTTTATAAACGGTTATACTTCATATTTTATAATACCTATGTTGATGGTAAAAGTATCAAGTTAAAGGTATGTCTTTCTACTCCGATTTCAAGTTTTGTCAAAATATATTTTTTTCTAATAAACATGTTTTGGCAGCATATGAGAATTGTCCGTGGGGTCAAATTTTATTTTTGACCGAATATGGTCATGTTATATATCAAATCGAAGGTATCAACGAGGCGATCACTCTGGTGCATTTTTTTGTCGAAATCGGATGGCTATGTCATCCAAGATGGCCGCCGAAATGTCAAACGGTCGTTCTTTTATTAGAGATTTCAAAATTCTTCTTCACATGAACCGCGTGGCCCATGGTGGCCAAACTTCAAAGTGATGGTCCATGGGTGAAGCCTTTTCAGATTTGTTAAAACGGAGGTTATTGCTAATCCAAGATGGCCGCCGTCTAAAAATAGCATAAATCTTAAAAATCTTCTTCTCATGAACCGCTAGCCGGATTTCGACGAAACTTGGTAAGAATGATCGATGTACAATGCTCCTTAAGAATTTATGCTATTTTTAGACGGCGGCCATCTCGCCTTCCGCTTTTATAAATTATTAATTCTTCTCATGAACCGCCAGCCGGATTTCGGCGAAAATTGGTAGGAATGATCGATGTACAATGCTCTTTCAAAGTTGTTAAAATGGTGACCCAGGGGTAAAAAATGGGCGTAGCTGGCGGTTCATGAGAACGAAGATTTTTGATTAGCGACGACCTCCGTTTTGACAAATCTGAAAAAGCTTCACCCATGGACCATAACTGTTAAGTTTGGCCACCTTGGGCCACGCGGTGCGTGTGAAGAAGAATTTTGAAATCTCTAATAAAAGAACGACCGTTTGACCTTTCGGCGGCCATCGTGGATGACATGACCATCCAATTTCGACAAAAAAATGTATCAGAGCGATTGCCTCTTTGATACCTTCGATTTGATATAGACATGACCATATTCGGTCAAAAATAAAATTTTACCCCAATTTTACCCCACGGGCAACGCCCATTTTTGACCCCGGAGTCACCATTTTAACAACTTTGAAAGAGCATTGTACATCGATCATTCTTACCATGTTTCGTCGAAATCCGGCTAGCGGTTCATGAGAAGAAGATTTTTTAAGAATTTATGATATTTTTAGACGGCGGCCATCTTGGATTAGCGATAACCTCCGTTTTACAAATCTGAAAAGGCTTCACCCATGGACCATCACTTTGAAGTTTGGCCACCATGGGCCACGCGGTTCATGTGAAGAAGAATTTTGAAATCTCTAATAAAAGAACGACCGTTTGACATTTCGGCGGCCATCTTGGATGACATAGCCATCCGATTTCGACAAAAAAATGCACCAGAGTGATCGCCTCGTTGATACCTTCGATTTGATATATAACATGACCATATTCGGTCAAAAATAAAATTTGACCCCACGGACAATTCTCATATGCTGCCAAAACATGTTTATTAGAAAAAAATATATTTTGACAAAACCTGAAATCGGAGTAGAGAGACATACCTTTAACTTGATACTTTTACCATCAACATAGGTATTATAAAATATGAAGTATAACCGTTTATAAAAGTTCCGTTGTTTTTACCACATAGTAAGTGCACGAGTTCCGGCGAATAAACCTGTCCCACGATGTTTATACAAAATGGCTTCCCGAGAAATGATAGAAATGTCTGTGCGATTAAATTGTCTGTCGTGACGCACAGGACGGGTATAAATGTAGGTTGATCAAAATGTTCGATTGGAAACAATGTTTTCTCTATGCAAAATGTTTCTTTACGGGCCGGGACGACGTAAAAGTGTATTTTGAACCCGATGTTTACTCCTTTATATAGCAATATCGGCCTCGGAAATGTGTCCGTTCTTTCCCGACCGAGCAATGATGATAATTTTTTTACAACAAAACAATCGATAGCTCGAAAACGCGTTGACATAGCGCATCGGGGAATATATCGTTGCGGAATACTAACATTCTCCCGACTTCTGCAATAGGCGACTGATATAACTCGGTTGACGTTTCGTGAAAGTCCGTTGTCTCGAGCCCGTGCGAGTTCGGCCTATTAAAAAGTTAGACCCCTTCCTATAATGGTTAGATGGAAGGGGTAAAAAAATAATAATTTGTTTTCTTCATTTATTTATGCTTTTAGGCATATTTAATGTATTTATAGACCTCGGTCCGTTACTTCACCCTGTGCTTCTACACTGGTCAAAGACTCGATACAACAAGCGTCGTTTTCTCCTGACTGATCACACGTTGCAAACAATACTACTTATTTATGACATGCAAACTGATGCAGAACCTGTAATGTGAATTTTATACAATGGAACCTCTCCCAGGGTGTCCGGTTTAGAGAGGTTCCACTGTAATTAATCCTAACTAAGTAACTAAGCCTTTTCAATCATGAAAAGACACGACAATGAAAGAAATGGCAGTGAAACCCATATAAATTAAACACAATGGGGTCGCCAGGGCGTCCGGTTTAGAATGGTTCTACTGTATATGCCATATACTTGGTCGATATTTTGAACCTATATAGTTCTTGCCAGCGCTTGATGGAATAGAATCATCGCAACTTCGTAATATTCTAGACATATAATCGTCTTCCCTATTAAGACACGCCATGTGATCTTGTACCTAAGAAGATGTGCGATATATCATGAATAATATTTACAAAATTTACGATATTTTCTGTAAATGACGTCGCAAGTAAAACTAGATATTCAAATTGTATTCCACATTTGCTATAAAAATTTCTTTAATATAACTTTCGACGTCATTTACAGAAATTATCACAGTTTTTGTATATTTTCATGAAAACTCGCACATGTTGTTAGGTACAAATGCACTGGCATTTCTCTATTTACGACAGTCTTCTAGTCTATATTTAGTTGCTTCTTTATTTGATCTGTCTCCAATAACACTTTATTCCACACATGCCAGCCTTACATGGCTTCCGATTGACGAAACGACGGGCCTCTTGATAATTACATCCAGCGTAGTAACAGATCACCTCAGTCTGGTCACGATCTATAATCAGTACATATGCGGCATCATTACGGCGGCATAGTCTCGTTAATGAGGGATCGTAGCTAGGTATTTCCACATGTGGAACACTCGGACCTAGCACCCAATACTTGGCTCATTTGGAAAATGTTACCCAACCAACCCATTTACATACACTATACCTTACAGCTAGCCAACTACTTGACTCATTTTGGAAAACGTTACCCCATTCCATACGCTATACCTTACAGCTGTGGGTGGGCTAACGCTGTAAGTTATAGTGTATGGAAATGGGTGGGTGGTGTAACGCTGTAAGGTATAGTGTATTTAAATGGGTGGGTGGGGTAACGCTGTAAGGTATAGTGTATGGAAATGGGTGGGTGGGGTAACGCTGTAAGGTATAGTGTATGGAAATGGGTGGGTCGGGTAACGCTGTAAGGTATAGTGTATGGAAATGGGTGGGTGGGGTAACGCTGTAAGTTATAGTGTATGGAAATGGGTGGGTGGGGTAACGCTGTAAGGTATAGTGTATGGAAATGGGTGGGTGGGGTAACGATTTCCAAATGAGCCAAATATTGGGTCCTAGGTCCGAGACTTCCACCTGTGGGTATTTCCCTTTGCAAATCTATTTATAGAGATCCATACCAGTCATATGCTGTGTTTCAGCGGTCTCAGATCAGACTGCGCGACTTGCTGGTCGCAAACGTCGCCAAGTACCTTTTATCAGACGCCGGCACATATGAGCCACGTCGCGAGAAAACCTGTCTTCGGGAAATTCTTGGTCAAATTAACATTTTGTTACTATGACAATGGTATTTGTATGATGAATTGAATGCTTTTCATTTGATCATAATATCTGCAATATGCATTAAGATATGATATTGTATACAACACCACTATTCAGGTCGTTTGAGCAAATGAGACGTCACGTAAAAGCCACGTCAAACGACGTTACAGTATATATAGTAAATACATGGTTAGTGCCGTCGAATATAAATTATATTCGGTTGAGCCTTAGACAGCTGTATTGGGGCGAGCTTTAGCGAGCCCCTATACAGTTGTCGGGTCGAAACCGAATATATTTTATATTCTACGGCACTAATCATGTATTTAATTTATACCGCACTAAACGTAATTGCTTGAACGTGCGTGTCGTCATGTTTTGACGTGATTCCCTCGCCATGCGTCACAAATCCAGTGACGTGATTCAAAGCAAAATGACGGCGTCCACGCTAGGTAGATTCGGTATTGTATCTGATTAAATCTCCGATTTATTTACGATGCGCTTCAATATTGGCTCGAGTTAGACTACACAGTTGTCATAATAAGCATTGCAATCATAATGGACATGTCCGTGTCGTTGGTTACGTCGCATATACTGTAAAAATGAACACAATTCAGCTACACCGACAGCGACTTCGATTTTAAAATTCGCCGCCATCTTGAATTTGCTGTTGAGACTGACCAATCAGAGGCCGCGATTAGGGGTCAAAGGTGAACAAATAAAGGCAACAATGGCACTTCATGTATATTAGGCTACTTCAGGTATAACATATTAGGTTACTTCAGATATAAACAGCATTTTTAAACCCCCTTTATTATGCTTTTCAAATAGTCATGGTCGTGAAAATAACACATTTTATGTGTAGTGTGTCTTATTTTCATGTTAATTTCAACTTAAAATAGTTTCTTCCATTAATCATGTTGATATTCGATCAGACGTTTTCGGATCCTGTAATGCTAGACGACATTATTAATACAAAAACGTGATGTAACTTATTTATCACATCCTCATGCACATACCTTGCACACCTGGTTACGGCCCTGATGATGTGTCGGGAAGCTTTATATCTTTTTTTGCTTTCCATAATGTAAATTTTCTATTTATATTATCACAATATACACTATGGTATTTGATCAAAATCCGAGGACTTTGTATTTTATTTTACTTGATATGTATACTATAATAGACTGTGATACACAGGGGAGATACTTCATAAATTAAATGAGTAGACCGGTAATAATGAATCCAATTATGTTTGCCTCTTGCCTCCGCAAGTATTTTTAAAAATCAGCATATGCCTGATATATAAGATGGAAGCAGGTCAAACCGGATCCTCGTCAAAACGGCCCCGATGCAAAACGGCACCTATTTGGTCAAAGCGGACGTAGGTACGTACAAACGGACGTACACTAGCAAAGCAATATGACTCCGTTGTTACCGCATAGGGGCCATGATAAAATTGAACTGTTATACGAATACTATAAATGACATCGGTATACGTAAAGGCCAACTCATATAACCTTAAAAGTGTGATGCTATATTAGTACAAATTTATCATTAGCTAATGTACCACTAGAAACAAAATTGCTACCCCGCTCATACCTCTCGCGAGGGTAGCAATTTAACGCCATATCTTTAATTTAACGCATGGAAGAGTGATTTTTGCAATCGGTTATCCGGCGTATTTGATATGTTAGCGATATAAACTGTCACAGCTGTATCAATAAACTATTAATAAAGAACATACACATGCAGAAATTGGTTATTCGTTATGTTGAATGTTGAACAACAACTAGAGAAAAGATGGCTTCCAACGGAAAATTGTTTCCCTGCTCTATTATTTTTGGCAATTTGCTAGTTCTACATCAAAGACTATTTGTGTAAAGGTATACAATAAACAGTTTACTAAATGTTGACCTACATGCAACAGGTTTTGGTATGCACTTCGGTTGCTCACATTTTTCGAATGGGTCAAATTGTAGCCATAGATAACATATCGGAGGCCAATTATTGTAGCTAATGTACCACCTCCTGACGTTACGTTTGAGTAATTGTCCTTGCAGTATATAGTTTGCACATGTAATATAATTACATGTTATTTGCATTGTGCGATTAATGGCGCACTGAGTCTTCGTTCCATTGTGCATTAGGCGTTCAAGGGATACAACATATTTTCCAACCTCGATGCAATGTCAAGGTGCATGATCACGTGGTTACAACAACAACAACGTCGCCCACTCCAAAGTAAGTACATGTATTATTTGATATTTTCCTTAATATGCAACGGATTTTTTATAAAATATGGCGCAGCAAACGCGTCTTCAAGAGCTGCATTTGGTGGTCCTATGTCGTTTTTGCGAAGAATCGATTTCCGTGTCGGTAGACACGGAAATCGATTCTTCGCAAAAACGACAGAAGTTTGGGCGAAAATACAGAGACCACCAAATGTAGCTCAACAAGACGCGTTTGATGCGACGTATGTCATCAAAATCCTTTACGAAATAAGGACAATATAAAAGAATACGTACTTTGAATAAGATGGATTCTGGAAGTTTCAGTACTTGTTGTTGTTGTTAGTACCACGTGATCATACACCTTGAATGTTTTGCATTTTAAATCTCCGCCCCAAAATATTTGAAACCGTTAAATGTGAATATGAGGTTTCTATACACGACTTGAAATGGCGATCGAAATAACATTAAATTTCGAACAACCCTCATATGTTATCAGCCATGATGCGAACAAAATGGAATTTACGGTGTTTACGGCCAGCATAGTTCTGATTATACCATACACTGTTCGATATTCGTAAGTCTCTGAAATAATCTTATTCATGTCAGCAAAAACATTTCGCTCATATCAGATTCTGTGAACATGAATAATACTTTTTTTAGCATAGTTGCAAATACCATAAGGTTAATTTGTTCGACCTTTAACTGACAAAACTGACCTCTCGACGCTTGCGAACAGCATAGGCCCAGGTCAGATCATGGTCTATGCAACTCGCCAGGCGGATCCTGGGGGCTGTTTCACTAAACTACACTAAGCCTATGCTCAATAAATGTAAATCCATAAATTGAAATTTATAGACGATCTTAAATTTGCACTTACGAACATTTTAGTCGTAAGAAGTTTAGTGAAACGGGCCCCAGAGGTGGAATTTCTGTATACCATAGACCCTATTGGACGGTGGAAAACAAAGACTCGATTATTATACACATATGACTATGACTGGAGAAATGGGGTTTATGTGATTTGTGACCAGTGTAGGTCCTGATCAAAAATCTCACTCATGTAGCCTGACAGCAATATACATGTTTATTGCATAAAATGGGCTTGCATAGTTTAACCCTTTCAACCATAAGGAACTGGAATGGACTGTGATATGCTAATGTTCCGACCAATCCAATGGTCACAACATGATTTTCAGATTCGTCCATTTATGAAAAGGGGGTGTTTTTGTTCTAAGAAATATTAAAATTGCTTTCAAAAAGTGCAGATCCTGATGAGACGGCTCGTTACGAGCCGGCTCATCTGTATCTGCACTTTTTGCATAAACCGCTATAGCGCGATTTCGGGTTCAAAGGGTTAATAAACGTCATAATACACGTTAGGTAATCAATAAGGCATCAATTTATGATGATATGCTTGTGCAATAAATATAATCTAACATTTGTGCTGATTTAATATGATATTTATTAAATTCATTGAGTGATTTCATAAGAACTCGGCAAAGCCTCGTTTCTTATGAAATCAGTAAACTCGGTTAATATATATATCATACCAAATCATCACTCAAGTAAGATCCTCTATATATTGCTTGCTAGAAGCATGAACGGTGTTTTATTGACAGCATGGCGGACAGTGCAGATCCTGATCAGACTGTGTGGATGCACATGCTGATCTGGATCTACACTGGTCGCAAACCCCATAAGCCCCAGTTCTCCAGTCACAACCGCATATATCTGCAACTTACTGCAAATGTGTATTTTATACAGGAACACACAGCATAACGAGGTACATAAAGCTACTCGCTTTGTTAGCAGTTGGTGAAGCTGACAAATGTTTGCATAAAATAACAATTTAAACGGGTAGTAATGTGAGCTGCATGTGACAGCCGCGATATAACCGGGTTTGTGGTTCTGCTGTTCTAGCACAATCATGCAGCTTGGCAGGGGTCTAATGTGATATTTGTATGTATCTACCCGGGACTTGTCACATATTTAATACTTATTATATCAATAGAAAAACAACCTCGTATGTAGCTACGCACATTATAAAGGTAGCAAACATTGTTGTCATGGTGAATACACTTATTTCCGATTTGAAATTTATTGAAATGCATTGTTAACACGAACAATAGTGAGTTTCTGCTGATTCCAACATATTGAATTACCAATTGATGCATTGTAGCGAGGTATTGTTCCAGAGAAGCCTGATTTCGTTGCCACGTCTACGGAAAACCCCGATTTCGTTGCCACGTCTACTGAAAACCCTTCGTTGCCACGTCTTCGGAAAACCCCCTTATCTACGGGCCAAGCACGATTGCGTTGCTACGTCCTACGGCCAAGCCCGATTTCGTTGCCACGACTCTGCCTAGCGACCACAACCGCGGCCACTAATCAATTACCATTAGCTAATAAGTAGACGCATGTATAATGCAGCAGTTTACGATATGTAACTTAATGGCTTTGCCATTGAATATTAGCCGCGACAACCGATAGCACGATACAATACGTGTCCGTGGCGAGTAGAGTACGTCACGCGCACATGGGTTTTAACCCCAGTTTTCTGAAATATCTCGGCAACTACCGGAGCTCATTTAATGCAATAACCCATAGTTAGATCACGGTTCGTCCACATGTACGAGGACAGGGGCGACGGAAGCATCACAAGATTGGTCCGGCGAATCTGGTTGGTGCCCCCGCTACCCACCCAAAGTGTATGTTGTTACCACTCAGTTGAACCGTCTCGCCGAGACGGTTCAGCTGAGTGGTAACACCATACACTTTTGATGAGAAATGAGAAATATGCAGAAGAAAATATTTACATTCCACAGATGTCAAAAATATTGATCCGGCAGTCGCCGGACCTGCCGGACTTGTTCCGACGCCCCTGGAGGAGATAAGGAGATAATCCGCGAGCTTTAGTGATTTTTATTACACCGTGTTATTACACTATGAACGTATATTTTATGCAATAAATACACTATTAATCAGCCATCCCTCATGAAACATATCGTCTAGTTCTATTGGCTGTTTCCACGTTCGTTCACGGTCATTGGTAATTTCACTAAACTTCGTACGACAAAAATGTTCGTAAGTGAAAATTTAGAATCGTCTGGAAATTTCAATTGATGGATTTACATTTACTGAGTATAGGCTGCATATGCAGCCTATGCTCAATAAATGTAAATCCAATACTTATTTACAAGAAATCATTGCCAATGTGCAGTTTACATAATGTTGCGCTTATGAACATTTAGTCGTACGAAGTTTAGTGAAACATCCCCTGGTCAAAACCGTGAATCCTTGCTAGCGTATTAGACTATACTGATAGCAATGGCAATCCATTTGGCCGAGTGATGGCACAACTGCAGGTCCTGACTAGTATTTTAACTCTTTGAACCCGGAAGCCCGTTATAGCGGTTTATGCAAACAGTGCAGATCCAGATGAGCCGGCTCGTAACGAGTAATTTTCATATTTCTTAGAACAAAAACACCCCATTTTCATAAATTGACGAATCTGAAAATCATTGTGTGACCATTGGATTGGTCGGAACATTAGCATATCACAGTCCATTCCAGTTCCTTATGGTTGAAAGGGTTAATAGTTGTGGTGCAAGTTAATTGATTATTGTAGGGTTTATGCACATGTATTCATTTTCTATATACATTTTTATTTATCGAATGAATTTGATATTTTGTTTCATACTTCCCTGTTATCTTGAGACTTGCAGTTGAATAAAATCTCACTTTTAAAAAAAAAAATTAGTGTCTCTAAAACATAATTATTAGTTTACATCGAAGCTTCGTTCTAAATACAATTCTGAGCACGTTACGGCATACCCCTCTGCTGGTGGTTTAATTAGTTTACAAACAGATATGTGGCTGTGACTGGAGAAATGCGGCTTCTGGGATTTGCGACCAGTGTAGATCCTTATCAGCCTGGGCATCCGCATCTGCACTGTTCGTCACAATGACTCCATCACTGAAACAAGCAATATCGATCCTTATCAGAATACATGAGTGTGCTATTGATCAGGGGGCCGTTTCACTAAACTTCTTACGACTAAAATGTTCGTAAGCGCAAATTTAGAATCGTCTGAAAATTTGAATTGATGGATTTACATTTATTGAGCATAGGCTGCATGTGCAGCCTATGCTCAATAAATGTAAATCCAACAATTATTTACAAGAAAACAGTGTTAATGTGAAATTTACAGACTATCATAATTTTGCACTTACGAACATTTTAGTCGTAGGCAGTTTAGTGAAACGGGCCCCAGGAGCTACACTGGTCACAATTCGCAAACGCCGCATTTCTTCAGTCACAGCCACATGGACGCCATATGGACGCCCTAGTTCTGAGGTGAAAATGACGTTTACTTGGGTGCGATTTTGCTGTATTTTTAGACGTCGTATCAGATGCCAAACTTTAACAATCTGTTCCCGCTTCGAGAATGTTGAACTCTTCTAATCGCAAGCACATGCCTTATGTGTGAATATTGGTACCAATATTAATTCTAGACAATGATAGTCTTGTGTCCGACCACAGTTAGAAGCCTTGTTCATATATATAGAGTTATACCGATGAAAACCGAAACACGCCGAATGCCTGTGTGCTGGACTGGATTGGAAACTACGATGACCAAACTCTCAATAAGCCATGGACGTCGGAAGCATCTTAATATTGGTCCGGCGAAGGTCGGGGATCCCATCCACCACACCCAAAGTGAAGCTGAAGTCAACTGTATGAGAGATGCACTGCTCATGTTTATAATATTAATAATAATAATTACATTCCTGAATTCTAAATATTTCAGTAAAAATAATATTTTTGTCAAAATTATTGGTTTAGATAATATTAAATTAAAGGGAAATTTAAGAATGAACCTTCTTTTTATTTCGTGAAATTTGGTCAAATATTGATTTTATTGCGAAAACACAATTTCCCCATGTTAAATCCCCATAGACATCTTCACAGAGTGAAGATGTCTATGGGGATTTAACATAGGGAAATTGTTTAGAATTTCAGACTGAATGGACCGATTTTTAAAATTTAACTTTTTTCGTTTTTTGACTCCTCCCACAACTCCTCTACCTCTTTTTCCCCCATGTTAAATTCCCATAGAGAACTAATTTTTCGTAATAAAACCAATATTTGACCAAATTTCACGAAATAAAAAGGAGGCTCATTCTTAAATTTTCCTTTAATTTAATATTATCGAACAAAATATTGTTTTTGAATTGTTTATATGGCCGTACAATTTGGGCAGCTTTCGTGAAACAGACAGTAGTTAGCGTATGTTGGTGTTTAATACACAGTGTTATTACACCAATAAACAAGCAGTTTCCCAGATCTATGGAACATACAGGAGAATATTAATTTTGGTCTTTACTCGTCAGCTATAATTTAACCCATTTCATGCTGAGGATACGCCATTTTGTTTGTGGAAGATCATACATATTTGCTCAGAAATATATGTCGTGACCATTGTCGAGACGGTTCAAATGAGTGGTCACAACATATACTTTCATTGAGAAATAACAAAAATCAAAATAAAATATTTAAACAATTCTCACCCGTAATGGTGTATTCCGCATGTAATGGGTAAAACCACAGTGGCCTGGTTTCTAATTGTGTTTTAGTAGGCGGACTAATCTGATTATAACGGAATCAGCAGGAGAAAGCAGCTCCAGATGTGCATCTACCCCCGCTCTCGGGAAATGGAGCCAAACTCAATCATACTGGTTTTGATAGCAGGTTGAGAGGTGACGGACTACGGTTTATACATGAATATAACATTTCTCTATTCTCATATAAGAGAATACAAAAGCAGTTTTGATGCTGTTTTTTTAATTATCGATATCTTAGGCACATTTAATCCGTTAATTCTTCAACGATCGCAATGTGATAATAGCACTGTATCACTTTATACATACACCATACTGTATTGATAATTAATTTCGCTGGTTTGTGGCTGTGACGGAATACATGGGGCTTATACATTTGTTGCCAACGTGGTTCCTGATCGACTAGTGTACTGCTGCAGCTTGATATGTTTTACTGTTTGTTTGACAGCGTGACATGTTTTTCACTGACTGAATGGTGATCAGTGCAGATCCTGATCAGACTGCGCAATTGCGCAGGCTGATCCGGATCTACACTGGTCGCAAATGTCATAAGCACCAGTTTTCCCGTCACAACCACAGTTGTACGCTTGAACTTCAGATAACTTTTGGTACTTCCAGAAACTCATTATACGCATTTTTTTTTACTTGGAGTTCAGCAACTTTTTATTGTAAGAAGTAACACTTTTAAACTGTACTATCTGGAGACTTCACATTTGGTATGTGACTTCAATTCCTTACGGTGTGTAGATGCGCAAAATGAATTTAGATTTTTGATTCGATTCCCTGTCTCATCTTTGGAAAAGTGAGTATATTGCGATGGCGCGCCATATATTTTTCTCTAAGTATGTCTGTTCCACTTTTGGCTATTAAACATATTAAATCTAAACAATATTTAAATGTAAGTACTTTTTCATCAATAACAAAAAAATCACCCTCCCAAAAAACATTATTTGATAAAATTCCATCAAATATTGATTTTATTCCGAAAAAAAAAGATTTTCCTGTAGGAATTTAACAGGGGGGCTAAAATAGATTTTTTTTAAAATGTAACTTTTGTTTTCTTAGTTACATCATTTCCAAGCTATCTAGACAGGTTTCGGTGTAAATTTCCAAAAGTTTTGTTTTTTTGACTCCTCCCCCAGCTCCTTTACCTCTTATCCCTCCATGTTCAATTCCCATAGGAAAATCGTTTTTTCCTTATAAAATCAATATTTGAATGAATTTGGGGAGGGTGACTTTTTTGTTATTGATGAAAAAGTAATTACATTTAAATATTTTTTATATTTAATATGTTTAATAGCATACAAGTTCGTCGGCAGAAAAACGTGGAACAAGTAGTTAAATATGTTAACCCATGTTTCCAATTCCGTTAATAATGTTTCATTGTCCATTTATCTGTTAATAGTCCATTAATCTCAACATATTATGTAACTATGACTGCACTTTGTAATGCACAGTTTAAATGCACGTTATAACGTATGCTTTTATTCGTTACTTGCAATTTATTTCTACGGTCTGTTTCACGTGCCCAAAGTCTACGGCTCTATAAACAATGCAAAAACAATATTTCTTTTTCGATAATATTAAATTTTATGAAACGTTATGAATGAGCCTTCTTTTTATTTCGTGAAATATTTTCACCCATTAATCCCCATAGACATCTTCACAGGGTGAAGATGTCTATGGGGATTTAACATGGGAAAATTTTCAGAATTTCAGAAATAGTGGACCGATTTTCGTTTTCTTAGCTATATTATTTCTAAGCCATCTAACCAGGTTTCAGAGTCAATTTCCAAATTTTTTCGCTTTTCGACTCTTTTTCCCCATGTTAAATTCCCACAGAGAAATAATTTTTCGTAATAAAATAAACATTTTACCAAATTTCATGAAATAAAAAGAAGGCTAATTCTTAAATTTTGATAATATTAAATATTAACAAAAAGAATATTGTTTTCGCATTGTTTATATAGCCGTAACATTTGTGCTGGTTTCATGAAACAGACATTAGTGTAAGTTACTGCAGTGGCGACAGTCGCATGCTTTCATACTCTACCACTCGCACGTTCTAAGCTTACCAATATTTATCAATTTCTTTACTTGAAAATAAAGTGGAACCTCTCTAAACCGGACACTGAGGAGACTTCTGCAACCTTATTTTGATGGGTTTCTTGGTCTTTCAGCTCAGAAGTGAATGCATGTTCATGATTTCCAAGCTCACAAACATGTCTCAGAATGGTGAAATGTCTGATTTACAGTGAAACCTCCCTAAACCGGACACACTGGGGACCTCCCAGGGTGTCCGGTTTAGAGAGGTTTCACTGTACTTGCACAATTACATGTTTGAAGCCAAACAGCTTGATCGACTCAGTCTGTGCTGTGCTACAGCGCAGGCTCAGCCTATCAAACTGTTTCATTGCTTGTTGATATTGAAATTCGATGTTCGGAAACGTTGATAATCTGGGCAAGATCAACGCTGGCGGTTGTAGATATACATAGAGCATGCTACAGATAAGGAATTAGTAATTGAGTATCGTCACTCCATCATTTCTGAAGCAATTGGGTATTTCAAAATTTTATTTCGGTAAAATAAAATCACACTAATGTTTACACACCAACAGACGACAATTATTGAATAGTTTGCTTCGAAATGAAAACATGTCTTGGCATTTCATTAGAATTGTCTCCTTGGAGACAATTCTAATGAAATGCCAATATGTGTTTTCATGGAAAATAAGAAAGATATGCTATATTTGTGGTCTGTGTATTGTTTTCTGAAGCATGATAAAGGTACCACGAAATTTGTATTGCTTTTTGATACTCGCTATACTTCAGATTTCACTGAATTGGGTTTTTGGCAATTTGGGTATTTAAGCAAATACGCAGCTTATCTGGAGCGCTGATAGAGGATATTACACGATTAAAAGAGGTACTGGTTTAATTAGAAGCGAGACTATACATACATTCTTAAGAAATCAATCAACAAATTAAATAAATCTCAACACACATTTTGAATTCAATTTATTACGCAAGCACAGCATCATTTATTGAAGCTGTACTTATCATCTAACGTGTTTTCTGTCGCGGTCTTATTTTCATATGTGCACACTATTGTATTATGATTTTCATTACACCGTGTTGCCGAAGCCCATTTGTATGCAATTACATATCATTTGGTGACAGTTGTATATAGTATGTCTGTGACAGTATCTCCAACTTTGGGTGGATTATACACGTTTACAGCAATATCGTATTTCGCCTGCGCCGACTTTCGTTTGTTCATTGAATCATTTATTCGCCGCGTGCTTCTAACTACACGCTCCACCGAGATTGTGATAATACCGATTCTGTATTGATAGTAACCAGTATTGATTTCTATCTTATCCACATCTATAGTGATCCACGTCCACGGAAATCATACAACACGTCATTTGCGAACAGCGCGCGCGCCAATTCATACTCGCTCCATGCAATCGAATAATAACACGCATTTTACGACAATCATCGTCATACAATGGGATTAAATATTGTAGCAAACAGCGTAGACGCAGAACAGACTGCACGGACGTGCAGTCTGTTCTGTGTCTACACTGGTTGCCACCATTATTCATTTGATTTCACCGCATTTAGCGTTAATCTATAGCGAGCAGCGGCGAATGGCGAAAATGCGACAGAATCACGTTTCACGGCGACAGGGCAATAAAGGGACGTTTCCACTAAAGAGATTTGTCGGTGGTAATTTGTTTTTAGACGGGCATCAGTTATCAATTTTTAGCTATATCACCGGGATCCATTGTCGCTGTCGTCAATTGATCGACGGTTCGTTTTCTAACGCCGTTATCGAGGTCCTTCACCGATAATCCACCGCCATGCATACATCTGGAGCATGGAGCCCGTTTCACTAAACTTCGTACGACTAAATTATTCGTAAGAGCAAATTTAGGATCGGCTGGAAATTTAAATTGCTTGTTTACATTTATTGAGCATATGCTGCATAGAAAACAGTGTTAATGTGAAATGTACAGACTATCATAATCTTGCACTTACGAACATTTTAGTAGTACGAAATTTAGTGAAACGGGCCCCTGTTTCACTGACCTTCGTACGACGAAGAAGTTCGTAAGTTCAAATTGTAGTTTACAATAACAAATTCACGGAGACCAAGTGTTGGTATATCTTTCATGGATGTATTCACATTCAATTACGTGTGCATGTACAGTGGGGTCAGCGTGTAAGTGCACACACGAATGAACACGACAGGTTGGTTCCAACCTGTCGTGTTCGTTCGTGTGTGCACTTACACGCTGACCCCACTGTAGGCGCAAACTGGTAATATTAGTACGTGAACCGAGTTAATTTGAGAAACAAATTCATAAAAATGTTCGCATCGTGCGAAATTTAGTGAAACGGGCCTCTGGGACCCGTTTCACTAAACTTCGTACATGTACGATGAAAATGTTCGTACGTGAATTTGCTTCTCACATCAAGGGGCTCATTAAGGGGGTTCACAATTTACCATTCAAATGTACAGCTCACAAATGCAGCAAATGTTTGCCAAAATCGGCTATTAGTTCCAATAGTAAATTGCAAGTTTGCACTTACGAACGTCTTATGAGAAACAGGGGGCCGTTTCACTAAACTTCGTACGACTAAAATGTTCGTAAGTGCAAGATTATGATAGTCTGTAAATGTTACATTAGTAATGTTTTCTTGTCAACCATTATTGGATTTACATTTATTGAGCATAGGCTGCATATGTCTGAAATAATGTTGTGGAATAATAGCGACATTATTTAACATTTCGTATGCGACGACATATTTTAAAGTAGGAAGTATGCCGCTTATAACATTAACTTTGTGACAAAACACGACGTCGTGCAGATTTGGTAGCGTGATACCTTATAACTGTCGCCGTGTGTCTTTCTTGAGGATCGCATTACCATCGCCTGATTCAGACATACATTATTATGCAGTCAGGTGATAATCTGATGATTTGATACTACAAATTGTGCGAAAAGCAAGTTTATGACCATCAAATTTCCAATTAACTTCAAGACTTTTCGAAAACTCCACCGACCTCACTGTGTGTTTTGTGCATTATGTATTGCTTATACACAAACAATGAAGGAGCTGCATTGAAATCACTGATTGTGAATCTATTAGAGAGATTTTGATGCATTTGTTTTGCCAAATTCAATACAAACCCTGGATATATCTGTCATTATATAGCTGCGCGGCATTATATGAGTGGCATTAAATGGCATATCATTCGTTAAGTACTGGATAGAATTGTTCAAAAGTGTCTCAATTTACCAATATAATATACACTAGGTTCTTCATATTTAAGATTATTTAGGATTCAAGGTGCAGTGTAAGCGAATACTTCGCTGATATGTAGCCAGTTAAATTATGTGTTCGCCATTTTGAATTCATAAGGATAACCGACGAAAAAGAGTGACAATGTCAAAGAACGACAGTTAGGCGACAATGCACAGCGTCTGTATCATTTCTAAGTCATTGATGCTGCGAGGCACTCGTGTAAGTATCCTTGATATAATATTTTGTCACGACACCATGGCCATAACGTCAAACATGTATTCACGTCCAGTGACGTCACAAGTACGTGACGTCAAGTCATGACGTCATAATATGTGTACTAAGGTGCAAGGCATCGCGTCTCATATTAGTGAAAGTTTCAGTAAGTTATAATTTTCCGTTTTCTGTTCACACTTAATGTTAACTGAAACCAGTAAACGTAAATGGGAGGGCAAAATGTGAACTTTTACAGCGACGCTGCAAACGTCGTTTTTCCGACGTCGTTTACCGCTTTTCATGACGTTGTCATTAAGCCCGGTTTTCGCATGGCGTGACCCATACATATGCAGGTTTTGCATTGGGAGGGCAATGCAATTTCAGCAAATGATCAGCCCGGTAGACAAATGTCCATATCTTTAACTTTATGTGGTAAACTGTCCAACACAGAGGCGTTCGCTCACTGAGCGTCCCGACTGCCAGACGATGGTGGACAAGCGATGGGTGATTGCTTTACATACAATACATCTTGGGCCGTTTCACTAAACTTCGTATGACTAAAATGTTCGTAGGTGAACATTTAGAATCGTCTGGAAATTTCAATTGATGGATTTACATTTATTGAGCATAGGCTGCATATGTAAATCCAACAATTGTTTACAAGAAAACATTATTAAGGTGAATTTTACAGACTATCATACTTTTGCATTTAATTGTTCTGTATTCTCAGAAGATAGATACAAAATTAAATAATCTTTGATAATTAATATTGTTACCTAAATTAAGACAAGCTAATCTGAGAGTCTCATATTTGTGAAATTGTTTCCGAAACCCGCCGATTTTGTTATCTCTCAATTTCATAGTAATTCCGGTTTTCATGCAAACGTGGCTTTTGATTGCGATTTCCACTTGTGAATTTACGACTGAATGCGGGATATCGTACATAACTACCACGTCCTGAGGTATTAGCTCTTAAAAGGCGGGAACCGAATATTGTCGTCTGCTGTTCTCAATTTTTAACGTTGTTCTTAACAAACAAAACATGGTTTGGCAGCACATGAAAATTGTCTCCATTGGAGACAATTCTCATGCGCTGTCGAAACAGTCTTCATAGAGAAAATTAGAAAATAAATAATTTATCAGCAGACGACACATTTTAAATAATACTTCTAACGTTATTGCATGTTATATTGCGGGTCGTAAAGTTGTTGGCGTTGATGTTCGATAGCGACAAACATCGACCGGATAATTCCCAGTTTCCGTTGTAAATATCGACTTACCCAAAGTATGTATCACCGCAGTGCAGACCTTAGTGTTCTCCCACCCCTACGGCACTAGAGTAACCGATGTTACACTACAGTCTGTACCACGTGTTGCTGCCGACGAACCTTTTACCTTTTTCATCAATAACAATACATTCACCCTCTTCAATTCTTTTTATTTAATGAAATTCCACCAAACGTTGATTTTCATGCGAACAGTATTTCTTTGCAATATAATCAATATTTGATAGAATTTCATCAAATAAAATGTTTTGGGTAGGTTGACTATTTTTGTTTATTCATGGAGAAAGTACTTACATTTTAATGTTTCTTTAGATTTAATGGGTTTAATAGTTCGTCGGCAGCAAAAGATGGAACAGACATGAGGGGTTGGAACGGTAGGGAGTTCTGGGGCCCGTTTCACTAAACATCGTAAGACTAAAATGTTCGTAAGTGCAAAATTATGATAGTCTGTAAATTTCACATTAACAATGTGTTCTTGTAAACAATTAGTGGATTTACATTTATTGAGCATAGCCTGCATATGCAGCCTATGCTCAATAAATGTAAATCCATAAATTGAAATTTACAGACTATTAGAAATATGCACTTACGAACATTTTAGTCGGACGAAGTTTAGTGAAACGCCCCCCCCCCCCCTGTACGGCACCCTAGCACGTAGTTGACATAGATCTACGTCGGTAGTTCTAACCAGTGTATCGTTCCAGGGTTAGGGTATACTGTAGTATTATACAATAATTCCAGCACAAAAATATTTACACAATTCCCTAGCATTTGATTGGCCCGTAGCAAGTCTCCGTCCAAAATTTATATCCCAGTAAACTCCCACGCCGAACTACTTTCCGTAACCGTGAGGCACAGTTAAAATAATTGTTAAGAAAAAGGAAAATAAACACATTTTCTTGATGAATATATTTCAAATGCTGGAATTATAAGGAATGAATGGGCGTTTTTGGGAATTTATCGGGGATATAAACTTGGAAAAGTCGCGGGAATACTGGACGAGGCCTTCCGGCCTTCGTCCAGTATTCCCGCGACTTTTCCAAGTTTATACCCCAATAAATTCCACAAAAAGGCCATTCATTCCTATAGTATTATACAGTATACGCTGTTCAACTCTTTCACCCCTATGTAACTGGAGGGTATTTCGATATTTTAATTTTGAACAAAATGGTTTTCAAACTAGTCCATTTATGAAAAGGGGGTATTTTTTTGGTTGTAAAAAATATAAAAGTTACTTTCAAAAAGTGCAGATCCTGATGAGACGGCTCGTTACGAGCCGGCTCATCTGGATCTGCACTGTTTGCATAAACAGCAATAGCGGGCTCTGGGGTTCAATGGGTTCAAGGTTAAACAATGGGCAATATATAGTCAAAACTGGTCATGGTACAGAAACCAAGCTTTACACTTTATTTTTCCGGCCATTTCCCCAAGCAGTCCGGAAAAGGTTTCTGTCAACTTAATCACGCCAATTCCTGATTTATTTTCAAAACTATTCCGAAGTTGTGGAACAGGCTGGAAAGATACTACTTATTTTTGCGCGGGCCTTATTAATCAAAATCGTGGATAATAAGAACATTTTGATAAATCTAATACCCAAGCCGGGGCGAAATCAGCTGCATTTGCTATTCACATATCCAAAAAACACACACGTGCATATAGGTCGATATCCCACTGTGTTTTAAGGACTCGTAGAACACCGGGTCTTCCTATGATTCATGCATAATTGCTTCGTAAATGTGATGGGATATATGCATAACATACATGTGAACATTCTCATCTTACTATATTCTACACGGTATGCATGGAGTTACCAGGTCAGCCATATTTGTGTGTACAAAACAACGGCCAGTTTTACCTCTTCTGGCGTTTGACACATACCACAAATAACATGACAAGCACATACATAAAAGTCGGTGAAACATGATAGGAAGACACCGGTGTACAGAGTGCTATGACTTGTTGTCATAAAATGTATATACACAGTCTGATATATGTAGGGTTTGTTGACCCTTTGTTAAAATGTTTGTAACGACTGTGAAACAGTAAGTACAATACAGTGCTGTATATATATACCTGTATTTCCATTTGTCACTGTTGTCAACTCGCATACTACGCGAGTAAAATATGGGTTGCCTGTGGCAGATGTACATCTAATAATAGACCGTGCATCAGCTACACATTTTACACATTGAAACAGTGTCCATTGTATATTTTGTGAATGATGGTAGAACAACTCAGATATCTAGCTTTTTGTGTAGTCTGCTGAAATAATATTTATAGAACGTTGTAGTCATATATATATATGGGGTGTATTGCACTATATCTTATCAGATTTTCTGCCAAAGTATTTCCTGTATGTGTCCAACGCCCAAAGTGGTGTAACTGTCCGATAGCATGTACAAACTAAAATGGCGGAGATGGCAACTCAATTGTCTGTATAATATGTATACATTTAGAAGAACATGGTCAGATATACTTTATGTAGATATTCAGTCACATGTATGATGGATACTACTACACAGGAAGAAAAGGTCATATTCTATAAAATCAGTCCTTAACTCGTAACAGTTACTTGAGAACTGGTGTTTCACTGACGATATGGAGAACAATGCATACCCTGACCAGACTGACTGCGGATACGCAGGCTGACCATGGTCTACACTGGTCGCAAAGCCATAAGCCATATTTTCAAGTCGCAGCCACATTTCCTGTTACCCGATGTCTGCTTATTTAGCATGACAAAACACGCCAGCCGCCGCCGTCTAGGATTAAGTAGGTCATTCGCGCCACTTTTCTGAAATATCAAGGCGCAAAATCGAAGATATATTCTGGCCACAGAACCGTTCAGTTCTGCTAAAACATTTACACTTGAAAATCGAATTACAAAAAAATGGCAGCTATCCAATGGCGAGCATAGGAATTCCTACGTGTTTCCTAGGACATGCGTCCGGTATTATATATATGTGGGAGTGTATGAAATAATCCCCCCCGGACATAATCCCCCCATGTTTTTTTGACACAGGAGGACAAAATCCCCCCGTCTAAAATGCAGGTAGGACAAAATCCCCCCCGTCTAAAATGCAGGTAGGACATAATCCCCCCCCCCCTCGTCCAAAATCACAGGTAGGACATAATCCCCCCCCCGTGGAAATGCGGCCTAGGACATAATCCCCCCCACCCCCGTCCGCAAAAACATGTGTAAATATGCGAGTGATTATGCAAATCCTATATTTTAACATGATTGACGAATGAACTCTATATAATAAATAACAAATCAGGTGTCGAGTATCATCAGTTGAATAATCAAGAAACCACAATAGCATCAAGAAATCAATGATTCAAACAATTAAGATCAAAGTGACCGTAAAATATAGACATATATTTGACAAAGCGGGGGGGGGGGATTATGTCCTACCTGGGTTTTTATATGGGGGGGGGGAATTTTGTCCTACCTTGAATCTGAATGGGGGGGGGGGGGGGGGGGGGGGGAATTATGTCCTACCTGTGTTTTTATATGGGGGGATTATGTCCTACCTGTATTTTAGACGGGGGGGGGGGGATTTTGTCCTCCTGTGTCAAAAAACATGGGGGGGGGAGATTATGTGGGGGGGGGATTATGTCCGTGTCCCATATGTGGCTGTGACTGGAGAAATGGGGCCTGTGTTTCATTGATGGAACAGCGAACGGATGCACAGGCTGATATGTATCTACACTGGTCGTAAAACCCATAAGACCCATTTATCCAGTCACAGCCACATATATGGTCAGTAAGCCCCTATGCATATCACTGTCAAGATAATAACTATATTGTCCAATTATAACCAACATAGGTACATATATACACAATATGGGGATACGCATTAGTATAGAATAGCATACTATTTATTGACTTAAACTATATAGTTTCTCGTCGAAACGGAAACAAGGTGTATGATCACGTGGTACTAACAACAACAATAAGTACCGATTCAAAGTACGTATTATTTTATAGTGTCCTTATTACGTAACGGATCTTGATGTAATATGGCGCATCAAACGCGTCTTGTTAAGCTGCATTTGGTGATCTCTTTATTTTCGACCAAACTTCTGTCGTTTCTCCGACACGGAAATTGATTCTTCGCGAAAACGACATAAGTCTGTGCCAAACTCATGCAGCTCACGAAGACGCGTTTGCTGCTCCATATTTCATCAAAATCAGTTGCATATTAAGGAAAATATCAAATAATAATTACTTTGGAGTGGGCGACATTGTTGTTGTTGTTGTAACCACGTGATCATGCACCTTGGGAAATGTATACAACATACATGAAAGAAACAATATACATGGACCATTATACTGAATTATACAGGAGTTTTCACACAGAATATGCATACAAATGTAGTATTCACTGCTTGGCCACGACAAAGCGTTGTATACGTTGTAAAGTCAAAGTTCAATGAAAATATAGACAAAGAGGTACGAAAGTATGCATAAATTAAAAATGGCCGCGAAATATCGATACTAATCGACAGTGTGACAGTGTGGTAGCGTAGCATTATTATATAGTGAAACCTCTCTAAACATGACACACTTGGAGCTCCCCAGTGTGTCCGGATTAGAGAGGTTTCACTGTAATTCAGGCATAAATGACAATTACCATGCTCCAGATAAGCTGCGTATTTGCGTAAATACCCAATTAAGATTGCCAAAAACCCAATTGAAATCAGACGTAGCGAGTATCAAAAAGCAATAACAAATTTGTGGTACCTTATCATGCTACAGAAAACAATAAATAGACCACAAATACAGCATATTTTTCTTATTTTCCATGAAAACACATCTTGGTATTTCATTAGAATTGTCTCCAAGGAGACAATTCTAATGAAATGCCAAGACATGTTTTCATTTCGAAGCAAACTATTCAATACTTACCAAATTAAAATATTTAAATACCCAATTGCTTCAGATATGATGGAGTGAAAATACTCAATTACTAATATCTTATCTGGAGCATGCATTACATAAGGTCCCTTTTACCAGTCGGCGGTTCATATTTTGACAAGTTACTTAATACAATCTATTATCTGTCACTGAACTGTGTATGCAGACCATGCTAGGGAGATGAAGCACGAAGCAGCCTATGTGATTGCTGTCTGGAATTTTGATTTCGAATCAAACAGAACGCTAAACTTTTGTATTTACAAAACCTGACAAAGTAGATTTTATTATTGTATTATTATTATTATAAGGTTTGATCATGTCTAGCCGTGTGCAAACGTTTGCTGTGGCCCGAGGGAACTGTTTGAACCCCAAGGCCGCAGGCCGCGGGTTCAAACAGTTACCGAGGAACGCTTGCACACGGCTGGACATGATCAAACGTTATTGTTACATTTCCAACAAAAAACTGATGTAATTTGAGCATTATATTCAGTATTTTCAGTACTTTTATAAAATCGTCTCATTCACGTAGATAATTTTCGGTATGCATATTCCGGGGCCGCGTCATGAACGTCAGGAACGTCATGAAGTAATGACGTCATGAAGGCACTTCCGCGTAGTGACGTCATGAAGGCACTTTCATTACGCGCAGCCCCGGAATGAGCATTGCCTAAAGCCATGTGCAAACAGCACGCGCTATTTGTTTGCACATAATTATGTGCAAACAACGGAAACCACGTAACAATATATGTTTGATTTCGGGTACACATTTCGATATGATTTTTTTAAACGAGTTTACTGATTTCATATGAAACGAGGCTATGACGAAGTTATGCTTTCTAAATCAGGGTGTATGGATTAGACATTCCGGTCCGGCTTTCGACTTTCGTTCCGGCTTTACGGGGTCCATGTTTTAAGAAATGACGACGCGAACGTCTCTATTCTCGATTTTACGGAATGGGTCGAGGGTCGACTATCATAATTTTACACTTACGAACATTTTAGTCGCACGAAGTTTAGTGAAACGGACCCCAGATGAGGATAGCTAAAACATGTGGCGGTCTGGAATGTTGAAATTTCTACTTCAAATGCCTTTAATGTGTACACTTTCTTTACACATACAATGTATACAAGTTCCACACCGTGCATATTCGTCACAGGTTAGATATATGATTATAGAAAATAAATTTTGAATAAATTCATTACCATTCATTTTCGACCATATTTCGCCAATTTCTCCCGTTTAATGCGCAAGGCACGCTACAGCGCCTGGAACCTCACCGCGCTACAATAGTGAAATTAATCCGCGAAGTAATGAACACGGGATTATTTCAGAATACATCAATGATTGGCTATGGAACAGGCAATCATTGATGTGTTTTGACAAAATCCAGTGTTGTGTACGACAGAGCTGAGACGACTGTTGCCTATTCCTCCACGTGGTACGATGTTGTTTTTGACCAATATATTAACCTCGGTCAGTACAATTTGAAGTCTGGTAATAATACATGTAAAGGTTGTTGTTTTATACACCAGGGGGCAGCTTCACTAAACTTCGTAAGACTAAAATGTTCGTAAGTGTAAAATTATGATAGTCTGTAAATTTCACATTAATATTGTTTTCTTGTAAATAATTATTGGATTTACCTTTATTGAGCATAGGCTGCATATGCAGCCTATGCTCAATATATGTAAATCCATAAATTGAAATTTACAGACGATCTTAAATTTGCACTTACGAACATTGTAGTCGTAAGAAGTTTAGTGAAACGGCATCGTTGAGAAATTGACATCGTACCACGTGGAGGAATAGGCAACAGTCCAAAATGCGCCAGAACGCAGGAAATGCGATGTAGATTCCACCGGACCCCACTAGCGCTATCCCGAGCTCTGCTCGGTCGACTATTTTACAATACTTGACTATATTATAGTATAGTATATATAATATAGGATATTATATATAATATAGTCAAGTATTGCAAAATAGTTACGCCCCCCCCCCCCTAACCCGAAATCATGGGTCCGCGCCTGGGTCACCTCCCTACAAGAGCCTCTTCTCAACAGCCAACATTGTGTCTTCCCATTGTAGGCTCTTGTTGTCGATACATGTATTGCGCTGCATAGTCAATATTAATTGTCATGCTCTGATTGCGTCTTCCCATAGGTGTCTGTTTTAGACAGTTTGCGCTGTATATTCAATTCTAAAGGTACATGCCCGCTCTGTAGGCACACACTGTTCTTTATAGGAATTAAATAAGTGTATACCGGTAATTGTGTCACTATTCCACCAGTTCTAAAAATTACGAGTGACCACTATACAGATATACTCATTTAGAAATAAGTATTGTACTGATGGTATCAGGCTATTTTCAGGCATGATGTGTTTTTTATTATTTATACAGTGCAACCTCTCTACAACAGCCACCCATGGGAAGAGGCAACATTGGCTGTTATAGAGAGGTGGCTGTTGTAGGGAGGTTAATGCTGAATACAATTTTATCGTCTGATGTTTATTTATTTTCTTCAATAATTCTCAATAAAAACATGTTTTGACAGCATTTTAGAATCATTTCCAATGGAAATGATTCTAAAATGCTGTCAAAACATGTTTTTATTGAGAAAGAATGCAAAATCAACATCAAACGACAATGTTCATGCTCAGCAGTGTAAGGGTTAGATATAGAGGAAATCATCCATTTGGGATATGAAATAGCGGCTGTTACAGAGAGGTGGCTGTTGTAGAGAGGTGGCCGTTCGGGGAGGTTCGACTGTACTAATTAAATGCGTCACCGGACAAAATAATATTTTCGACAGATTATAAAGTATGATCATTGCATCAAAAAATAAATCACAACATAAATACAGAGAATAAATAGTAATGTCCATTAGCATTTCAAGGAAACATGGTTATCGCACCTGATATCAGTGTGGAAATTTACGTCTGATATAAAATGTATAATAATGTAAATCAATACGTGGGGTAATGGTGAATGAATGTTTATTTTTGCAGAAAAAGTCTCAGATGATGTGTCAGATATAAAGAACCTTTAATATTCAATCTCAAATTTTTCGTTTGATTGTATCATACATTGTATTATTAAATTCGTTGACTGATTTCATAAGAAACTTGGCATGAACCATCAGTCATACATGATCAGCTGTGAACTAAAAGCTATACACGAGTATATCAGGCCCGTACGCAGGAATTTATTTAGGGGGTGCGTTATCGACGGTACGAAGGGCTAACCATTGTGTTTTTGCACATTCACGGACAGACGGATTTTGATATGTTAATTTTTCAACCCATTTCAATCATCACACAATGATTTTCAGACCAGTCCATTTATGAACATGAGGTGTTTTTGTTCTCAAAATTATGAAAATTGCTTGCAAAATATGCAGATCCTGATAAGACGTCTCGTTACGAGCCGGCTCATCTGGATCTACACTGTTTGCCAATACCACTATACAGGCCTTCGGGTTAAGAGTGAAAGTGTTAAGGGGGGGGGGGGGGGGGGGGGGGGGGGGGGGGGGGGGGGGGGGGGGGGGGGGGGGGGGGTGGGGGGGGTGCGTACGCACCCGTCGCACCTCCTCTGCGTACGGGCCTGTGCCCACGGTGTGTAATTTTGTATACAATAACATTGTCACATCACCATAACATTGCTGCAAACATTAACATTAACGAAAATTAATGGTTTTACTAAAGGGCATCACTTTGATGTCTGATATAAAAGTTTACTGCCTATTTAAGCATGACTTCATAACAGATGACACACATTACTGTCTGTTTCACGAAATCTGCCCAAATTGTACGGCCATACAAACAATGCAATAATATAACAATTTATCAAACTTTAACCCTTTCAACCCTAAGGAACTGGAATGGACTGTGATATGCTAATGTTCCGACCAATCCAATGGTCACAAAATGATTTTCAGATTCGTCCATTTATGAAAAGGGGGTGTTTTTGTTCTCAAAAATATGAAATTATTTTCAAAAAGTGCAGATCCTGAGGAGACGGCTCGTTACGAGCCGGCTCATCTGAGTGCCCTTTTTATTTCGTGAAATTTGGTCAAATATTGATTTTATTACGAACAATTTATTGTCTGGGAATTTAACATGAGGGAAAAGGATATGAGGTAGCTGGGGGAGGAGTCAAACACAAAAAAGCAATTGGAAATGTACCCATAAACCTCACTTGATAGCTTGGAAATGATCTAAATAAGAATACACAAGTTAAATTTTGAAAATCGGTCTACTATTTCTGAAATTTCCCCATGTTAAATCACCATAGGCATAGACATAATACAATCAATATTGGACAAACATTCGCGAAATAAAAAGAAGGCTCATTCTTAAATGTTTATAAAAGTTATTATTATCGAAATAAATATTGTTTCTGCATTCTTTATATGGCCGTAACATTTGGGAAGGTTTCGTGAAACAGACAGTAGTTATTGTTGTGTGACCAGCGTAGTCCTCGACCAGCATACAATGGGGTCAGCGTATAAGTGCACACACGAACGAACACGACAGGTTGTCGTGTTCGTTCGTGTGTGCACTTACACGCTGACCCCACTGTACATGCAACTAACCAGCGCACTTGACCATGACATAGTCAGCAGCCCGCAGCTTTGTACATGGAATATGCTTTGCTTTTCACAGTTTTATACATTACATGTAACTAAAGTGTCTTGAACCATCAGGGGGGGGGGGGGTGGGGGGGGGGGGGGGAGGGGCGTTTCACTAAACTTCGTACGAACTAAAATGTTCGTAAGTGCAAACTTATGATAATCTGTAAATTGCACATCAACACTGTTGTCTTGTAAACAAGTATTGGATTTACATTTATTGAGCATAGGCTGCATATGCAGCCTATGCTCAATAAATGTAAACCCATCAATTGAAATTTCCATACGATCCTAAATTTGCGCTTACAAACAGTTTAGTCGTAAGAAGTTTAATGAAACGGGCACCTGAAGTTTCATGGACCATCAGTTACATTAGCATCGGCTCTTACACTTTTACTACACTGCAAGCTGGACCTTGCTCGACCATTGTAGTCATAGCGCAGGGCTCGTGCTCGTGCTCTGTTCTCATTCTCGAAATCAAGAAATTTGATTGGTCGAGGCTGAGTTGTGCTCAGTCTCGGCCAATGAAAGTTCCCGATTTCTTGTATGAATTTAGAACATGTGTCCGAAAGTGAAATAAGTACTTGGCAGTACAGACGGTACATTGACTTTCAACCGGCCAAATAATATGTAACACGTCATGTGATTTTGTAAATGACGTCGAAAGATAACATTCCGCATTTGCTTTGGAATTTTGGTCGTTATTTATGGAAGCTATCGTAAATTTTGTAAATAGTTTTCATGAAATATCGCACATGTTCTTAGGTACAAAATCACATGTCGCGTCTCATATGTTGCGATCAAATCAGACCCTGATCAGACTGTGCGGACACGCCATGTGATTTTGTGGCTCAGAAGATTCGTGGATTTACATTTATTGAGCATAGGCTGCATATGCAGCCTATGCTCAATAAATGTAAATCCAATAATAATGTGCGATATTTCATGACTACCATTTACAGAAACTGACAGTTGGTGACTTTTTCATAGCAAATATGGAATTCTATGCCACATTTAATCAGTAGCCTATTTCATCAACATGGCAAAGTATACTTCGCTAGCAAAGTATATTTTGAGGGAGAAATTTTCAATTTAAGGATAAATTTATTAATTTTTATTATACTGAATTTATTACATTATCACAGCCATTTTGGCTGTGATAATGTAATAAATTCAGTAAAATAATTCTGCATACTTTTAATCATCAAATATATCCAGTCGTTAAGTTCTATATGACATAATGCATTTCGGGAAAAATAAATGATTTGTTCGTCAACTTTGGACGTCATTTATGGAAAATATTCAACATTTTGTTCTAGCTTTTCATGAGATATCGGAAAAGGTACAAACCCACATGGCTTGTCAGCCACATGTGATATTGCCTCGTACAGATAAACATGTGCATTAATGATAGTGTCTCTAGGCCACCGATACCCGGATATTGTATACACGGGCTGTGATGTGGTCTCAATCCCCTGTGAGTCAGTGGCATAACTAGACGGGGCCTGAGGGGTTCGTACTGACTATAGTGTTATCGATTTAGTACGGTACGAGTATGTGTCATTTCTTTGAAGTATTTGCGAGATTACATTGTATACTGGTCCTAATACATGTAGCCCATGAGTATTAGGTGTAAAACACACCAAACCCCAAAATAATTGTTAACAAGCTGAATTTTTCAGGAAAGTTGTATAAATGTATGTAGAATAACATATAAATATATGTAGAATAACATACTAAAAGTCCCCGCAAATCAAGCTGGTGCTAACTTGGGAATTCAAGATGGCGTCCAAGATGGCTGCCATTTTTTCATTATCTTTTAATGTTCAGCTATATGGGCAAATAGGCATAAAACAGTGTTGGTTTTTTATACTCTTACCTGGATTATCTCAGATATACATTTATAAAGCAGTGTTGTTATTTCTGAAATTATAAAATTCAAGATGGCCGCCAATATGGCCGCCAAAACTTCCATATTGATGGATTGTAGGGTATTTTGTAAGAAAAAACACGAGGTAGATAGCAATATTTTCAATTTAATGTATATATTATACAATATATGGCAAGCAGTACTTAATACATTGGACATTGGAAATGCATTCATTGTCACTATTCATGGTATATACAGATTGATATGCACTCGTGTCTCGTATAATTATGAATAGTGACAGTCCTGTAAGTAAACATGCATGTAAATCCATTCCACTTTATCACTACATCATCATCAATATAGCAATAACATTGTATGATCATACATAAAATGTGACTTGTGGATTAAGAATTATGGCATTTGATACCATGGTGGACACTTCTATGTACTTTGTTATGAATGTTATGTCATTCACTCAGACTAGATAAGTGTATTAGACTCGCCACAACTTAAATAAGTCATGTTTATCTTTAAAATCACTTTCTTGTATTTATGTGCATCATTGGTGATACACATTTTAATGTTTGACAGTGGTCACACAGTTAAGTCATTTGTATTTAAGGAATAACACCCCGGGCTATTGTTCGGACTCCTTACTAACTTTAAACAGACTAAATGTAATTCATACCGCAGTAAACGCAACAAAGGACTCCACACACTTTAAACAGACCAAATGTAATTCATACCGCAGGCAATGCAACATCCCAGGGTTTTATTACTTATATTTACACTTCATTTGTCGATAGTTTCAAAACGTTAGTAACCAAATATGGCATTATATTCAAGATTCGTATTGCTTTACGTCACGTTCTTGTACTTCTTGGAACAGCGACGTTGCCGGTCAAACGCGTGACGTTAATGACGTCGTGGAGATTAATGACGTCAAACAAACTTTAACCAATTATGTGAGGCTAATGCATTTATTGGAGTATGAACGCAATAGGTTGGATGGGCATTTACATTTTGAAATTATTGGAAGTGTAAATATATTGATGTAAACGGTTGGATAATTATGTAAAGAAAGCCATGGTTTGGTAACAAATGTTTTCACATGAGTTACTCATCAGACAATTTATGTAAATGTAGAAATTTAATATAGATGTGCCTTGCAAACAACAATACTGCTTCAACAGTACCCAAGCGATACCACTGTCTAATCTTAAGTGCCACCTAAGTGTAAATTATGAGGTTATTCAGAATCATGGTCAACTGGTACGGGCGTAGTATTATTACATGTTTTTCCCATACATTGGCTGCACATCTCAGTGCAAAATAACCCAAGCTTCCTGCACCCACATGACTTTCCACATCCAGTATCACAGCCACATGAAACCATTTTCATTAGCTTATCTGGTGCAGCTGGGAGGTCAGACTCCATGGGTAACAGAACATCATCTTGCAATCTCCATCCCCATTCTATTGGAGGCATGAGTTACCCATCCATTGCTGACCATTGCTGAACAGCCAAATATGTACGATGTGAATGTTATTTGGCCGCACTTGTCGGTGGGAAACACGCAAGCTGAAATGATGAGCTACGGGAGGACCTACCAATTGCCTTTTTGTATGCAATGTGTCTGTATTTAAGTGTCTTTACTTGACCAGCTCCATACAATTTGACTAAAAATAACTATTCACCGGCATGTTCTATATCGCTATGTGTGCTTTCACTATTTCTGAACGTTTCTAGCATGTGTTTGTCCTGATGATGGTGTACAGTATTGAAAGCCTTGCGTTTTCCCTGTCTATGACGTGCAGATACTGTATCAAAACCACTTACAACATGCATAAACAACAAGTGTTTTTTGGTGTCTCCTATATCATGCTGAAGATCCTGGATGTTGTAAAGGGTCACTGGGTTACTACGGCAAAGCATATGTATTGCCACCGAAGTAATCGCTAGTGCAACAAGCATCACCAGTAAGCCAGTGTCGGTTCCAACAACCACCACTGGCTTCTCGGCATCATCAGCCAGTGCTAAGGCTGTTGAAACTATCAGGAAATCTGCATCTGCCTCTGACTGTTTCACTCTTATGCCTGCGGCTTGCGTCTCTTTACTCAGCAAGTCAATAAATCGACGTTTATTGCTGCTATTTGACAAGAATGCTGATTGTGCAGTCGTGATTTTCATATTTACATCAAATATCATGGAACGTGATGTTACCTTGCTAGCCCTTCTGTTCTGCTCCATGGCTTTGGTTGAGGTGACATTATAGCCATCAAATACAACAACTGTCCCAACACCAAAATGTTTTAGTGTGTATGCGATATATGACTGGAACACGTCATGATATGTAGATGCCTTTGGCCATAAAACTGTCACAGGTGGAAGACTCGGACCTAGGACACAAACGAAATGCCTATTAAAAATATCCAATTACCCAACCCACTTGGTCTCGTACAGTACCATATTCTATTTATAAAGGTGAGCATAAATATGGCTATTATAGAAAGAGCCCTCTCTTTTTCGGCTCGCACAAACACAATAAACATCGATTAAATGTATGACTTCTGTCTCTGGCAATCGATAAAGGTATTAGGTGCGTGAATATATTCACTTCAAATCGCTGTTTCCAGCATTTATTCAGTTATTCGCATTTTGTATACCCCATCCAAAGCGAAATTTGCGTGTACGAAATAATCTCACACAGAATCGGAGGCCGTCCGGTGTGGATTATCGGTCATATTTGACCAATAACTGATCGCCAGCTCAAGCTAAAATCGTGCACCATGACCATATACATTAGCAACTCCAACCATACAAAGTTCGTCCAATTGTGATCGTTCACCGATCTAAAAACCAATCGGGCAGACTTGGCATAGTGGAGATGCCCAGCAGCATGAAAGTATGGAATCATTTTCTCAACAAAGTGGAGATGAAGATCCCAATTGCCCATTCTCTCAGCACGTATGAACAGACGAAGGAGGGCGACCTGGTCAAGGTACAATACCCACAACTTGTCAGTTCTGCTTTTGTTTGCCACAGCTATAATGAGTTGTGATATTATGCCATTTAATAGCTGTACATCATCGGCAACATCAGCAGGATGAATACCTTGCAAGCTCATCTGATGGAGGGTTTTCAAATGATATGTGTCAATGTCATCAAGACAGTTTGGATTATCATATAATAGCACACAGATAAGGGACGCTGACGTCACCATGTGGGCTCGGTGTACACGTGAGTATGCATGACTCGCCAGCATGTGCACAACATATCCTTTGGCATACACCGTTTCCCACAGATCTGCCAGTCCGCTATCAGTCATGATGTACCCAATGCTGCCTATGTAAGACATGAGTAGATGGACGCCACCAAGTCGAACACTGACTGTTTAGATCATTTGTTGCAGTCACTATTTCTACCGCCTTTATGTACAACGGTTGGTCAAACGCAACTGGACATATGCCAATACCATGTTTCTGATACTGGTCTTGGGAAAACGATAATGCTGTATAGATTGTGCTCAGATTTCCCCGGTCCAAGTTGATGAAGGGAAGTACTTCAATTCTAGTTTTGTTAACATTTTCATTTTGATGTGATACTTTCATGAAGCTACTCCATGACGGACAGGGGGGAAAGTTCAAGCACATAACCTGCAACCCAGAGTGTGTCTAAAGCCTTGGCAGAAATGACATATGTAGGTTCCATTTCAGGTGCTTTCATTGGTCCGATGATAACAGACTTTAGACCAGGAACAGCAGGTTTGCTGTATGCCTTTATGGGAACGTTTCCAAAGGCACCAACCATTTCCACCGGTGGTACACTGACTGTGCGCTTTACAGGCACTTCATCACAAGCAATACCTCCCATACCGTGGAAAATATTGTCACAAGTCACTGTAGCTACAATAAAGTCTACATTATCATACGCAAATTGGGTGAAACCACTGAATATATCGAGTGGTCTATTGTGTGATACAAGTGCAGCCTCCAACCTGTGCACTTCTCTGTACTCTGATAAATGGAATCTGCTCAGAAGATATACCAGTTCACGGGAACCATATTTTCTATGTATATACACAGCAATTGCAAGCAACAGTGGTGACATAAATGACCTTGGACGACATGAAGAAATTATGGCATGAGCTATAGCGGTAGTTCTCATATTTATTATAGGAGAACTTTTACCTTTCTGATCTAAAATACAGTGTAGAAAACGGTTTAGCGAATCTGGAACATAGTGTTGTAACATTCAATAACTCTCCGGATTTCTGATGCGCACTTTTTATCTCTAGACTTAAGAATTAAATTCTTAATTAAATGTTTAATTATTATCTAATATGGCTAACTAACCTGAATTTGAGAGAAATTGCTGAAAGAAAATCAAATTCTCCAACGGGCCATCTAATCAATATTCATGAGACCTCATTAATATTAATGAGTCAGTTGACTGAATTTAATCAATGACATGGTCAAAGACTATGTTAGGCGGGACGTTTTACGCGACGTCGTTAAGCGCAACAGCCAAAACATCAATGTTAGACGTTATCCGTGACGTCATATGTTCAAAGTTCAAAAGATCACGTCTCTACGAACTTTTCACATGATTTTTAGGATTTAAACACCATTCTGGTTTTAGACATTTAATTTCTATATTCTCTTGTATCAATCCAAATGCATGTAGTTCATTCTGACTGACTTTCGACATGGCACGACTTTCCTCTGAAATTTTTTATACAGATTTCAATACAAAGAGGGCGTGGCTAGTTAATATTGCGTTGTCACTGAAGGGTTTTGAAGCCATATTAGATTTAGATTTATCATATTTAGCATGTCACAACTAATCCGTTTCTAGTATACATTGAAAAATCATACTCAACATCTGGAAAGCCATTTAGGCGTGCCAAAAAATAATTTTGACCGTCAACATTTTAATGCTAGACACTTTGGTGCTATTTCGGGATATATTTTGGCGGCCATTTTGAATGGTGATTATGAATATTATCTATATATACTGCGTTTTGGTATATTTATATACTTATGTATATTCTGATGGTTTTTATGTATATTTATCATAGCTGAATACGACGATATAAGCAAAACACAAAAATGGCGGCCATCTTGGACGCCATGTTGAATTGCCAAGTTGGCACAAGGTTGATGTACGGGGACTTTTTTTCTGATAATGTAGAGATTATTCTGAACATATCCTGAAATTTTCAGCTTGTTATCAATTTTTTTGACCTTAAACCGTATTGCTCCTGGGCTATAATCAAGTTTAGACAAATCAATTTTGTTGTCATTAAACGTACATTCCATAAGTACGGAAGCCCATTAGTGCCACTTCACTTTTTTTTAATTTTCATTTATTCAAGATGTTTTCTTGAATTTTCAAGTTCTTTTCTTGAATTTTCAAGATCTTTTCTTGAATTTTCAAGAAAAGATCTTGACATCTTGAAAATTCAAGAAAAGATCTCGAAAAGTGGCCCTAATGGGCTTCCGTACATAAGCCTCATGTCCTCAGTCACAGTAATAATGCATGTATATGGTATACACTGTGGATATTAAGGCGGGTTATCGAGCTACGTGTCAAATAATTAATACAGGCGAAGAGAATTAACGTATAGGAAAGAAAATGTTAAAAATGTTCAGAGATCAGTAGTCACACCATAAAAAGTACACAAGAATCATACCGATTCATACGGATTCAAGATGGCGTCCAAGACGGCATAGTGGGCCACTTAAGTAAGTTGAGATATCATAACATCTTCATGTCTAATTGGTGAGAAGTGTCAAACCAGATCCGGGAATAAATAGATTGTAAGAACATTATCAGCATAAACGTGCATACACAATTCTTCCCACCAACTTCCCAGGAGCTGGCGTAGCCCCTGAGCTTCCAGTTATGATCGCCATGGTGAATTATTCATATAGCGTTGTCATTTATGTCATACTAAAGTGTCACACCATCCCACCAACTTCCCAGGAGCTGGCGTAGCTCCTGAGCTTCCAGTTATGATCGCCATGGTGAATTATTCATATAGCGTTGTCATTTATGTCATACTAAAGTGTCACACCATGTCTCATTAGCTAATTTCCCAAACGGGCCTATATTGGCAATTTACATTTGTAATACAATGCGTTAGTGATATTACTGTGCATGTGTACATACAGTGGAACCTCTCTAAACCGGACACCACGAAAAAATGTGTGATCTTATTTTTGATGAGTTCCTTGGTCATTTATCTCAGGTGATAATGTCTGTTGATGATCACATAGCACACAACTATGGCACACAACTATGGCTCAGAATGATCAAATGCCTGATTTATAGTGAACCCTCTTTAAACCGGACACCATGGGGACCTCCCAGGGTGTCCGGTCTAGAGAGGTTTCACTGTACATGTATTAGCAAACTTCACGTCCGCGGACACATACAAGAATATATCTAATATAATTGGACGCTATTAATACGTTTGATACCAATGGCTGTAAGATTATCTTACAGCAATTGGTTACGAAATTGTTCATAGCTTGTAATTGTTCTTTAACCCCTTCAACACTCTATATCAGCAGAGTTTGCAAACAGTGTAGATCCAGATGAGCCGGCTCGTAACGAGCCGTCTCATCAGGATCTACACTGTTTGCAAGTAATTTTCATATTTTATAAATGGACTAGTGTGATACTTATTTTGTAACAATTGGATTGGTTGGAAAATTTAAATATCACTGGAAATCTCGGCTATTTATGGTTGAACGTTCTGGGTATAAGGAGTTATTAATCTAGATATGCTCACGTTATCAATGGTTAGATACTTTAACCCTTTCAACACCAAGTAACTTAATGGGCTGTTCCATGCCACTGTTTCATGCTATTTCATTGGTCCATTCAAATTTTCAGGCTATTCCATTCTTCAGAAAGGGTAATTTTTTCAAATTTGATAACTATTAACAAACAGTGGAGATCCTGATGAGACGGCTCGTTACGAGCCGGCTCATCTGGATCTGCACTGTTTGCAAACATTGTCTCTATAGAGGTCTGTGGTGTTGAAAGGGTTAAGGTTCTTTAATAGCGGTTCATCTTTCGGTGTTTTATGGGTTATTCCAGTATATCTGATGGTTTAGGTGCATTGTTACCAACATATAATTTACATCACCTCCCGCGAGTTAGTACATGTATAAGTACGGTAATTTTCTTGAAGAACGGTTCATATGTTGGTGTTTTATGGGTTATTTCGGTACATCTGGTGGTTTGGGTGCATTGTTAGCAACATACAAGTTACGTCACCTGCCTCGAGTTAGGACACGTATATGTGCGGTAATTTACAAAGGTGTGAAACAGAGCTTCTACCCGCGTACGTTTTTAACCAATAACACCATTATTTGTTAATCGATAACAATACAACTGATCCCAAATTGTTTGTTTATGTTAATATATTGGAACTGAACCGCCAATGCAAATCAGACATTTATATATCATCTGAAAAAACGTCAAATATTCTCGGATATATGGTCGAGCTCTCAAAGCGGACATATTTGATTACACACTGTGTTTACAACTTTAGAGCGGGTTGTTCATTGGCTGACACGCATATAGTGGATTTTGACACATCGCGGGAAATGGCTGTCCAATCAAATAGCGCGCCACGAGTGTAATCTCCGCTTTGAAGGCTCGCCAGAAAATCTCGCAATTGTATGTATGTTAATGTCTTAAAGGTAGGAACAGATAAATGCAGTTCACGTATACTATCGGCATCAGCAGATTGATATATGTCTCATGAATCGATAGAACCCGAATGTGGAGTTTTTGGTTGAAACTTGATGATATAATTGGTCTGAAAGCAATGCATGTTGGAATTGGTTGATTGGCCAACTTTTGGAAAGGTTTCATTCCTTTGTGGGTATTTTGACAGTATAAAAGGGGTCCGAAAGTTCGGAAGATGTGTAGATAATTGAATATTTCTGTCGTGTGTAACGATTGAGCATGAGTATTACCCAAAAACGAGCGAAATCCCCCCCAAATATATATAAAAAAAATGTTCAGAAACCTATGGTTGGATCTACAGTGTATATACATCCCAAGTCTGAAATATCAATTATCGTAACTTCTAACATTGTTTGCTTGACCCATTTATTGACAACATCTTGAATGTCGAGAATATGTGATATACGACTATTGGTCAATTATATTGTCAGATTGTTTGGTCATTTACGGCGGCTATCGTGCTATAGATACCGGATACGGAACTACGTTAATGACCATAGATAAATATTGGCACGGATTGTTACACACACAAACTCCCACTCCAGGTTCTGCGGATGGCGGAAATCCCCCTTTTCGCATATAACATGTTGATTTTGCACATGAGATGTTGTTTTAATCAATGAGAATAATCATCACAAAAAATACCCTGTATAATGGGACAGACACCGTTATGCAAGGCTCATACATACGTTCCCACGAAATAACAATTCGTTCCCTCAATTTAACAATTCGTTCCCTCGAATTAACAATTCGTTCCCACGAAATAACAATTCGTTCCCACGAATTAACAATTCGTTCCCACGAAATGACAATTCGTTCCCTCAATTTAACAATTCGTTCCCTGGAATTAAGAATTCGTTCCCGTGGGAACGAATTGTTAAATTTAGGGCACAAATTGTTATTTCGTGGGAACGTATTAATAAAAAAAAGAATTCTACGTCCCCTGCGGGGCTCCGCACATGATTACTTGCAGGTTACTGAACTTGGAACATCATTTAAGCATTTACACAGCACATGGGCAATGTATGGACATGAGGATGTGATAACACAGTTAGATCATGTTCGTCCGCATGATAATCTATACTCCGCTCGCTAAAGCTCGTGGAGTATCTCCTCGTACATGCGGACGAACCGTAATATAACTGGCTTAACTGCTCGCACTTTCGGCGTTAAAATTGGCGGACTTGTCGGTTGGACGTCATGTTGCTTAGTCTAAGCCACAGATGGCGAACAATTCCATGACGGTGTCTTCTAGTATAATTATATAAATTTGACGTTAAGTATGGCGGTATATTTTTCTGTTACCTGTGGTTGAAAGTAAGCAACGTGACGCCAAACCGACACATTCCTCCGCCAATTCTAACGTCAAATATGCCCCGGAAAAGTTCTAAGGACTGTTACTCGTGATATTCCAAGTTTTGTAAATTCTGGTCTTTTGCTTTATAATTTGCGGGACGAAGATACACTTGGGAAAATAAACATGTATCCGGGTAACAGTTATTTTAACACGTCGTGTATTATCAACGTGCCATGATAACGTGGTTACAACAACAACAATTACTGAAATTTCCAGAAATCTCGGTACGTTGGACCAAACTCCTGATGTATTGCGAGGAATCGATTTCCGTGTTTACTGACACGGAAATGATTCTTCGCAAAAAAACGACATAAGTATGTGCCGAACTCTCGAGACCACCAAATGCAGCTCATGAAGACGCGTTTGCTGTGCCATATTTCACCAAACTCCGTTGCATATTTACGAAAATATAAAATAATACTTACTTTGGAGTGGGCGCGCTTTCAACATTTTCAGCCATTGCTGTTGTTGTTGTAACCACGTGATCATGCACCTTGATTATCGCAAATGCTGTCAATACGAATGGGTTGGTGCGAGACACGCGGCGTTAAGCATAGTAAGTGTGCTCTGTGGCCGTGACTACCGGGTTTGGAAGGTCCTTGAGCCAATTCCTACCTTTACATATTATAAGATAAAATAAAATGGCCGTGACTGGAAAAAATGGGGCTCATGAGATTTTCTGGTATGCTTAGCTCTGCATGTGGTAGCAAACGCACACAGTCTGATAATGATGCATTAAGTTGGTTAATGTGTCCAGGGTGGTCACAGGAGATTGAGTTTATCTCTCTTAACAATTATTTAACATATTTTTAATGTTTAATTAGTGAATATCCACAGCAGGATGGATGCAGATTATGGGACAAGAGACCCCACACCATCCACACTACAATGAAAGTTGCAAATATTAACCAAATGTGTGGTAAATATTTAGGTTATATAGGAAACATCAATGGTGATGGCACACCTTAAACGCATGAACATAAAGGCGGATAGTGCGGATGCGCAGTCTGATCTGGGTCTGCACTGGTCGCAAATCCATAGACCCAGTTTCTCAATCCACGGCCACGACTATGGAATGAAATATGACCACGACAAAAGCACAAAAGCATGGCCACCAACCGGGATAAAAAGGATAGAAGTCAATAGGAAGCGCCACCCTCTAATAGCATTAGCAGGTAATATAACAATGTAACGGCTGAGTCTCCATATATCATGTGCACGCACACTCGGCCCTCTTCACGGTCTGACATATCGGCATTGTGCAATAGGAGAATGAACTAACTAGGTTAAACTCACCGCCTCATCGTCTCCGTCATTTAATGCACATATTTCGACTGTAACGCATATATTAGTAAATTTGGAAACAAATGGGCCAACGGCCATTGGCCTGATCATTTACGGGTACATGGAAGGTCTTCGAGCCATTTCCCACCCTTAAATATAAGAAAAAACAACAGAAGCGCCTGTACTATGGCGACATGCGAACAGGAACCGCATGAACTATGGCGACACGTCAACAGGAAGCGACTAGAATATGGTGACACGTCAACGGGAAGCGAGTTGACTATGGCGACAAGTCAACAGGAAGCGAGTTGACTATGGCGACAAGTCAACAGGAAGAGAATGAACGATGGCGACACGTCAACAGGAAACGAATAGACTATGGCGACACGTCAACAGGAAGCGAGTTGAATATGGCGATAAGTCAACAGGAAGCGCATGAACTATGACGACACGTCATCAGGAAGCGCTTGAACTATGGCGATACGTCAACAGGAAGAGCATGGACTATGGCGACAAGTCATCAGTGAGCGTCTGGACTATGGCGCCAAATCAACAGGAAGCGCATGGACTATGGCGACACGGCAACATGAAACGCCTGGACTATGGCGACACGTCAACAGGAAGCGCCAGGACTATGACAACTCGGCACGATGTCTGTCAAGGGAGATAACCCAGTAACATAGATCCAAACTGTCTCCGCCATATCCGGAATGTCTGGGGAAATAATAGGAACAAACATGGGGATAATTTAGCACGTGATAGTGACGTCGAGATGAATATTTCCGTTACATAGTAACAATGATATGCGGTGAACATACCTTGCACAGTCATTTGAGGCATTGTTGTGTCTCATATGTCGCTGTTACTGCAGAAATGGGGCTTATGGGATTTGTGACCAGTGTAGCTTCTAATCAATATAACACTCCTGTTGCCTGATAACGATCTATATTGCTTGTGGGAAGCATGACGGGTGTTTCATTGATGAAATGGCGAACCGTGCAAATCCTGATCCGACTGTGCGGATGCACAGGCTGATCTGGATCTACACTGGTCGCAAAACCCATAAGCCCCATTTCTCTAGACACAGCCACATAATTATAATGTCTGCGTTTCGTCACAGTACTAGTCCGTGTATTTTCAGGCCCTGTTGTGTCTCCGATGATGTCTCGGTTTCATCACAATGCTAGGCCGTGTATATACCTGTCGCTGACTTTTCAGGCCCAGTTGTGTCTCCGATGATGTCTCGGTTTAGTCACAATGCTAGGCCGTGTATACACCTGTCGCTGACCTTTCAGGCCCAGTTGTGTCTCCGATGATGTCTCGGTTTCGTCACAATGCTAGGCCGTGTATATACCTGTCGCTGACTTTTCAGGCCCAGTTGTGTCTCCGATGATATCTCGGTTTAGTCACAATGCTAGGCCGTGTATATACCTGTCGCTGACTTTTCAGGCCCAGTTGTGTCTCCGATGATGTCTCGGTTTAGTCACAATGCTAGGCCGTGTATATACCTGTCGCTGACTTTTCAGGCCCAGTTGTGTCTCCGATGATGTCTCGGTTTAGTCACAATGCTAGGCCGTGTATATACCTGTCGCTGACTTTTCAGGCCCAGTTGTGTCCCCGATGATGTCTCGGTTTAGTCACAATGCTAGGCCGTGTATATACCTGTCGCTGACTTTTCAGGCCCAGTTGTGTCTCCGATGATGTCCCGGTTTAGTCACAATGCTAGGCCGTGTATATACCTGTCGCTGACTTTTCAGGCCCAGTTGTGTCTCCGATGATGTCTCGGTTTAGTCACAATGCTAGGCCGTGTATATACCTGTCGCTGACTTTTCAGGCCCAGTTGTGTCTCCGATGATGTCTCGGTTTAGTCACAATGCTAGGCCGTGTATATACCTGTCGCTGACTTTTCAGGCCCAGTTGTGTCTCCGATGATATCTCGGTTTAGTCACAATGCTAGGACCGTGTATATTACCTGTCGCTTGACTTTTCAGGCCCAGTATTTGTGTCCCCGATGATCTCCCGGTTTAGTCACAATGCTAGGCCGTGTATATACCTGTCGCTGACTTTTCAGGCCCTATTGTGTCTCCGATGATGTCCCGGTTTAGTCACAATGCTAGGCCGTGTATATACCTGTCGCTGACTTTTCAGGCCCTGTTGTATCTTCGATGATGTCTCGGTTTCGCCACAATGCTAGACCGTGTATATACCTGTCGCTGACTGTTCAGGCCCTGTTGTGTCTGAGATGATGTCTCGGTTTCGTCGCAATGCTAGGCCGTGTATTAATGCTGGCGCTAACTTTCAGGCCCTGTTGTGACTCCGATGATGTTTGGTTACGTCACAATGCTAGGCCGTTTATATACCTGTCTCTGTTTTCAGAGATGATGATGTCTCAGGTATTCAATATGACATTGTGTTTTCACTTTCTGGACTGCAATTTACCTATACATGTATTAACAAGATGCAAAATATTATTTTGATAGATGCTGCGTTGTTTTCTACTTCACATTATTCTTTATCCTTAACTGAAATACACAGGGGAGATCATTTTGTACTATAATGAAGTTCCGCAATTACTGTACCAGAAAACAAAATTTGAGAACCATAACGTTTTATGGTTTTGTTTTTGTTTAGATGCATGTACATATGGAAGTAGTTTTCCATTCTAGACATTTATTAAGTTAACATTACATTAGCAACCGTCGGTTGTACAAAATAAAGCGTTCGCAAAGAATTAGTTATTTTTGCCATTCCTAAGTTTTCTTTTCAGACGACTCATCGGTACTGTTGATTTCAGAAATACGATATAAACATACAATTTTTAACTAAAATATGTCATCACGTTCTGTACATATCTGGAACCAAGTGCCTTGGACTGTCGCAATTTCGATCTGACACCATATATCGCACGAGCGACTCCTGTAATGGCAATTACATAATGTGAGCGGATGAATATTTCATCACGCGCTGCAGGTGATTAGATCGACGTTGTGTAATATCAAATATGGTGAGCCCATACAGACAGAGAGAGAGAGAGAGAGAGAGAGAGAGAGAGAGAGAGAGAGAGAGAGAGAGAGAGAGAGAGAGAGAGAGAGAGAGAGAGAGAGAGAGAGAGAGAGAGAGAGAGAGCCTAATGCCATAGTCATTGTGTCACGTTTTGGCCGCGACGTTGTGTCCCGTTTCTGACCCCAACGATTTGCAAATTTCGGCCGGGTGCCACGTTGTCCACACGTGCTAGGCACGCCGCCGCTGGCTTTTCCCCACAACGTACTACAACGTGGCAACAACGTGGCAAGAGCAAAGTACAGCGTAGTACAACGTGGCTACACCGTAGCAAAGATGTAACAGAACGTGAACATAGCACGCACAGCCAGTTGCGACGTTCTGATGCGTTTGTTGACACGTTGTGCTGCGGTATGCTACGTTGTAGCCTCGTTGCACCCACGTTAGCTACGTTATGAGCTGCGTTATGCTATGCTACGTTGTACCACGTTGTGCTACGTCTGCTACGTTGTGGTAAGCTATGATAGGTCGTGATATGCTATGATGCGTTATGAGCGGCGTTATGCTACGTTGTACGACGTTGTACGACGTTGTGCTACGTCTGCTACGTTGTGGTAAGTTATGATAGGTCGTGATACGCTATGATGCGCTCCTACGGCAGCGAAGTATAACGAGGCACAACGTGGCACAACGTGGCGTCAGCGAGACTTTGATCTTCCGAAATTCGCAAATCAGAAACGAGGCACAACGGCGCGGGCAAAAGGTGCCACTATGACTGGGGTAATAGAAGGAAACAGATTGTCGCCACGTTCTGTCACGTCATTGCTACGTTGTTGCCACGTCATACTATGTTGTACCACGTTCTTGCTACGTTGTGGGGAAAAGCCAACGAATTTTTAACATGTCCAACATAAAAGATTCCAGTTCAAGTTGTGTCACGTTTGATCACGTTATAGCTACGTTGTTCCACGTTTGCTCACGTTGTAGCCACATTCTACCACGTTTCCCAACGTAGCTAATCGTGACACTATGACTGGTGTGTTACAGTGAACTCCTCGTTTTGCCACACATGGAGTATTGTACCGTGATAATTCCTAGGCGGGGGATGGCGACCGAGTTCCCTGCTCTATCGATTTCGGTAGTTGACGAGACTCATTGTCAACGGCCGCATACATCACGTGACCCACGAAATGGATCATTTAACATTTAAGTCCAGTAGCCTATTTCACCAACATTGCAAAGTATACTTTTCTAGCAAAGTATACTTTGAGTGAGAAATTTTTAATTTTAGGATAAATTTATAAATTTGTATTATACTTAATTTATTACATTATCACAGCCATTTTGGCTGTGATAATTTAATACATTTAGTATAATAATTCTGCATAGCTTTTAATCATTAAATATATGCAGTCGTTAGTTCTATATGAAATAATGAATTTCAGGAAAAATAAATGATTACTCCCTCAAAGTATACTCTGCTAGAAAAGTATACTTTGCAATATTGATGAAATCGGCTACAATTCTTTTGTGGATGTTTAGGCCTAAAACAAAAATAAATCCCAATTTCGATCTCTTTCGCCATGAGATTTTAAGCTGGTTTACTATTTGTTATATCCTTTAAACCAAGCTGGCAATACATAAGTATACCATATTGACACGTAACTAGTAAAGTAGACCCTCTCTAAACCGGACACACAGGTAGTATTTGTGTCCTTCATTTTACTGATGGTATTGTCATCTACCTCTGATAATAACGCCTGTTCAAGTTCGCAAAGAACAGCCATCTGCTTTGGCAAGGTCCTATGCCTGATTTACAGTGGAACATATATAAATCGGACACCCTAGGGACCTCCCAGGGTGTCCGGTTTAGAGAGGTTTCACTGTAGTACTAAACAATGAAATACAAATAAATGCTGCCCTAACCTAGTATATTCCGGTCTGTTGCCAACACCACAGCTATTATTTATGCCTTACTGTCTGTTTGTACAAACATGTTGCCCATTTTTACCAAAAGTGCAAAGTATGCTTGTCTTGCTAAGTACACTTTGAGGGAAAAAAATCAATTTAAGGATAAAATCTGTTAATTTTTATTAATCTGAATTTATTATATTATCACAGCCATTGTGGCTGTGATAATGTAATAAAATCAGAAAAAATAATTATGCATACTTTTAATCATCAAATATATGCCTTTCAATGCATTTCGGGTAAATTGAATGATTACTCCCTCATAGTATACTTACCTAGATAAGTATGCTTAGCAATTTTGGTGACATCGGCTACTGACCATTTGCATGGCTATAGGAACATTTCAAAAATAATATTTTCTTTTTTTTTTCATTGATATTTATGTTTAGCAAAATTTAATAATGACCTTTTTTATTTTATTTTTTTATATTTGGTCAAATATTGATCTTAACAACAATTAATGAAACAAGAATTTCTTATGTTCGTGGGAATTTAACATGGGGCACAATGTGAAAACATTTACATGTATTTCTGAAATAGTGGGCTGGTTTTCAAAATTTACTTTTTGTTTCATTTCCATGCTATCTAGCCAGGTTTCGGAGTCCACATTTTTCGACTTCTCTCCATGTTCACCAGCTCCTTTTCCCACGTGTTAAACTCCCATAGAGAACTATGTTTTCCGGGGTGTTAAAATCAATATTTGACAAAATTTCACAAAATTAAAAGGAGGCACTTTTTTTTTAAATTTTCTAATTGTGAATATTAACGAAAATAAAGTATTGTTTTTGTAATGTGGTTAGAGTCGTAAATTTTGCGGCCGGCATCGTGAAACAGGCAGACAACGCTGATAGATATATGGTATTGGTTTGCGTGCTGGGAAAAGTGACATTATATAACATGTATATCACGGTTGAATGCACGTCGCTAGGTGGATATCGTGGATTTGCATGCCCGGCTAGTCCAGGGTTAGAGCTCCAATCCAGGGATTTAGGGTACGGGATATGAAACCTCGTGTTTTCTCGGAAAACCCGGTGTGCCTACCACGTGTTAAGATTACTTGTGACGATTAAGTTTACGCATGCGCGTCTCGTTACCTTACACATTGAATACCATGGTCGAGTTTACGAGCTTGATTTGAGATTGCCAATAGATGTGAAGAAACGCTGGCATCAGTAGCCGATTGCATCAAAATTGCAAAGCATAAGTATACTTTGAGGGAGTAATCATTTATGTTTCCCGAAATGCATTATTTCATGTAGAACTAACGACTGCATATATTTGATGATTAAAAGTATGCATAATTATTATACTGAATTTATTACATTATCACAGCCAAAATGGCTGTGATAATGTCATAAATTCAGTATAATAAAACTTAGTAAATGTATCCTTAATTGAAAACGTGTCCCTGAAAGTGTGCTTAGCAAGATATTAAGCATACTTTGCAATTTTGATGAAATATGCTGCAGTACAAGATTAGCGCAATCGGCTGTGTATCAACATGGAGATTTGGAAATAAACAGCACTTTACATGCAGTATATATATTTACGACAGCGAGTCATCATCGATCGTTCGACTCTGTCTTGTAATTAACAATATTCCTGCTATATGATACTTTGCTACTAATAAACATTTAACGAAGGTTAAACGGTGTGCATTATGACTGGTGAAACGTCAACACATGCGTAAATAATGTCTATTAATATATATTTCTCAAGGGACATTCTAATCAAAAGTCTGTCAGTCAGAATGCTGTTAATTTCTGATATCAGACGCGACGTCATATAATGTGTAATTATAGTATCACACACTCGCTGACTCATTTGCGGCTGTGACGAGAGAAATGGGGCTTATGGAATATGTGGCCAGTGTAGTTCCTGATCAAATAACACATTCGTGGAACATACTAACGATCTACATTGCCCTGTTAGAAGAATGATGGGTGCTTCATTGATTGAATGGCGACCCGTGCAGATCCGGATCAGACTGTGCGGATGCACAGGCTGATCTGGATCTACACTTGTCGAAAAACCAGTAAGCCCCATTTCTCCGGTCACAGCCACATTTAAACGAACGACGAATCCGTGCGGCACCATAGCTTATCACGTTGGTACCGGGTTTCATGAAAGTGACAATATTTCTGTAAATCGCGTCGAAAGAAGCTGAAATTTCATCCTCGTTAATTTTCTGTTATTCTCCGAATATTTTGCAGATTTTGCAATAAAATGTCACGGAAACGCTTCTCCATACGATACGCGATGTTATTCCATGGACAGTTAAGGTATTAACGTGTAATTGTATATATAGTCGCAAGAGACCGTGCTAATATCTGCTGTCTATATATGGCTCAGGTATTAACTCTCCCAAGGCGGAAAGCGGAAGATTGAATTTGTCGTCTGCAATTATTTCTCATTTTACTTATTTTATCATCGCAAAGCATGGCGTAGCAGCAAATAAGAATCTTCTCCGCGGGATAGAAGTGTCGTGTGCTGATAGACATGGTTTTGAATAGAGATAACGGTAATACAAAACAACTTGACGACAAAAAGGAGTCCCCGTATTGTAAGTGTTAATGGCATCATCTGTTGAGCGTCTAGCAACCTATATATGGAGCGCCTTGAAAGCCAAAAAATGACCGACATGTATTTGCGACAAGTGTAGTCACAGATCAGACTGCGCGGATCGCGCAGTCTGATCTGAGACGACACTGTTCGCCATTACATCGATTTATCACTACGCGATGCTGTCAACAAAACGTACACACGATTATCGGCGTTCACGGTTGCCTAGTTACGACAGCTACACTGGTGAAGCCTGATTGACCGCATCTGGCCATTTCGTCATGGAGTGTGACACGCTGATTGCGTCAGTGCTGCACTGGAATCGAATTATCCGACATAATGACGTCTTATGATGTGTTCTCGAAGCAATCCATTGTGATTCTCATCTTCACGGCTTTCCATTCAACTCGCGACACAGCACGGCGATAGAGACAAAAACACACACACCGAAAAAAGGACAAAATGAAATGAAAATAAAAATAAACACACTCGACGAGACTGGTCCAATGATGGCCACGACATATACTTCTAAGCACATATAAAGAACATATTTTGAATTTTTCACAAACTAAATGACATATCCTCAGCATGAAATCATGAAATGGGTTATAGTTTTCGTTAGAAGAAAATTCAGTTAACTGTTAGTAAGTTATGCCTTATGTGCACCGAATGGTCTGGTTGAAAAACTGAATGTGTCAGCTGTTGTTTAATAGCTATTAATACCGATGACATTTTACATTCACCGTCTGTCCTTGATTACGCACAGTGAATTTAGAAAATTGCTTTTACGCAATCAAACATACGCTTGATTATCTTACAGAATTTCAGAGAGAAACGATCTTATAATGTTTGGCAACGCCATAGCAGTTAACCTGTTAACCTGCATATTGACCGAAATCGTGACCTACTGGATTAAAGCACCAAATTGTGCATACTTATTGCTCCATCGTGAGAGATTCTGGAGTAGGGGGCGGTGCCGATTTTTAAACATATATGTCAAGAGAAATTGGTTGTTTTCCAAGAGTGCCTCAACAACGTTGAATGCGCCGAAAAATGTTTTCGCATAGAGTGGAACTTCTCTAAATCGGACGCCCTGGGGGGTCCCCAGGGTGTCAGGCTTAGAGAGGTTTCACTGTAAATCAGGCATCTGATCATTCTAAGCCATAGCCGTGTGCTATGCGTTCACGAACAGACATTCTTTCTCACTCATAAGCCTCTTCATACAGTGAAACCTCTCTAAACCGGACACCCTGGGAGGTCCACAGGGTGTCCGGTATAGAGAGGTTTCACTGTAAAGTAGACATATGAATATGGCAATGCATTGAGACGTGCTTTGCGAACATGAACATGCACTATCATCAGAGATAGATGACAATGAAACCCATGAAATTAAGGATACAGAGACTGCATGTGTGTCCGGTTTAGAGAGGTTTTAATGTATTACATAACTTCGTCTTGCCAAGGATGTGTGGTGGGTGGCCTCTGGTGGGTGGGGGTTAGGGTGAGATGATAACAGATAAGTATTATTTGTATACAGTGGAAGCTCTCTAAACCGGACACCCTGGGAGGTCCCCAGGGTGTCCGGTTTAGAGATGTTCCACTGTAAACCAGACATATGACATTGCCAAGGTATGCGGCTGTGTTTTGCAAATTTGAACAGGCGTTATCATCACAAATATACACCATTTAAACCCATACAATTAAGGATACACAGACTGTCTGTGTGTCCGGTTTAGAGAGGTTCCACTGTATTAGCGTTTTAGTCTCAGCAGTTGTGTGTCACACTCTACCATATCAATACTGTATATGCAATACTGGACACATACGGTTTTAAAGCTTGGCAGTGTACGTTTATCTTCGTAATGTCTAAGATAGCAACCAAGTCATGTTATGCGCGCCAAGTCTATGTACAATTCAGACAAAACAAAATAATTTAATATTTGTGTTGATCATATTTATCCCGTGAACACAGTGCGTATGTGCCGTGAAACACGGTGCCGTGGAACTTTTTTGATATCCTGTCAATATGACCTAATCACTGCGCATGAATATGTGCGGTTGTCATGCTAGCCGATTCTCCGATTTTCATGATGCGGCTGGGATTATTTTTTTTTGCATTTTAAAGCCATTTGTAGGTGCTGACGGGATAAATAGAATAGTAGGTTAGTGCCGTGAATGGGAAAAATATCTGGCGTGGCACGGAAACGGGATGTGCTCGGTAGAGCCTCGCCTATCCCGTTTCCTAAGCCTTGCAAGTTATGTTTTCCCATTCACGACACTGACCTACTATTCTCTATATCAGTACACTGGTTTAATACAAATATCATTAAATCATCTATGATGTACATGTGATGTATGGCGAGCGATCAAATATCACATCACGTATATGATATGATCAATTGTAGCAACCTATTGCACAGTTCTGGATCTTTGATATGAACAGAATATGCGGAAACAGATTAATAGACATAATTGTATATGTTTACCTCATTTCTGAACCAAAATTGTACCGTAGTGGTCTGAAAAGAAATCATTTGTTTGGTTAAATAATCGATCATAAAAAAAATATCGATGAATAATTCCAGCACAAAAATATTTACACAATTCCCTAACATTTGATTGGTCCGTAGCAAGTCTCTGTCCAAAATTTATATCCCAGTAAACTCCAATGCCGAACTACTTTCCGTAACCGTCAGGCGCAGTTAAAATAATTCTTAAGAAAACGGAAAATAAACACATTTTCTTGATGAATTTATTTCAAATGCTGGAATTATAAGGAATTAATGGCCTTATTGTGGAATTTATCGGGGATATAAACTTGGAAAAGTCGCGGGAATACTGGACGAGGCCTTCCGGCCTTCGTCCAGTATTCCCGCGACTTTTCCAAGTTTATACCCCGATAAATTCTACAAAAAGGCCATTCATTCCTATATTACAAAAGTGGAACCTCTTTAAACCGGACACAGGGAAAAGTTAGTTGTGCTTGATAATGATAGGTTTGATTATATTCGATGTTAACGTCTGTTCATGATCACAAACCACTCACGCGTGTCTCCCAGTAGTCATCTGCCTGTTTTACAGTGGAACCTATATAAACCGGACACCCTGGGGACCTCACAGGGTGTCCGGTTTAGAGAGGTTCCACTGTATATAGGGTTTATTCAACTACCATTTTGAAGACATATGTAAATCCGATAAAGAAACGAGTACGGAGCACGAGTTTTTTATCGGATTTACCAGATGTCAAGTGAAATAAATCCGGTATTTCAAAATGGTAGTGGAATAAATTATATATTGCATGCTCTTCGAAAAATGTGAAATATGAACTTAGATCAGCTTATAACGTTGTCAAAATTTCAATTTCTACGTTAGCGTATGAATTGTTTCTTCGCCGGAAATGACGTCAAAACGTGACGTCAATTACGTCTCGCGAACGTCTAAGGGAAAATATTTATTTTCAAGAAAAGAAATCACTCCAGAATCACGGTAAATCACTGGGTAGCATGTAATATATATTTCTATTGGTGACATAGTATTTTCATGGCACAAGTAACACAATGCATGATCACGTGGTTGCAACAACAATTACAGAAACTTCCAGAAGCGCCTCCGATTCAAGGTACGTATTCTTTTATATGGTCCTTATTATGAAACGGATTTTGATTGTATTGCTAACATGGCGCATCAAACGCATCTTGTTCAGCTGCATTTGGTGTTCTCGGTACATTGACCCAAACTTCTGTCGTTTTTGCGAAGAATCGATTTCCGTGTTTACCATGTTTACTGACACGGAAATGGATTCTTCGCAAACAACTACATAAGTATGTGCCGAAGTCACGAGACCACCAAATGCAGCTCATGAAGACGTATTTGCTGCGCCATATTTCATCAAAATCCGTTGCATATTGAGGAAACTATCAAATGATACTTACTTTGGAGTGGGCGCGCTTTCAACACTTCAAGTTGTTATTGTTCTAACCACATGATCATGCACCTTGAGTAAGCACTAGTTGTTTCATAAGTCGTGCTCGCTGATACATTAATATAGAGAATAGTAGGTTAGTGCCGTGAATGGGAAAAAATATCCGGCAATACTCATGAATTTCTTTATTTCTCATCAGAAGTATATGTTGTGACCACTCATTTGAACCGTCTCGCCGAGACGGTTCAAATGAATGGTCACAACATATACTTTGGTTCAGAAATAAGGAAAATAGATAGAGAATAGTAGGTTAGTGCCGTGAATGGGAAAAAAATATCTGAGCACATCCCGTTTCCGAGCCGCGCCAGATATTTTTCCCATTCACGGCACTAACCTACTATTCTATTTATCCCGTCAACACCTACAAATGGCTGTAAAATACAAAAATTGTATTGACTGGATATCAAAAATGTTTCACGGCACCGTGTTTCACGGCACATACGCACTGTGTTGACGGAAGAAAGTGGGAATGCATTACATAGAGGACATTCCACAGTACATTTGAATAGCGGGAAATAATACACGAGTGTACGTAGGCTTCCATATGGTGCGAATATGTCCGCAAGAAACGAATACGCCCGCAGTGAGTTTGGAGGTCGTTTCAAGGTATTCGGTGAATTTTCGACATATATACAGCGATATAATGTATGGTTTGAGTTTTAGAACATCACGACATCGGCCTTTGTTCGTCCTCTGTTGTCTAGAGTGGAGATAATTTGTCTGGGATACATCAATCCCAGACATACATTCAACATGGTAATGCTTTCTAATGTATGTAATGTATATTACTGTGAAACCTCTCTAGAGAGGACACCCTGGGAGGTCCCCAGGGTGTCCGGTTTAGAGATGTTCCACTGTAATTCCGATGCAAGTGCACTGAAACATATGCCTGTGTGCATTGCAATCACGAACACTGGTAAACATCAGTGATATTTGACAGTGACATCGGTCATAATTTAACACATCGCAATATTGTTCGGTTTAGAGAGGTTCCACTGTATATATGCGGCTGTGAGTGGAGAACTGTGGCTTATGATATTTGCACCAAGTACAGACACAGGCCGATCGAGATTGGATCGGGAGACATCACCGTGCATAAATGTAGCGATGTGGCAATGTGCTCATGATGAACATCATCCATGTTTGACTGTGACTGACAACATGCGGCGTATGGTCATTGCGACCAGTCTAGATCAAACCATCGCGCAGACTGGTCAGGGTCTGTAGCCGATTTCATGAAAATTGCAAAGTATACTTTCCTAGCAAAGGGAGAAATTTTCAATTTTAGGATAAATTTATTAATTTTTATTATACTGAATTTATTACATGATCACAGCCATTTTGGCTGTGATAATATAATAAATTCAGTATAATAATTCTGCATACTTTTATTCATAACATATATGCAGTTGGTAGTTCTATATGAAATAATGCATTTCGGGAAAAATAAATGATTCCTCAAAGTATACTTTGCTAGAAAAGTATACTTTGCAATGTTGGTGAAATCGGCTACTGGACCGTTGGTAACTGAGACATGGAAACTGCGGACACACATCAGACAAACGTATATAGATAGCCTTATCAAGATGGAGGAGAGAGCTAGCAGAGCAGGAGCTATGCTTGTCACAACTGCATTAAGTCTCATTTCTCCATCTGCGGCGACAGAAATATAGCTAAAGGGCAATAGCTGCATTATGTGCATGGATGAGCCATTTACGTAAATAAGTGATATGACATACCTATCAAGGGATCGCCTTGAATTCCGGGACGGCTCACGAGAGATCAGTAGCCTGTTTCACCAACATTGCGAAGTATGCTTATCTTGCTAAGTACACTATGAGGTAGAAATTTTCAATTTAATGATACATTTATTAATTTTTATTATAGTGAATGTATTACATTATCACAGCCATTTAGATAAGTATGCTTAGCAGTTTTGGTGAAATCGGCTACAGGCCCGGGTAATGGGATAACGACGGCTTCAAACAACATGGGCTCGCCGAGGGAAATTAAGGGCCAATATGCATATGGATTGTAGGTACTTGAAACATGTGTGACCAGTGTAGATTCTGATCATCATTGCACTGTTACATGCAGTCATTATATGTGGCTGTGACTGGAGAAATGGGGCTCATAGGATTTGTGGCCAGTGAAGCTCCTGACTCCTGTAGCATGACACCGATATATCGTTTGTTAGAAGCATGACGGGTGTTGCATTGCTGGAATGGTGAAGTGTGCGTATCCTGCTGCGTTGGATCTACATTGGTCGCAAACCCGATAAGCCCCATTTCTCCAGTCACAGTCAAATATGCTTATAAATAGATGATCTTACATGAATGATGATTTAAAATGATATTTATTAAACGTGTTCACTGATTTCACTAGAAACGAGGGTATGCCGAGAAATCGGCCCACGAGTATAATCAAAGGACTGAAAGTCCTGAAATCCTTCGCAGTACGTGCTTGTGGAGGACAACTATACTAAGAATTCATTTGTTGGAAAGTACATTGTAGTCTTCAGAATTGGCACCAGGAGGGATGCGGAACTTTGCGGAATAGATGTATTGTGGCTTATCAGTAGTTGAGACAGCAACTATTCAAATGGTCAGCTACATACAAGTTTCACTTGCTCAATAATTTCCCGACTATATATACTCACAGGATATATTTCTTTGTCATATGTTATTATACACTAGTTCTGAAATATATATACATTACCATAGCAGCCATGGTAACCAATATTGGAAAACACAAAAATAGTATTTGTTGAAAAGGTGTTTACTTTTTGAAAATCAATGCAATACACCCGAGTACTGTTACCATCTAGCAATACACTTAACATGTGAACGTTTAATAATATTGGTTGTCATGGCAACCATTTTAATATTTCACACAACAAATCATATATACTCCATTTAAAATCAATATATTCGTGGAATCAGTATACATTATCAATGCTGCAAAAACAATATTTATCTTGACAAACATGATTGTTCAAAGTAATTTCACCTTGACCTTGGACATGAAGGCCACATGGGTGTGGCACATGTATGGAATGAAAATATGGATGATGATAAGGAAGTATATGAAGTTTGAAGTCAATCTGACTTACGGTTGCAGAAAACTATAAGGCAAATCGTACGGATGCAAATGTCTAAGTAATTTGACCTTGACCTTGGAAATGAAGGCCGCATGAGTGTGGTATGGAATGAAAATATTGTTGATGATAAGGAAGTATATGACGTTTGAGGTCCATCCGTCACAGAGATAATGGGTACCCAAACTCTTTAACGTGGACGGACGGAATTACGAAAACTATAACCCTTCGACATACTTTGTAAGCCGGGGGGGGGGTATATCTGTTGTTTTGTATACACAGTTTAAACTTTATATATTTTACAACAATTACAAACAAGAGCGAGCAGTTATGAATGAAACACGACAGGTGACATATGTCATCAGTCCCTTTTTTTCCTGTCACAGTCATAGCTCAGGAACTAGACTGGTGACATATGTCATCAGTCCATTTCCTCCTGACACAGTCTCCTAAATTTAAAATTCATATCATTTTCCAATTCAAATAGGAATCCTCAGCGATTTGTAACCCGGAGGATATAACAAAAACGTTCTACTTTCACTTTCATTTCATCTACACATTCAATTAAATGATGCCGAAATATTTATTTAAATTAATATCTAATTATTTAAATATACTTTTTTTTAATTCATAATACAAATAATCTAGAGATAATTATTATCCTTATTCAAACTCAAGACAACGTGTCCTTTGTGAAGTGTATCGTACTGTATATGCTGTGTAACTTCAAGTCGCAAGACTGTCGGCAGCGTATGCGCTAACACACACGACGTGTACTTATCAAAACATTGCTAGCACCTCTTTGGAAAGTTTGGATTTCCGCGAACTGTTTTTACTAAATTCATTATAGATTAGTTGATTGTTTAAGTAAAATGGAGACGGATTAACAATATCGATGGCTCAAGATGATTAAAACAGTATGTAACTGTCAAAAAAACAATGTTTCTGCTTGAATCATCATCATTTCGCTGTCCAATGTCGGATTTTATCGAGCCATTGACATATGTAGCGTTCAGAATGTAAGCTTTAATCTGATTGGTCACATGGAAATCCCGCCCCCTACTATATCATTCCGCAAAAATCAACATACATAACAAAGAACTCATATTAATACATAACAGTTAATAGTTTATAAAGTATACAAAAACTTTTGCAATAACACACACATAGCACAAAAATTCAAACAACACATGTATTACGCTAAAACGGTAAGATAGCTCGCTGTTTTACTGTTGTTGAACTACTTTTTTATGGCGTAGTACCGCGTGTTTTCTAAAGTTAAACCAGCAAACAGTGACACTGCGACCGCCACTTAACTCATTAGCATATCTGCAATGACTGAGAATGTTCATATAGTTACTAAATCCGAGCTAGCTCGGATAATAACCCCACCAACGTCGCGCCTCGCGATACCGCCACTCTGTGCATCTGTAAGGAAATGAAATGTATGCATGTACATTATATTAAGGAAGGCTTGTGTCGTCTTGCTCTGATAATATACTAGCAGGTTTGCTGCACGGGTGAATATATATGGGTTAGAAAGCACTAAACAGTTTACTGTGTAACTTATGCACGGATGAATATATATGGGTTAACACTAAACAATTTTCTGTGTAACTTAAAGACTGACTGATATAATATGACCTTTTGTTTCAAATGTAGTAGAACCATATAAGTGACTGAATATCTATATAAAGTATATCTGACCCTGTGCTGCTTAGAGTATATTATACAGAGCATCGAGTTGCCATCTCCACCATTTTAGTTTTTACATTCTATCGGACAGTTTCATCACTTGGAGCGTTTGGCATGTAGGCCACACCAAATAGTTTTACTATATAATTTAACGGAATCCCATCCAATAAGGCCAGTCTCTCCTACTTTCACTAATCGTATGGATGCTGTGGAACCTACTTGTACATGACCTGCAGCCAGTCTGTGCAGGTTCTGCATGAATTAAACAATAGGTTTAATTACTCATAAGAAAGAAAAATCTAGCCTAGTCATATCACCCAATATTGTTTACATTTTTTGGCCACGGAAATTCTGTTTACATCACGTGACCAACATGTTCAGTGTTTTCTTTTGAATGCTACAAATATTCATAACACTGGTGTTAAACGCACCCCAAAATGTTCCACAAGTGAAACTGGGTAGTAATGGATCAATATTTGCAAGCAAACTGTGTCTGTGACCTCAAAACGCCCGAAGAAAGTATTGACCGCGCTTTCAATCAAGTATGTGACAACATTATTGTTACTGGGGACTTCAACATAAATACACAGTCTTCACATAATAATAAAATGAGCAGGCTCATCACTTCTTATGACGCACAACAATTAATTTCTACGCCCACTCATTTTACTGAAAACTCCTGTTCTCTAATCGACCTAATATTTGTCAAACAAGCGAGACACATCATCACAAGTTTTGTTGCAGACCCTTTCATTCCTGATCTAGTCAGATTTCACTGCCCGGTAGTTGCTATTCTAAAATCCCAAAAAACGAAAACAGCTACATACAAAAGAAAAATATGGCTCTATGAACAAGGCAATTACGATGCTTTCAGAGAAAAACTAAATGCAGTCAACTGGCAACAACTTCTTAGCAGCGAAAATTTAGACAGCACGGCAGAATCTATTTCGAACTCCATTTCCAAAGCAGCATCGGAAACTATACCAAATATATTAGCCGAACGATATCCCCTGGTTCAACAACACTATCAGGAAAGCGATGAGGAAACGCAATAGAGCTCATAAAAAAGCGAAACGCATCAACACCGATTCCGTATGGGCCACTTTTCGAAAACTGAGAAACGAAGTAACTAAACTAATCCGAAAGTGCAAGTCTGAATACGATACTAACATTACTGAGAAAGTTAATGATCCAAATACTCCCATAAAGACATGGTTTAAACTCGCTAAGCAATTAAAATCTAACAATAAATCAACAACAATCCCAACATTGATAGACGACGGCATCGATGCCTCAACGGACGACGACAAAACAGAATTACTGAATAGGTTCTTCTCAAAACAATCGACTATCGACGACAGTGGGCATATCCTGCCTCCTACCCCACCACATTCACCTCATAGCCTATCGACCATCTCAATTTCTCCAACAGACGTTATTGACGCCATAGCTTTAGTAAATCCATCAAAAGCTAGCGGTCCAGACCTTATTAGTCCGCGACTCTTACGCGAAGGCGCCCGGGAATTATCTACTCCCCTTTCTAACTATTTCAATAAGCTGATAAACAAATCTTTCTTCCCTTCCCCATGGAAATTAGCCAATGTTACTCCAATCTTTAAGAAGTCGGATCCATCAAGTCCACATAACTACAGACCTATATCACTTCTCAGTTGCATAGGTAAGCTTATGGAGCGATGCATACACAAATACTTATATAACTTTATAACTACAAATAATAAACTTACATGCTACCAGTCTGGTTTTATAAGAGGAGATTCGACTGTAAATCAGTTGGCATTTCTATATAATGACATATGCAAAGCACTGGACGAAGGAAAGGAAGTCCGTGCTGTCTTCTGCGACATTTCCAAGGCCTTCGATAGAGTATGGCACCGAGGCCTCCTATATAAACTTTCGTCCATTGGCATCACTGGCCCCCTGATTGATTGGTTTTCTTCATATCTTTCCCAAAGACGCCAACGTGTAGTCTATGGCAACTCGTCATCCCGTTGTACATCTATAAATGCTGGCGTTCCACAAGGCTCGATTCTAGGCCCTCTCCTATTCTTAATATATATTAATGACATTGTAAGTGACATCCACTCTAATATTCGACTATTTGCTGACGACACTAGTCTTTACATAATCGTTGACGACCCGCTAGCCTCATCTGCAACATTAAACTACGATATAGAATCTATTCACCAGTGGTCTATAAAATGGTTAGTAAAATTCAACCCTTCAAAGACTGAGACCATGATCTTCTCTAGGAAGCTGAATAAACAACAACATCCTAACCTCTTGATGAATGGTCAAACTATTAACACATTTAAAGAGCATAAACATTTGGGTCTTACTCTATCAGATGACGGTAAGTGGAACTCACACATATCCTCGTACATAAGCAAAGCTTGGCAGCGAATTGGTATGTTACGATCCTTTAAATTTATATTAAGTAGATCGGCCCTTGAACGAATGTATGTCTCATTAATTCGTCCTCTCTGAGAATACGCAGATGTAGTATGGAGTAACTGTACGATCGAGTTAAAAAAACAGCTTGAATCTGTACAAGTCGAGGCTGCGCGCATCGTGAGTGGAGCCACAAAGCTATGCAACATTGACAAGCTATATCACGATCTTAAGTGGGAAACTCTTGACAACAGACGTAATAAACACAAAGTAGTTCTCCTATACAAAATGAAAAACAACTTAACTCCCCAATATCTTAGTGAGCTAATCCCATAGCAAACTCAAGTTCGCTATAATCTCAGAAACGCGTGTGACATACCATTAATACCATGCCGTACCCTACTATATGGGAATTCATTTCTTCCGTCATCGATCCGAGAATGGAATTCTTTGTCTGAAGCGACTAGAAATGCCCCAACAATAACGTCCTTTAAAGCACGCTTGAATAAAAACATATTAAAATCTTCGCCTTTATATAATATCGGGTCGAGACAGGGTCAAATACTCCATACACGCCTTCGCCTATCATGTAGTTCATTAAATTATGACCTTCATCGAAGGTCGATAGTTGACACACCCAACTGCACATGTGGTGCCATGGAAACAACCAGTCACTTCCTGTTACAGTGCAACAATTACCGGCACATACGACAACAATACCTAGAAAACCTCCCTTGTCCTCCAATTGTCGATAACTACTTATTTGGTAACGAACGACTAAGCTTTGAAGAGAACAAACACATATTCACTCAGGTACAAACATACTTGCTAGCCACAAGACGATTCTCTTGATGTAAATATTTCGCATGTATGCGTGCATATGTATACATACGCGTGTACAAGTGTATGCATGCATGTGTATATATGCATGTACATGTAACCTATTAGACAAAACATTGACCACACTTAATGCATAATTGTCCTCGCTAGCCTCATTTTATACATGTTCCTCATTTATATTGCTCATAATACATTTATTTCTATTTTTACCCTAATCATCTGACTGCCTACCACAATGAACATCAAATTGGACTATTACCTTCTTCATCTAAATTGCTTGGCCCTAAATGATACTCATTGTGTTGGTGGGTCACTAAGCCCCATTACCTTGCATTCTTGCCTCTACGCAGTGTTCTGTGTGTTTTGTGCGGTGTAGTCCGGGGACGGGGGTGACGTAGTTACATTCTTTTAGAGGAAAGACAGTTCGCATGTGTCTCAGAACATTCAGTATTTTTTTGTTTTCATATTTTAATTTCAATGTAAAACATTTAATGGAGATCAAGGCACATTCTCACCCGCCTGTATACGAATAGCAGGAGCCGGGCCCGAGTAACCATTCAGCGTTTAGTTAACTTTTCAACGAAGTTTTCATATTACCATGCTAAACATGAATGTATACGTTGGACAGTCTCACTACCTCAGCATTCTGGCGGTGTTGAGCTTGCCTATGTCTTCAATTTCTATTAGAAATACCAATGTTGCGCACCATGATAAAGCGGTCTGCGTTTTAGCTAAGTCCCTTCTGATCGGTACTGTCCAGCGTACGTGAGGCGTTCAAACACCACATACGCTTCCATCATGGTGCGACGCATTCATTTTGATATACACATTTTTTTTTTGGTTTGTTCATACAATGTTACCTTATTTCACCAACTTGTTCCTTAGCCATATTGTAAAACTGACCTTCTGCAGGAGAAGAATTCACATAAGTGTAAAAGCTTGTTTTCTAATCCTGTTCTCAATTGTATGTATATATATAACACTTGCCACAACTTGAAATAAATATTGTTTAAACTAAAACGCCCGCACTATTTTTTTTATACCGGACTACTTATGCATACCCCCTGGTCGATTTCGCGCCATTTGGTATCATCTAACCTGTACAGTAAATAATATGGCAGCAAATCTAATACAATTTGGTGCAATACATCCCAGATATATAGAACGACAACGTCCTATAAATATTATTTCAGCAGACTACAAAAACGCTAGATATCTGAGCTTTCCTACCATCACACACAAACTATATAATGGACAGTTCTTCAATGTGTAAAATGTCAAGATGCACTGTCTCCTATTAGAAGTTCATCTGACACAGGTAAAAGCTGTATTTAATCGCAAAGCAGGCGAGTAGACAGTAGTAATAATACACGCAGATAACTGATTACAAGTCACTGGAATCGATACAGTATTTATGGTAATACAGGTATAAATTATATCTACGGCATTGTGTATTCTTCTTTCTGTTACACAGTATTTAATAAAGGGCCAACACTCAGATATCAGACTTTGTACATGAATTTGATCAAAAGAAAGCATAGCACGTTGTAGTCTGATGTCTCCCCAAAATGTTGCAATAAATATTATTCATGTTTTTGTAATATTATTAGTGGTACATGTATGTGTCAAAACGCAATAAGAGGTAACACTGGGCGATGGCTTGTACACATTAAGATGGCCGACATGGCAACTCCATGCACTGTGTAGGATATAGTAAGACGAGAATGTCCACATGTATGTTATGCTTGTATCCCATCACATTTAGGAATCAATTATCTTTGAATTAAAAGATGATCAAGTATAGAACCGGTCCTTAATATAATACTCCATGTATATACCAGGGGGCCGTTTCACTAAACTTCGTACGACTAAGATGTTCGTAAGTGCAACATTATGATAGTCTGTAAATTTCACATTAAACGTGTGTAAACAAGTATTGGATTTTAATTTATTGAGCATAGGCTGCATATGCAGCCTATGCTCAATAAATGTAAATCCATCAATTGAAATTTACAGACTATTCTAAATCTTCACTTACGAACATTTTAGTCGTACGACGTTTAGTGAATTAGTCTATCGGCTGACAAACTTCTCGTAGGATTTTTATGTGCCCTATGTTTGACACTAGATTCATGAACTAGAACATATACCATGTCGAAAAAACTTGGGTAGACATTTGGTAACCCGGCAACGAATGAGAAATACAAGATGGCCGCCAGCGGCCATTTTGAATTATTGTCGCATTTAACTTTTCAACCAAATGGTCTAGAAACATAAGCAGCACATCATTTCTGACTAATTTCAGGCTGGGAAGTCCATTAGTAAGGCTATTCTTGCGATTGGTGATCTCCCTGATATAGAAATCCAAGATGGCCGCCAAATGTTATGTTAAAAATGTATAATTTGCTTGATGTTTCTGAATTCTAACGAAATGTGTTTATATGCACTCCTATGTTTATTATACTGTCTTAATAAGGCTTAAAATGGCAAATGTCATTTTGCAAATGTCAGTTTCTGGTTGTAGTATTTTAAATCTGTAATGTTGACATCATTATTACTGCCATGTAAATGATATAATGGTCAACAAAATATAGCAACTAACAAAATTGTTAGTAATATTTATTATCTAGCTAGGACAAACTATTAGTATCATTTACATGTATATGAAGACACATAACTACATGTATGTACCAAATGAGGATGTATGCAAAAATGGACAACATGTCAGTTGGGACCATTCTAATACATCCGGCAATTTGATTGCATTCAATGTGGGCAGTGTCCACTTTACTAATTTTGGCAAATTGTGTATAGTTTAAACTGATCCCAAATGCCAAGGAGTATGTTTTGGCATGCTGTATTACCTATTAATTGGCTGTTTGTGTTCAGTTTCCTATAATATTTGTACGTTTGAGTATTAAAGCTTTGAATACTGTTCCTTACATCCATAATTATATTAGGAAACATTTATAACTGGCAAAAATGTTGATACTTTAAGCACCTGTCTCGAATAACAAAAGTGAATGTGTATGTTACTGTGTTTATGAGACACATGCATATTGATTATTTGAGACAGTCACTTTAACACTAAGATCCTAAACGTTTGTATGCTCATCATATAATATATACACATCCTGATGGATTTTTACACATCGTTATATCTGGGATACATTGACATTTACAAAACTTGCAACAAGGAACACCATTCCTTCTGCATGTATATCTGATATTTGCACACTTTGTGCATGTACACATCTGTGCACATGTATCAGAATCGGTGTTCTACATACATCGGGCATGAACAACTCCTCTACATCTATAAACCCGTACTGAGTCGGATCCAACACCTCTGATTCAATACAAAGCAGATATGTCATCTGATATGTTGCATAAAATGCCCTGAGAATGTGTCCCCTAATAGACTAGTTGGAGGTAGCTGATCTAGTGATAGTCCCTTGCTGTGGTGGTACATGTATGTCCGTAACTGATCCATTGTGGTACACTTACTACCCCTTTAAACACATGGACCAGGTACAACTCAGCTTATTTCATTACATTGTCCATATTGGAAGTGTTAGGATGTATACCAAAGTCATTCAAAAGCACAGTTGGGTTACATTTCAAGCCTGCATGTTTAGTACCCAGTTTACTGGTGTACTCACAACCTGTGATAGTATGAACAGCTGGCAGTACGCTACACAAATCCTTTCCAACCTTATCTGCCAATGTATGGATGGGGATATAACTAGTGGAATCACCGACGCCAGTCTTAACCCAGAGTTCATGAAGGTCGTGTTTACTGAGTTCGCTCAAACAGTACATCATCTGTATAAGCACATCGGTGTCTGACGATATGACTACAATTCGCTTGGTTCCATTTTTCACTGCATGCATAGCATGAGGTACAATCCGGGTATCTGCTTCTTCCAGTTCTGCTTCTTCCAGTTACTTCCTGTGATTTCCCCTCAGAAACACAGATACACGGAACTGTTTGTTTTCCTGACATATTGCTTACAAATACCTCAGTAACCTGTAATGATGACTGTGTGTCATTTTGTCCATCAATAATTTGCTGATGAAGCAACAGCTGCAGCTTTCGTTTGTTACTACCAGAATACCAAAATCGTTCCATTTCAACTGGTAGTGATGTTTGTTTGTTGATGATATTCAGTTCAATAGGACAAGTCGTCTGTCGACGTTTCCTTTCCGAGTCTTTAACTGATTTATCGATGTAGGAATCGAAGATGAAGTCAATTATATCAGCTCCAATCGTTGATTTCGTAAGATAGTCCAATATTATGTTGCTATATTCGCCAAAGGCTTTGATTCCTTTCCTTATCTTTCTAATGTTAGCCATCATGTCTACGACATACGTTGTGTGAAATGTGTTATGTCTGTTTGGGAATTTCGGATCATCTGCAGTAAGTTCATGTTCCAGCTTTTGCACAATGGAACCTTTCACTGCCTTTGTCATTAAACCTTCCTGATCAAAGAGACATGATTCTGGTGTGACGTCATACAGCAACAGATCTTCCATTGCACTTCCCCGTACCCTAGCTACCTCAAGAAGTCTCTGTTGCTGCCCTCGTCCCTTCCGTTGTGATATCTTGACTGATGATTTGCATTATCTTGATGAATGATGTATACTTCAAAAGGTCTTCAGGTTGGTTCGATGGATTGTTTCCCAGAAGCGCATTGTCTTCTCCACAAAACGGCCTTTACGCAGGGTATCATATGCTGCATTTCCGATTGTCGTCATATGCAATAGTTGATGCCGAATATCGTCTTTCATTACTTCTTGTGTGACAATGTTGTGGAGTTTGGGTTGAACGGCGTCCACCTTGATTGGATTTTCATATTTCTCAATGAATGTCAGAATGGCCTGAACATTCTTCTCGCCCATGATTCACGGTCAGGTCATACGCGCTGGTTCTTGCCCCGCTTAATTCTCTGTGAAGGTTGCTGATGGCCAACATTTCATGGCATACGAGTTCCCATTTGGCAACAAATGTCTTTTTTCTAGAACTACCAATTATGCCTGAGCTACCGTTTTTTTGTGATTTGTTGATGGTTTTCTCCAGTGCCATATCTGCACCAACTGCTTTGCAATGACAGGTCATCTAGAACAATGATATTCCATTATACATGTTTGACTTTCAGATTTTCAGACTGACGTTCTACTCTTTTATCATGCTTTTGTAAATTTGTCGCTGCTTTCAATGCCCGTCTGTATATGACCGAAGCCGTTGAACGGACGTTAAACCCCATTTCATCACCTGCTCCTTTCTAGAATTGGATGCCGATAATGTTGTGTCCCGAAGAAACAGTAACGGTTAAACAAAACATGTAGAACGTCGGTCTGCAAATCCATGTTTATGAAATTACCTAAACGTACATTCGAACTAATCTATAATATATAGGTAAACTGTTGCCATGGAAACCTTCAATGTAACATGACAACCACATCAAAATGTTTACAACTAGGGTAATATACTATGCATATTATACAATTGCATAGACACTCAATTTGAATGACTATCACAAATATTTAAGCAAATCATGCATTTGGCGGCCATTTTGGAGTAATAAGTCAAAGAGATCTCCAATCACGAATATAATGGGTTCCTCGTCCTGAAATGAGTCAGAAATGATGTGTTATTTATGTTTCTAGACCCATTGGTTGCAAAGTTAAATGAGATACTAATTCAAAATGGCCACCGGCGGCCATCTTGGTTTTCTCATTCGTTGCCGGGGTACCAAATGTGTACCCAAGTTTTTTTGACATGGTACATGGTCTAGTTCACGAATCCAATGTCAAACATAGGGCACATAAAAATCTTACGGGAAGTTCCACAGCCTATGCATTAAATGTATCTGCTACTTTCAAGCAGGGATCGTAGCTAGTTATTCCCATTTGCAAATCTATTTACAGAGCTGCGGTCCTATGCTGTATTTCGGCGTTTATTTCTTAATAATTCCAGCACAAACATATTTACACAATTCCCTAACATTTGATTGGCCCGTAGCAAGTCTCTGTCCAAAATTTATATCCCAGTAAACTCCCACGCCGAACTATTTTCTACAGATGCGCTGTCAGTGCTGTCAATGTAAACAAATGGCTGCCATCTGTCAAAACAAACACATTTTCTTGATGACTTTATTTAAAATGCTGGAATTATAAGGAATGAATGGCCTTTTTGTGGAATTTATCGGGGTATTAACTTGGAAAAGTCGCCGGAAGCCTTCATCCAGTATTCCCGCGACTTTTCCAAGTTTATACCCCGATAAATTCCACAAAAAGTCCATTCATTCCTATACTGAATATCACTAACAAATGCATTTTGCAAAGATCAGACTGCAAACCTGTTCATTCTCATCTGAGTCTACAGACCTGGGTCTACTCTTTTAGCAAAAACAATTTTTTGTGATATTTGGTAAGAAATAAACGCTGAAATACAGCATAGGACAGGATAGCTATAAATAGATTTGCAAAGGGAAATAACTGACTACGATCCCCCATTGGAACCGGATTTCTATAAATAAATTCAACGGGAGATAACTAGCTACGACCCCTCATTGCTCAGTACATTAATGTCAGTACTGTCTGTTTCAAGAAACCTGTCCAAATTTTACGAATATATCCACAATGTAAATACAATATCTTTTTCGGTAATATTAAATTATAGTAAAATTTACTTTTTATTTCTTGAAATTTGGTCCATTATTGATTTCATTGCGAAAAAACAATTTCCACATGTTAAATCCCCATAGACATCTTCACAGAGTGAAGATGTCTATGGGGATTTAACATGGGGACATTTTTCTAATTTCAGAAATAGTTGACTGATTGTGAAAATGTAACTTTTGTTTTCTTAGTTAGATCGTTTTTCGACTCCTTCTCCCGGTTCAATCACCTCTTTTTTTTCCTATGTTAAATTCCCATAGAGAACTCATTTTTAAATTTAGGAGACTGTGTCAGGAGAAAATGGACTGATGACATATGTCAGCAGTCTAGTTCCTGAGCTATGACTGTGACAGGAAAAAAGGGACTGATGACATATGTCACATGTCGTGTTCCATGCATGACTGCTCGCTCTTGTTTGTAATTGTTGTAAAATATATAAAGTTTAAACTGTGTATACAAAACTATAGATATAACCGCCCCCCCCCCCCCCCGGCATACAAAGTATGTCGAGGGGTATATAGTTTTCGTAATTCCGTCCGTCCACGTTAAAGAGTTTGGGTACCCATTATCTCTGTGACAGAAAGTCGGATGGACCTCAAACTTCATATACTTCCTTATCATCAACCATATTTTCATTCCATACCACACTCATGCGGCCTTCATTTCCAAGGTCAATGTCAAATTACTTAGACATTTGCATCCGTACGATTTGCCTTAAACTTTTCTGCAACCGTAAGTCAGATTGACTTCAAACTTCATATACTTCCTTATCATCATCCATATTTTCATTCCATACATGTACCACACCCATATGACCTTCGTGTCCAAGGTCAAGGTGAAATTACTTTAAACAATCATGTTTGTCAAGATAAATATTGTTTTTGCAGCATTGATAATGTATACTGATTCGACGAATATATTGATTTTAAATGGAGTATATATGATTTTTTGTGTGAAATATTAAAATGCTTGAGCACGTACTGCGAAGGATTTCAGGACTTTCATTCCTTTGATTATACATGCGGCCGTTACTGGCGGTCTCTCGTAATTGGGCCGCACTGTCATACATCTGATGTAAATTATTAGGGAAGACTACTGCGAGACAAACGCCAACATACACGCGGATACACGCGCCAGCTGAATGAATGTATGTGGCTGTGTCAGGGGATATTGGGCAATGGGATTTGCGACCAATGTAGATCCAGATCAGCCTGTGCATCCGCACAGTCTGATCAGGATCTGCACTGTTTGATATTCCATCAATGAAGCACCCGTCATGCTTCTAGCAAGCAATACAGATCGTTTTCAGGCTACAGGAGTGTACAAGAAAATGGACACAAATCTCATAAGCAATATTTCTCCAGTCACAGCTATACATATAGGCGGCCGGCTGAGAGATAGTTCCAATGGTTCCACAATGGCATTGCGACCATTGGAGGCCCTGCACAGACTGGTCAGGGCAATCGGTGGTCTCCATTCTGACATGGGCGTATAAGTTGTCTCTCAGCATATACATGTACTCTTATTATTCACATTGAATTAAATAGCCTCTTGCGAATGGGCCTTTAGGCCAGAACCTCTTTAACCTATTACATGCGGAATACACATTTACTGGTATGATTTTGTTAAATATTTTATTTTTATTTTTGTTATTTCTCAATGAAAATATATGTTGTGACCACTCATTTGAACCGTCTCAACGAGACGGTTCGAATGGTGGTCACAACATATATTTCTGAGCTCATATAAAGAAAATATTTAGGATTTTCCACAAAGAAAATGGCGTATCCTCAGCATGAACTGGTTTAAAGAATGTTTTGAGAAAAATGAAGACAATACTCGTCATCTGAAAGAAATAATTATCTGAACAATGTCTGAACCAGACATTTTCCATTGAATGATTTCTTTGTTTCTAATTCGCATCCTTTACGAGCACTGTGAGAAACAGAACAAGTAAAACATAAAACATAGATATAATAAGATAAACCGGCTATCTGCAAAACCGCGGGATATAAAAGCAGCATCTTCCGAGACATCGAAAATTATAGATGGGCACGTGATATGACGCGACAGGCTATTGACAGTCATAAACCTGAATAAACCAGACTGGTAAAACATTGAAATAATGTTCCACAGGGAATGCAAGAAACTGAACTACGGTTCTCAGAGTTACTGACAAATGTTAATGCGGCCCATTATTGAGTCAGTTTGATATGGTTGAAATAAGAGACTATATATTAAATGTGATAATTGGCACCCAACAAGTGGCGAATGAAGTTCTCGAAGCTAGTGACAAATTCCAATACGACACTCTTATCTTATTAAATCAACATGACATGGCAGAAATATGAGAGTATACAAGAAATGTGATAATTGGCACCAACAATTCGCGAATTACGCACATGTGGCTGTGACTGGAGAAAGGGGCTTATAAGTCTTGCGACCAGTGTAGATCCGCACAGTCTGATCAGGATCTGCACTGTTCGCCAGTTCATCCATGAAAAACGGGTCATGTTTCTACCAATAATATACCACTATCAGGCTACAGGTGTGTGCTATTCGATCAGAAGCTACACTGGTCATAAATCCCATAAGCCCCATTTCTCAAGTCACAGCCACATGTGACAATCGATGACATAGACACAATGACCGATGAAACACACAACAAACTATTAACCCTTTTCATGCTGATGATGCACAATTTTCCTGATGAAAAATTTAAATATTTCCTGATATTTCTTAATTGAATCATATGTTGTCACCTCTCATTTGAACCGTCTCGGTACGGTTCAAATGAGTGGTAACAACATATGCTTTCGTGGAGAAATTAAAAAAACATAGAAAAAAAATCACTACGAGTGAAACAGTATTCGGCACGACATACCAGCTACAACGACACAATAAAGAATAGTTTTCTCGATTTGATATACTATCAAGGACTTCTTCACGAGACCTAACTTTCGTTTCGTTTAAAACATGTACTATTCTGTTTCTTGTATTATATGTTACTCATTATGTAAACACAACTTTATTTCCTTGTTAGTGAGTGACATATTGTCTATTGAATACATGTATATAATGTATGTAATGTTCATATTGTTGTTTGTCATTTAATTGGTATATACAATAATAAAAGCAACACATGTTTTGTTTCATTATTCCTTTATTGTTTACTCGTGATGTGATGGGTAACATGATTTGATATTTTTTGGCGAAAATATTTGAACATGTCACTTCCTCGGTATCTCGAACCTAGTCCTATCTCGACTAAAATACGATCTCCCTTCGACTTCGAGATACTGGTGCTCAACTGTATTTATTTTAGGTAGCATATGCAGTCGAACCTGTGCTAAATTCCACCTCCGAATAGCAATGACCTGGCTGTAAAGGCCACAACTGTTCTGTCCCAATGGCACAATTACTATATAAATGACCATGCGAATAAAAACCGCTTGTGAACAAAGGCCAGATTTTTAACTTTCCGTGGCTGTGAATATTTCTTTGAACCGTGTCGACGAGACAGTTTGCATTACGCATATCGTATTAAATGACAAAGTATATCTATTTTAGATAGATAAGCCTTATAAGAGGATATGCACGAAAGATACACTGTTAAATACAAAATATATTTTTATGCAGGAATAACATATTTTCAACCAGAGTGGAATTGTGGTCGACATGTTACGAGCTCCGACCGTCACTGCGGCGTCACGGGTTCAATCCCCACTCCTGGCACACGAGGTTGTGAAATGCAATTGTGTTTCCCGCGCTACCAGCATATTCTAACCAGGGGCCCGTTTCACTAAGCTTCGTACGACTAATAAGTTGGTAAGTGCAACATTGCAATACATAATACCATTTGTTCTGATATTCGATTTTGGAAAATCTTCGTTGTGGATGTGTTACAATTAATGAATATGAACCCGTAGGTACAAACTTGCAGCATTTGCGAAACACGTTAATGTGAGAAGAAAAGTTATAGAAATCTTCGTAAGAACATTTCTATCGTACGAAGTTTAGTGAAATGGACCCCAGGGGGCCGTTTCACTTCACTAAACTTTGTACGACTAAAATATTCGTAAATGCAAATTTAGGATCGTCTGGAAATTCCAATCGAGGTTTACAAGAAAACATTGTTAATGTGATATTTACAGACTATCATAATTTTGCACCTACGAACATTTTAGTCGTACGAAGTTTAGTGAAACGGGCCACTGGTGTGGCATATAGCGGTTTGGTCTGCTGGTATTCAAGGCATGAGAGCCAATTGCGGACCTTACATCAAGCTATGCAACTATATTGTACCCTGACATAGCAATGTAATGGATTACTAGTAACAATAAACATGCCAATATGTGGCTGTCACTGGATAAATGGGGCTGATGGGTTTTGCGACCAGTGTAGATCCAGACCAGCCTGTGCATCCGCACAGTCTGATCAGGATCTGCACGCACTGTTCGCCATCTCCATCCACGAAACACCCGTCATGCTGCTAACAAGCAATGTAGATCATTATCAGGCTACCAGAGTATGATATTTGATGTGGAGCTACGCTATGGACAAATCCCATAAACCCCATTTCTCTAGTTACAGACACATATATAACAGATGTAAGTCAAGGTCTGCCCCTGATGATAAACATGATATACGGGGGTGTGCAGGCCCGTACGCAGAGGGGGTGCGACGGGTGCGTACTCACCCCCATAAAGCCTTTCACTCTTAACCCGCAGGCATGTATAGTGGTATAGGCAAACAGTGTCGATCCAGATGAGCCGGCTCGTAACGAGCCGTCTCATCAGGATCTGCACTTTTTGCAATTAATTTTCATAATTTTGAGAACAAAAACACTCCATGTTCATAAATGGACTGGTCTGAAAATCATTTTGTGATGATTTAGATTGTTTGCAAAACTAACAAATCAAAATCCATTCCAGTTACTTAGGGGTGAAAGGGTTAATCTACCGAGGTATGTCCGTGGATGTGCAAAAACAATGTTTAGCCCTTTGCGCCGTCGATAACGCACCCACCCTAAAATAATTCCTGCGTACGGGCCTGGGGGCCGTTTCACTAAACTTCGTACGACTAAAATGTTCGTAAGTGCAAAATCATGATAGTCTGTAAATTTCACGTTAACATTGTATTCTTGTATATACTTATTGGATTTACATTTATTGAGCATAGGCTGCATATGCAGCATATGCTCAATAAATATAAATCCATAAATGGAAATTTACAGACGATCTTAAATTTGCACTTACGAACATTTTAGTCGTAGGAAGTTTAGTGAAACGGGCACCTGGTGTGTATGGCGGATACGATAAAAGTATCATCGCGAAACGAAAGTCTGATACAATGTGTAATCCAATTGCGATAATACGAGACACGCCATGTGATTTTGTACCTTCGAACATCTGTGTAATTTCATGAATCACGTTTACAAAATTTACAATATTTTCCGTAAATGGCATCAAAAGTTGACAAAATCATCAGAAGGTACTCTGAAAATGTTGTCAACTTTTGACTTTATTTATGAAAACTATTGTAAAATTTGTAAACACATTTAATTAAATTACGCAGATGTCCGAAGGTACAAAATCACATGGCGTGTCTCATATGTGGTCCTGACTGGAGTACGGGCTTATGGCATATTTGATCGGTCTAGATCCTGATCCTCTAGTACATTGCTGCAGTCGGATATGTACATGTACGTATAGAGAATAGTAGGTTAGTGCCGTGAATGCTGATCCTCTAGTACATTGCTGCAGTCGGATATGTACATGTACGTATAGAGAATAGTAGGTTAGTGCCGTGAATGCTGATCCTCTAGTACATTGCTGCAGTCGGATATGTACATGTACGTATAGAGAATAGTAGGTTAGTGCCGTGAATGGGAAAACATATCTGGCAAGGCTCAGGAAATGGGATGGGCGAGGCTCTGCCGAGCACATCCCGTTTCCGTGCCGCGCCAGATATTTGTTCCCATTCACAGCACTTACCTACTATTCTATTTATCCCGTCAACACCTAAAAATGGCTTTAAAATGCAAAAATAGTATTGACTGGATATCAAAAATGTTTTACGGCACTGTGTTTCACGGCACATACACACTGTGTTGACGGGATAAAAAGTATACTGTTTGTTAGAAGAGTGACAGGTGGCTTACTGAATGGATGAATGCAAACTTGGTAGGGCCTGGTCAGACTGATCTGGGGTGTAGGCTAATCTGGATGTACATGCTGATCTGGGGCTACACTGGTCACATAGCCCAGAAGCCCCATTTCCCCGACAGTCACATATCAGAGATAGAATACGCATGTAAACGACAGTTTAGCTAATCTTGAGGGGCGGTGGGGTGTGGCATGGGCTAAAACTGTTGAAGATGTTTTTAATGTTTTATATCTAAATGTTATTTTGATAAAACAGTTACTTTTAACCGCATGTTGGCTTATTCTGTTAATTGTAATTGTTTTTTTTTTAATTTAGTGTCAGCTGCTAGTTAATACTTTCATTTTCTGTTATCCTCTCACCCTAACCCCCACCCACCAAAGGCCCGTTTCACTAAACTTCGTAAGAATAAAATGTTCGTAAGTGCACATTCAGGATCGTCTGGAAATTGCAATTGATGGATTTAAATTTATTGAGCATATGCTGCTATGCTCAATAAATGTAAATCCAATAATTGTTTACAAGAAAACAGTGTTGATGTGCAATTTACAGACTATCATATTTTTGCACGAACATTTTAGTCGTACGAAGTTTAGTGAAACGCCCCCCCCCCACCCCCTGGTGTATAAACCGTAACTTTAAGAATGCAGCCACTCTGTATTGTATTCGATGCAGCTATGTCACCGTCGAACATTGACCATAGCCAGTATTCGCATGCACAATAAGCACATTCAAAGCTTTTTGGTTAACATATGAAAATACATTAATTTATTATAGTGTAGTGCAATATACTACAAAACTGAACACGTAAAATATCACCCAAAGAATGTCGAGTTAATATTCACAAATCTATATGTATGCTGTACTTGTATTTATTGATTTATTGGGAGAAGGTGACCTCAGTGATACATATATACATTTTAACTTCGGATTTAAAACGCTTGGTATATGTATTGGTCTACCTTTCTTACAGTTTGTGAATGTTTCTATTTAATAAGCTGTATGAAATAAACCATTCTTGGCCTGTTCTAATAATACCGGTTTATATATGTTTTCCTCAGATCATTATATAAACACCCAAGAAGATATCAAATGTTTCTACACGTTGTTATCAATTATATTAGGCCTTTCTGTATTTGTATTTATTTATTTATTGGGAGAAGGTGACCTCAGTGATGAATATATACATTTTAACTTCTGATTTAAAACGCTTGGTATATGTATTGGCCTACCTTTCTTAGAGTTTGTGAATGTTTATATTTAATAAGCTCTATGAATTTAACCATACTTGGCCTGTCCCTACCAATTATACATTTATACTTGTCAATATGGGATACGGACAAAATCCCCCCCCCCGGAAATTATTCCCACCCCCCCCATGATTTTTGACACAGGAGGACACAAACCCCCCCCCCCGTCTAAAATGCAGGTAGGACAAAATCCACACCCGTCCAAAATCACAGGTAGGACATAACCCCCCCTATCACAATTCAAGGGAGGACAAAATCCCCTCCCCATGATATGTTTTGAAACCAAACGTTGATATGGTTGTAATTGTGATACATAAATGTGCTTGGTATAATGTGATCATGCTTAATATGCAGTATTTTGAATGTGACCAATTATTGACTGTAAATAATGATGATTACCATTGACCTATATTTTGAACAAGGAATTTTATTAAAGCAAACAGAAATTAATGATTGGTACAGGATTTACCTATCGTTTTGGCGAATAATTCTTTGAAATGGTAATCGATTCTTCACTAAAACAATATGGTTTGGGACCATCATCAGTATACAAATGTACAAACGATACATACATATTCTTGTTTGACGTTTATTGTGCAATTGAAAATACTTCATTAAATGTGCTTGTCCGGGGGGGGGGATTTTTTCCTAATCTCGTCAATATTGCATAAGTCGTGCTTGCCAACTTGATGTGATGAATATAATGAAGAGTAAACCAGTTTAAACATGGTTTCCTGGAGAAAGTTACCGGAGCTAAATTTTTCACAAACGTCCACAAGTATGTATGGCCTGCAGTATATCACTGGGTATGGTCGATTTGCCGGCGCTAATATACGTTTTTAGGCCTTACCATGATTTTGTCCGAAGTACATGTGCAATTCTAAAGCAGCATTCGTTATGTATAACACATGCAGTATCATATGTACTCGTACTCTTACAAATACAGTTCCGTGTTTGTTGTAACATCCACATGTGCAGCATTAAGAGTACATACTAATTTACGTTTGCATATGTACATTACTGGCGTGGCGCCGAACAAGCTGTCGGTATACGGGTGATGTGCCAAGTGTATCCAAAGTATGTTGTTTACATCTCACCGGATCTCGCCGTTTACATCCGGTGTTGTCGCGGGCGTGAAGACCGGATATTGTTTCCACGTCACATTGACACCGAGCGTAAGACGCTGTATTTATGTGCTTAATTTATACGTATGTGTGTAGCAACCTGGGGGCCGTTTCACTAAACTTCGTAAGAGTAAAATGTAAGTGCAAATTTAGGATCATCTGGAAACTTCAATTGATGGATTTACATTTATTGAGCATATGCTGCATATGCAGTCTATGCTCAATAAATGTAAATCCAATAATTGTTTACGTTTTTAATGTGGAATTTACAGACTATCATAATTTTGCACTTACGAACATTTTAGTCGTACGAAGTTTAGTGAAACGGCCCCCAGAGGTTGTGCCTTCGTACAACGGACGAACGTGATCTACTTATAGATCTAGCTAAGTATACTTCGAGGAAGTAACCATTTTTTTTCCCGAACTGCATTATTTAATACAGAACTAACGACTGCATATATGTGATAATGTAATAAATTCAGTATAATAAATAAATGTATCCTTAAATTGAAAATTTCTACCTCAATGTGTACTTAGCAAGATAAGTATCCTTAGCAATTTTGGTTTTGATTTGGTACTACGCTAGTCGCAAAGGCCATTGACCCCATTTCGCCTGTCTGACGCAGTTACGTAGTTAGGCTTGTTTTCCTCGCATGACGACAAGAGCTTCGGGATATAAACAAGCTGAATTAACATGTGGCCGTGTTGCTATGTCACGCGAATGCTGTATAACAAATGTGCACAGGGGCGGAGCCGGCTTCCAAACAATATGGGGACAAAGTATACGAGACATTTCTCACAGCAGTGTCCTGTGCAGCTTGGGGTCAGTGCAAGCAGTATGCCAAGTCCATCGGAGAGTTAGTCGCATTATTCCACTCATCCCTTCAATTGTTTCAGTATTGCTTCGCTAATTATGTCGATGTAGATGACCGTGTTTCGCATAACTGTTCCATTTTGTCACGGCTGCATACTGAAACACAGCAAATATGAACTCTATGTTTAACAAAATGTTAGTGCAGTGATATCATTTCTGTTTACAAGAAATTCGATCAAATATTCAAATATTTATTTTATACCCACCCCCCCCCCCCCTCCACACACACACACACACACTTTGTTATGGCTATTGAACATGGGGCAAATGTCAGTAGGGCTTTTACAAGGGGTGGGGGACAACCTTTGTAAGAATATCGGAATTTCTGAACAAAATTTACAAACGAAACTGTTGATTTCTCTGTTCCACGGGTTTCGAAGTTAATTCCATTTTTTCTTATTATTTTCGACATCTACACCACACTCACTCTGAAGCTGCGTGTATTTGCCACTACAATGTATATCATCTTGTAATGAACCGATATTTGATCGACCGTCTTGAAGCAAACCAATTGTGATATCGATATATAATTTTGTTAAAAATGAAATCAACAATTATGAATAGTTTGCTTTTTAGAAAAACTCAGATACATACTGCGCTTTCAGTACAAGAGTAAACTATGAGGTTGTATAGATATAGGCAATAGTAGGTTAGTGCCGTGAATTGGAACAAATATCTGGCAAGGTGCATGAAACGGGATGGGCGGGGCTCTGCCGAGCACATCCAGTATCCGTGCCGCGCCAGATATTTTTCCCGTTCAACGGCACTAACCTACTATTCTATTTATCCCATCAGCACATACAAATGGCTTTAAAATTAAATAAAAAATAACCCCAGCCACCGCACATATGCATACGCAGTGATTAGGTCGTATTGACAGGATATCAAAAATGTTTCACGGCACCGTGTTACACGGCACATGCGCACTGTGTTGACGGGATAAATTCGGATACCCATTCTGTCATACGTGTCTGTGCCTGGATAAATGGGACTTATGGGTTTTGCGACCATTGTAGATCCAGACCAGCATGTGCATCCGCACAGTCTGATCAGGATATGCACTGTTCGCCATTCCATAAATGTCAATATAGATCACAATATAGATCTATATCAGGGAACAGGGGTATGGCATTTAATCAGGAGATACGCTGGTCACAAATCCAATAAGCCCCATTTATCCAGTCGCAGCCATATATTAGAAACACGCCTTCAATTTCCTTTAATAATGAGATAAACTGAAAAACAAATGCACGAGACAAAACTAGTTTTTCTCCTTCAGTGGAGACGTGTCCCTAAGGAATATTATCTTAATGAAGTTTCCTAAATCGACGCGGCTTCCCCAGTAACGCTAGTCAAACATCAGAGATTATGTGCAAAACAGAGTTGATTTTATTTGACAAACATGTTATATTATGTATCCGTGAATGTATCGTAGTACTTCATACCCACATATCCACAGTACACGGTTCTGCGCGATACAAACAGTTGTCACCCCAAAGCCAGACTGTTTTACGCAAGGTCAAAAATAAAATAATACAGTGGAACCGTCCTAAACCGGACACCCTGGGAAACCCCCAGGGTGTCCTGTTTAGAGCGGACCCACTGTAATAATTGTATATGAGCACTGCAATACATGAGTCTGTCGTTTCTAATCATCATGATTAGACAGTACCATCAGAGATATAAAACATTGCAACCCATATATACATGTCAAGTATGCCTGTATGTCCAGTTTAGAGAGGTTTAAATATATGTGTTTACCTTCAAGCGATGCAAGGATGTATGCTTGTTGTCAATATATCAAGATACATGATCACGTGGTTACAACAACAACAACGTCGCCCACTCCAAAGTAAGTATTATTTGATATTTTCCTTAATAAGCACCGGATTTTGATGAAATATGGCGCAGCAAACGAGTTTTCATGAGCTGCATTTAGTGGTGCAGTGAGTTTTGCACAGACTTATGTCGTTTTTGTTCTTCGCAAAAACGACAGAAGTTTGAGTGAACATACATAGACCACCAAATGCAGCTTAACAAGACGCGTTTGATGCGCCATATTTCATCAAACTCCGTTACGTAATAATGACAATATAAACGAATACGTACGTTGAATCAGATGGATTCTGGAAGTTTCAATACTTGTTGTTGTTGTTAGTATCACGTGATCATACACCTTGTAGATCGGGAAACTTGATATCGGTGACAAATGAAACGGATTATTTTGTCTAGTGGTAGAACATATGTATTTTAATAAGACATATTTCATGATGTATGCATTATCACGGGTACATACATAGAGTATAGTAGGTTAGTGCCGTGAATGTGAACAAATATCTGGCAAGGCTTAGGAAACGGGATGGGCGAGGCTCTGCCGAGCACATCCGGTTTCCGAGCCGCGCCAGATATTTTCCCCATTCACGGCACGAACCTACTATTCTATTTATCCCGTCAACACCTACTAATGGCTTTAAAATGCAAAAAAAATAATTCCAGCCACCGCACATATTCACACGCAGTGATTAGGTCGTATTGACAGGATATCAAAAATGTTTCACGGCACCGTGTTTCACGGCACATACACACTGTGTTGACTGGATAAATGTAAGTACAGTGGAACCTCTCTAAACCGAACACAAGAACACATCTGTGATCTTATTTTTGATGAGTTTCTTGGTAATTTATCTCGGGGGCACAATGTCTGTTCGTGATCGCATAGCACACAACTATGGCACAGAATGATCAAATGCCTGATTTACAGTGAAACCTCTCTAAGCAGGACACGATTTAGAGAGGTTTCACTGTACATGTATGCTAGAATGATCCGTAATGAGACGAACAAAAACATTCCTGACATGCCGACCTTAACAAAATTGTATTCAAGGGAAAACGAACACTACTATATAGTATATGAGTCCTTTGAGAGTCTATGTAGTCTTTATCGATGTCATGTGCATTGTGGTCTCTGTGTTTACGTATGTGTCTGCAAGCTCAGACAGACTGCGAACAAATTACATGTTGAAACACAGTTATTATCTACACGTCAACAATGGACTCAGACAAATTGTTATTGGACTGGCATCTATGGATTGCGAGTTATGCAAATGATATAAAGTGAGCCGATATGCAAAATCTTCATATGCATTTCATATGCAAATCATAAGACTTTCATATGAAGACCCATGTACAATGCTTTTAAATCTATACATTTTTCATATATGAATTTCATATAGGCTCTCTTCATATGAATTGCATATGTGTCACATTTTGCTGTGTAGAAGAGCCATATAACTGCTATAATAGTATATAGATAACACGTACATTAGAGCCGGACCTAATTGTGCAGATGCATGCACTGTCCGACCAAGACTTTGGATGGTATAGGGATTGACTACGGTTATCTGAAAGCTTGTGAAGCAGCTGGCATATAACATCGTATTCCATAAAATGGCAGCCATCCTGAAATTCACGCCTCAAAGACTTAAGTCGCCTATCCAAAAAGCCTACCTGTGTGATTGTGGAATATGAAGTAAGTGTCATGTTCCTGAAAACAAAATGTCAAAAATCGCTCCGCCGAAAATATATCCGGCCTTGTATGGCAGAACCAGGACTACCACGACAAAACTGAGTTCATTGTATTATAATTCCAGCACAAACATATTTACACAATTCCCTAACATTTGATTGGCCCGTAGCAAGTCTCTGTCCAAAATTTATATCCCAGTAAACTCCCACGCCGAACTACTTTTCGTAACCGTGAGGCGCAGTTAAAATAATTCTTAAGAAAACCGAAAATAAACACATTTTCTTGATGAATTTATTTCAAATGCTGGAATTATAAGGAATGAATGGCCTTTTTGTTGAATTTATCGGGGATATAAGCTTGGAAAAGTCGCGGGAATACTGGACGAAGGCCGGTAAATGAATGGCCTTTTTGTTGAATTTATCGGGGATATAAACTTGGAAAAGTCGCGGGAATACTGGACGAGGCCTTCTCCATTCATTCCTATAATGAACTCTTTCACCGCTAAGTAACTGGAATATATTTGGAATATATTTGGAATATACTTGGAAAAGTCGCGGGAATACTGGACGAGGCCTTCCGGCCTTCGTCCAGTATTCCCGCGACTTTTCCAAGTTTATACCCCGATAAATTCCACAAAAAGGCCATTCATTCCTATAATGAACTCTTTCACCGCTAAGTAACTGGAATATATTTTGATATGTTAATTTTTTCAACCAATTCAACCGTCACTAAATGATTTTCAGACTAGTCAATTTATGAAAATGGGGTATTTTTTTGTTCTCAATAATATGAAAATTACTTTCAAAAAGTGCAGATCCTGATGAGACGGCTCGTTACGAGCCGGCTCATCTGGATCTGCACTGCTTGCCAAAACCGCTATAGCGAGTTTTCGGGTTTCAACGGTTAATATTAGTATACAACTTGGGTAAAAATACGCTCTATATATCTTGAAAATATATACACATAAAGTAACTATTGGCAATTATTTTAGTAGGGGGATGATAATCAAACTTATGTTCACTGGTCTTATCAATAATATTGTCCAAACTCAGTATTTGCCCTGCTTAAACTGCTGTGCGTATGCACAGGCTGATCGGTGGCAGTACTGGTCCAATTAATTAAACCATGATCTCTAATAGCAGGATACATGCCCGAACCGCATTTCCGTGAGCTAGCTCCGCCCGTGATCGTTGTAATGTATGCCATTGTTGCTGACACGACCGCACGCTGGAAATATCGCGCAATAAAAACTGCCCGAATAACAATCTCGCTCCACTACTGCGGGGGTGTACATTACCGCTGTAGTTGTTGTTGGTCTGTTCACGAGATACGTGGAAACAATCACGCCGACTGATAGACCAATTTAGAGACAATATGATGACGCAAACAAAGGGGAACCGGTATATTGCTGCTGCATGAAGTAAACATCAAGATGTATGATCACGTGGTACTAACAACAAGTACTGAAATTTCCAGAATTCAAAGTAATATTCTTGTATAGTGTCCTTATTACATAGCGGATTTTGATGAAATATGGCGCATCAAAGCTGCATTTGGTGGTCTCTGTATTTCCGCCCAAACTTCTGTCGTTTTTGCGAAGAATCGATTTCCGTGTCTCCATTCTTCGTAAAAACGACATAAGTCTGTGCCAAACTACATGGACCACCAAAAGCAGCTCATGAAGACGCGTTTGCTGCGCCATATTTCATCAAAATCCGTTTCATGTTAAGGAAAATATCAAATAATACTTTCAATATTTCAACACTTTCAGCCACTGTTGTTCTTGTTATAACCACGTGATCATGCACCTTGAACATATGGGGAAATTGATTTTGATTGATTTTGTTACTTAGACGCAAACATAAGGGGAAGTATTCTTTTTTCATGATGCATACATACGTGGGACCAGTCTATTGTTTTTGCAAAACGCAAACATAAGGGGAAATAATTTAAATGTGTTTTTGCATGATGCAAATGTAATGGTAAATGGTCTATTCGTTTCGAAATAAAGTGTGTATACGCAAATCGACGTGCGCAAATTACAGTCAGTGAAACAGCAAAGCTATAATTCGAACATTTGAAGAATGGACGAACTTTGCTACAGTGCAACCGGCGCTAATTAATCGGCTTCGTTTTAAGTGAGTGTTTTCTCTGAGTGATGAGTCTGGCAAGCGAACGTATTAACTGGGGGTGTGTATCAGATAACAGGTAACCGGTAAAAATCTGGCGCGTTCCAGTATTTGGGTCGCCGGCAGATAAGCAAGAGGCCTAATAATATAATTATGGGAACAACGTTCTTTCTTTTCCTTATGCGGCGTCGCACTATTTATTCACTGACTGACTTACCTCCATTTTCGTTGTTTAAATGGCGACCAGCGTAGACCCTGATCCGGGGCTACCCTGGGGCCCGTTTCATTAAGCTTCGTACGACTAAAATGTTCAAATGTGCACAATTATGATAGTCTGTAAATATCACATTAACAATGTTTTCTTGTAAACACTTATTGGATTTACATTTATTGAGCATAGGCTGCATGCAGCCTATGCTCAATAAATGTAAATCCATCAATTGAAATTTCAAGACGATCCTAAATTTGCACTTACGAACATTTTAGCCGTACGAAGTTTAGTGAAACGGGCCCCTGGTCTCTGACATCATAAGGTCGTTTTTATCAGCCATCATCAGGTGTACATGCATTTTCAATGTATACCCACAGGTGGTAGAGTCGGACGTAGGAACCAATCAATGGCCCATTCGAAAATGTTAACTATTCCAACCCATTTCTGTTAAACTATAGATCCTATATAATGTACGGAAATAGGTGGGTTGAGTAACGTTTTTCAAATAAGGCCTTTACTGGGTCCTATGTCCGGGTCTTTCATCTCTGTGTGTACTATGACCATCAGGGGGCAGTTTCACTAAACTTCTTACGACTAAAATGTTCATAAGCGCAAATTTAGAATCGTCTGCAAATTTCAATAGATGAATTTACATTTATTGAGCATATGCAGCCTATGCTTAATAAATGTAAATCCAACAATTATTTACAAGAAAACATTGTTAATGTGAAATTTACAGACTATCATAATTTTGCACTTACGAACATTTTAGTCCTAGGAAGTTTAGTGAAACGGCCCCCAGATAACCATTTCGTAGTTTGTATAAGAGGGTAAACTTGTTCAAGGTCAGGGGCCCGTTTCACTAAACGCCGTACGACTAAGAAATTCGTAAGTGCAATATTGAAATCCACAATACTATTTGTTCGATTTTGGAAAATCTTCGTTGTGGATATGTTACAATTAATGACATGAACCCGTGGGTACAAAATGGTAGCGTTTGAGAAACACGTTAATGTGAGAAATAGAAATCTTCGTACGAACATTTTTATCGTACGACTTTTAGTTTAGTAAACGAAGTTTAGTGAAACGGGCCCCAGTTTCGTAACTCGGTATCGACAAAATACAGAGATGGGATAAGTTTCACACCAAAGCCGGGTCTATGTTTCCGTATCAAATACAATCACCTCCTAGCGCCGACTTTGACGAAAACATAATTATGTGGTCATATTTTTGATGAGTTGGTCATTTATCTCCGGTGATAATGTATATTGAGGATCACATAGCACACAGCTATGGCTCAGAATGATCTAATGCCTGCTTTACAATGAAACCTCTCTAAACCGGACACCCTGGGACCTCCCAGGGTGTCCGGTTTAGATAGGTTTCACTGTATACCACCTTATAATGCCGCAGGATTGCCATACAAGACCACGAGGTACATTTTATGTAGACAGACCACAAATGATAGTAATCACCATTTCACCTGTCACAGCCACATTAAATAATGAGACACGCAATGTGATTTTGTATCTTCGGGCATCTGCGTAATTTCATGAAATAAGTTTACAATATTTACAATACTTTCCGTAAATGGCGTCAAAAGTTAACACAATTTTCAGAGTACATGCATGTATTCTGAAAATGTTGTCAACTTTTGACTTCATTTATGAAAAATAAGTTTGTAAACGCAGATGAAATTACGCAGATGTCCGAAGTTACAAATCGCATGGCGTGTTTCATTTGTTTATGAACACACTGGAGACATTCAACAGTCGCCACACTGCAAAGGCTTTCATTCAAAGTCCTGAATAATTACGTCACCCGTCCATCCCCTCCCTTCTTCGCATAGCAAGTCTGATAAACCAACATATTCACAATGGCGTATCGCCATTGTGAATATGTTGGTTTATCAGACTTGCTATGTGCCCATATTTCCCATGAGTCGTCACACGTGTTGCTGTCTGTAGTCGGGAATGACTCACGGCAGCATACTGGAATATTTATGTAATAATTACTAGTATTTGGAATTTATGGTCTCAGATAAGCCAATACCCGCTGACTGGAAGGTCCTTAGTTGGCACCACGTCGTCTCTTCCCTGTTGGATACCGTACTCGCTATATATATTGGGACCGACTATGTTTCTCTCACTACACCGTAATCCACTACACGTACAGTATATAGAGGCTCTTATCTAATATGAGACACGCCATGTGATTTTGTACCTTCTGACATCTGCGTAATTTCATGAAATACGTCAACGTAAATGGATTCAAAAGTTGACCAAATTTTCAAAGTACATGCGGAATTATATTCTTTTGTCAACTCTATTTATGAAAGAAAACTATTGTACATTTTGTAAACGTATTTAATGAAATTACGCAAATGTGGATGTGACAGAAGAAATGGGGCTTATTGGATTTAGGACCAGTGTGTCTCTAGATCAAAAAGCATAACCTTGTGGTTTGGTATATTTGTTATATAATAAGCATGGCGGTTGTTTCATTGATGGGATGGCGAATTATGCAGATCCCGATCAGACTGTGCGAATGCGAATGTACAGTCTGGTTTGGATCTACACTGGTCACAAATGCCATACAATGCCACATATGCCATAAGCCCCATTTCTCCACTCACATACACATATTGAATTGTAATAAATAATGTTATCGAATTCATACGAAACTAAGGCTTTCCTGGCACGAGGTTTGTGGCAATATATACGGTCATTACGATACGTGTTTATAATCGGCAATCGGCTGTGAAAATGTGCCTTATGATATTCTCTGATCCGGGACTACACTGTTCGCCAGGCAGTTAATGAAGTAGGCCAACTGCAACCATATACATACTACTAACGATGTATTGGACTGTCATTGGACTGTACAAGAACACCGATATCTTTATTTATTCTGTTGCAAAATTAATTAATGTTGTAGTGGCCATTTTCTCAGCCATTGGCCTATTTACGGGATAGATAGCTGTGACTGGGGAAATTATGCCTGTGGGTTATGCGAACAGTCTAGATCCAGATCAGCCTGTGCATCCGCACAGTCTGAGCAGAGTCTACACTGTTCGCCATTCCATCAATAGTACACCCGTCATGATTCTCACAAGCAAGTATTTGGTTACAGGTTACATTGCACAAAAGTGTAATATTTGATCAGTAGCCTAGTTCACCGACATTGCAAAGTATACTTTCCTAGCAAAGTATACTATGAGGGAGAAATTTTCAAGTTTAGGATAAATTTATTATTTTTTATTATACTGAATTTATTACATTATCACAGCCATTTTGGCTGTGATAATGTAATACATTCAGTATAATAATTCCGCATAGTTTTAATCATCAAATATATGCAATCATTAGTTCTGTATGAAATAATGCATTTCGGAAAAATCAATGATTACTCCCTCAAAGTATACTTTGCTACATAAGTATACTTTGCAATTTTGATGAAATCGGCTACAGGTCATAAATCCCATAAGCCCAATTTCTCCATCGCAGCCACATATTTGAAGTAGAAACATGGCTTTTGAATGTGCAATCAGTCTGGACCTGATCATCATGTGAGTTCGTGCGTATGCCAAAACACTTGAGAGGTACACTGGTTATAACCTCAGTAATTGTCTTTTTCTGGTGGGTCACATTACCGTTGGCGGTGACTCAAGAAAGTGGGGATTATCGCATAAGTGACGAGTGTATGCCCAGTCTAGTATGCGCATCTGCGCAATGCTGGTCAGGTTCTGCCCTAAATACATTGATCTGACATTGATAATTACATCCTCATGTGTGTTCAACTAATATTCCAGTAATCAGATGAGGGGTATTTTTTAAATATCTGAGAAATTGCCCACAAACACTGCATATCCTGATGAGACGGCTTGTTACATGCCGGCTCATCTGGATATACAGTGTTTTCAAATGCTTGGCGTATGGTCTGTCGTGTTGAAAGGGTTAATGACACACCGGTAGTGTTACTAAGTGGTCACTAAGTGTATAACTTGTTCCCAAGGTGTGAAGACAATGTGTATGATCACGTGGCACTAACAACAACAACGAGTACTGAAATTTCCAGAATCCATCTTATTCAAAGTACGTTTTCTGTTATAGTGTCCTTATTACGTAACGGATTGTGATGAAATATGGTTCATCAAACGCGTCTTGGTAAGCTGCATTTGATGGTCTCTGTATTTTCGCCCAAACTTCTGTCGTTTTTGCGAAGAATCGATTTCCGTGTCTCCGACACGGAAATCGATTCTTCTCAAAAACGACATAAGTCTGTGACAAACTCCCTGGACCACCAAATGCAGCTCATGAAGACGCGTTTGCTGCGCCATATTTAATCAAAATCGCATATTAAGGAAAATATCAAATAATACTTACTTTGGAGTGAGCGACGTTGTTTTTGTTGTGGTCACGTGGTCATGCACCTTGTAAGACTGTGCTAGCAAATCAATAGCAAGACTGTCCACACATGTTACAAGCCCCCTTTCTCCAGTTACGGACATATACATGTATGAGACAAGCCATGTGATTTTGTACCTAAGAAGATTTGCGATATTCTCACGAGAATTCTTTTCAATCTTTACGATACATTCCGCAAATGACATCGAAAGTTGACGAAATTGTCAGAGCAAATGCGGAATAGAATTTTCTATGAAATTTCCGTAACCGTCTGTAGCCTATTTCACCAACATTGCAAAGTATACTTATCTAGCAAAGTATACTTTGAGGGAGAAATTTTCAATTTTAGGATAATTTTATAATTTTTTATTATACTGAATTTATTGCATTATCACAGCCATTTTGGCTGTGATAATGTAATAATTTCAATATAATAATTCTGCATACTTTTAATCATCAAATATATGCAGTTGTTAGTTCTATATGACATAATGCATTTCAGGAAAACGAAATGATTGCTCCCTCAAAGTATACTTTGCTAGAAAAGTATACTTTGCAATGTTGGTGAAATAGGCTACTGACGTCATTTACGGAAAATGCACCGGTTCTGTAGACATTCTTTATGAAAAACATACACATTGTTAGATACAGTATTACTGTACATCGCTTGTTTCAATTATATGGAATTCTGGCTGAGAAAAGGGTCCTTTCATTATTTGCAAAACCATGGAGCCTGATCACCATTTCCAAACATGCAGTCCAGTCTACTAAATAAAAGTCTGTTTCACGAAACCTGCCAGATTGAAAAGCCATATAAACAATGCAAAAACAATATTTGTTTAGATAATATTAAATTTTATGAAAAATTAAGAATGAGCCATCTTTTTATTTCGTGAAATTTTTCTAATTTCAGAAATACTGGACCGATTTTCAAAATGTAATTTTTGTTTTCTTAGATCATTTCCAAGCTATCTAGCTAGGTTTCAGAATCAATATCCAAAATTGTTCGTTTTTCGACTCCTTTCCTCCCCCTCCACCTCTTTTCCCGCCATGTTAAATTCCCATTGAGGACTCATTTTTCTTAATACAATATTTGACCAAATTTCACGAAATAAAAAGAAGGCTCATTCTTAAATTTTGATAAAATTTAATATTATCGAAAAACATATTGTTTTTGCATTGTTTATATGGCCGTCAAATGTGGGCAGGTTTCGTGAAACATTTTGTTGATGTCATTAGTACGCTACAGAACATCGCAGATCCTGTCACACCAATGAAACTCCCGCCATGCTTCTAACAAGCAATATATGGAGGACATTCATATTTGTGCAACGAATATGACATATATGTTCATCGAGTGGTGTGAAATGTGCATATGTCACTCGTGCCGGTTAGGCACGAGTGACATATGGACATTTCACAACACGAGATGAACATATATGTCATATTCGTTGCACATATATGAATATTCTATTTATCATATACCACTCCATGGAACTTAGCAGTTTTTTAGACTGTATACGGTAATGAATGTGTATTTGCAGCCGGCACTGCAGGTGCGCGTTATGAATATAGATAGCGTAGTAGTACGATAGTAGCCGTATTTTTACCGGAAGTTGTTTATTTCATCGATGAGAACATATGACTTTTATTTACATCGTGCAACTATGTATTTCATGGGTAGGTATATAATAAATATCGTTATCAGGCTACAGGTGTGTGATATTTGAAAACAAAAATACTACACTGATCATAAATCCCATGAGCCCCGTTACTCCAGTCATAGTAACACACTGGAGTTTATGAAATACATGTACAATTGTATTTCCCACTCTACCACCTGGTTCTATCTAGGTGTGCCATATAGCGGTTGGTTCGCGGGTATTCGAGGTCTAAGAGCCAATTGGGACCATTGACTCGAGCAACGCATAAACAAACACAGGGAGTATTATTTATCCCGTCAACATAGTGCGTATGTGCCGTGAGACACGGAGCCGTGAAACATTTTTGATATCCTGTCAATACGACCTAATCACTGTGTATGAATATTTTCGGTAACTGGGTTTTTTTTTTTTTACATTTTAAAGCCATTTGTAGGTGTTGACGGGATAAATAGAATAGTAGGTTAGTGCCGTGAATGGGAAAATATCTGGCGCGGCACGGAAACGGGATGTGCTCGGCAGAGCCTCGCTCATCCCGTTTCCTAAGCCTTGCCAGATATGTTTTCCCATTCACGGCACTAACCTACTATTCTCTATATACCCGATGAGCCGTCTCATAACCAGAAGAAGCCCCACGTTCCCATTACTGGCCAAATACCTGTTACTTATCTGGAATAAGGTGTAACCCGGCTGCACTGGCAATCAGCGTTAATAGGCAAGTACATTGCCAAGTCGGGCCAAGAACGTGCCATTGTTGATAGGAAGCGCTACGCAGTTACGACGCAAATGATATATTATATAGCGGAACCTCTCAAAACCGGACACCCTGGGAGTCAGGTTTTGGGAGGTTCCACTACACAAAGCGCATATGAACAGTTTCACTGAATGAACGTCGAACAGTGCCGACGCCGACGCACGAATACGCGGAGGCACATGCTACAGTTCAACCTCTCTAAACCGGACACCCTGGGAGGACCCCAGGGTGTCCGGCTTAGAGAGGTTTCACTGTAAATCAGGCATTTGATCATTCTGAGATATACAGTGGGGTCAGCGTGTAAGTGCACACACAAACGAACACGACAGGTTGGAACCAACCTGTCGTGTTCGTTCGTGTGTGCATTCGTTCGTGTGTGCACTTATACGCTGACCCCACTGTAGTTGTGTGCTATGCGATCATGAACAGACATTATCACCTCAGATAAATGACCAACACAATGATCATCGGTACAGTTTAATTATCTATAATTTAACATCAAAAATAAGATCACAGGTGTTTTCTTGGTGTCCGGTTTGGAGAGGTTCCTCTGTAGTTTGTATTTACACTGGTTGCAAAGGTCATACTGCCCATACAGTGGGGTCAGCGTGTAAGTGCACACACGAGCGAACACGACAGGTTGGAACGCTGACCCCACTGTATTTCATGTATAGCCAAAAAATGTAAATATTTGTATGCATTTTTTCTCATTTCGCATCAAAAGTGTATGTTGTTACCACTCAGTTGAACCGTCTCGGCGAGACGGTTCAACTGAGTGGTAACAACATACACTTTGGGTGGGTAGCGAACCAACCTGTCGTGTTCGTTCGTGTGTGCACTTACACGCTGACCCCATTGTATCGCCAGTTGTTGTCGCATTATGTAAATGATAATATAAATACATTGAATTAAATTGCTGGAAGAAGTTGGCGATTCCTTCAGATCCAATTAAATGTTTGACCAACATGGTTCAATGGATTGTGCCGGCTGATCGGGAACTCCTCTTATCTGGTAGCAGAGCAGTTCTTGTAGCGAAACACAATAATCAAAGTACTGAAAGAACTGAAACTGTATCGCCAGAAACAAAACGTAGGAAAGTGTGCCTTCCCCACACTGATGATGCCCCCATTGGCAGCCTTAATAACACTCTTGATCTGATGGAAGGTGCAATACTTAGGCCCTTCGTAGACATACATATTATATACCAAAGTGGAGCATAGAGACATACCTTTAATTTGGTACATTTACCATCAAAATAGGTATTATGAAACGCGAATTATAACCGTTTATAAAAGTACCGTTTTTTGTTACCACATAATAAGTATACGAGTTCCGGCGAATAAGCCAGTCCGCAAAATGGCGACTGACATTAACTATTTAATGGTACTAAAATTGAAAAATAAAATGGCGATACCTAAAAATAGTAACATACATCGGACGCTGACATAGCTGTATCTAACGATACAGTAAAATTCGATGGTATAAAATATATTATCTGCCGGTACGCCTTGCGGTTAATACACGTTGGTGCCGGTATGAACTGCGGTACATTTGGTGGATCTTCAAGCAAACCCTCCATGACATACTGTATTTATGTTGGCCAAACTTGAGGCTTTAGATATAAGTTATTGCCCCTTTTCTGATAGCATTAACACTGAGCCCCACAGGGGAGTTCTTTTTTTTATTAATTGTTCCCACGAAATAACAATTCGTTCCCTCAATTCGTTCCCACGAATTAACAATTCGTTCCCACGAATTAACAATTCGTTCCCACGAATTAACAATCATTCCCTCAATTTAATAATTCGTTCCCACGAAATATCAATTCGTTCCCACGGGAACGAATTATTAATTCGTGGGAACGAACTGTTATATCGTGGGTACGAATTGTTAATTCGCGGGAACGAATTGTTAAACTGAGGGAACGAATTGCTATTTCGTGCGAACGAATTAATAATAAAAAAATCCATGTCCCCGGCGGGGCTCGGTACAATAAGGCTGTTCATAACCGTTGTACTAAGGTCGATTTCACACACAGACCCATGTGTGTCAGAACGCCATCGTAGAAACACACATCATCCCACACCGACTCATCAATACAACAGACAGACATATATCATCTCGCATCAATATCCCATATATTCACATGTCATTCAGGCGTCAATATCGCGATTGGGGTCCATGACCTAAAAACGTAACCATTTGGCCTTCGGATACGGGATATGTCTGGAATCGAACTGCCGATTGAATACCACGGTGGTACTGTTTGTCTGGTCAATATACTACACGTGTGTGGTCATCCTAGGACAAGTTGCAACATAATATTTCTGAGAAGTTTTCCGGAAAGTTTTTGGCACTTTTCAATTGACTCTATCATGCAAAAAGGCCCAAACTATAAATTAATAATTAACAGATTTCATGCGGAATACCCACTCACATGTATCTAAATTTACATTTATTTTTCTAATTTCTTCATTTCTTAATGAAATTATGTTGTTACCACTCATTTGCACCGTCTCGGCGAGACGGTGCAAATGAGTGGTCACAACATATACTTTCTTTTTTTGCAGTTAGCACAATGGGTGTGAGATGTTTGTATGATGTCAGTGTACTTTAATTCGTGAGAAATTCACGAGCTTTCCCCTCCCTCACCTTCTGTTATCCATGGTCTTCGTAGCATTATGTTTCACTCGCTGCATCCGTTTTTATGTACACCGACACCACTTTACAAGGTGCATGATCACGTGGTTACAACAACAACAACGTCGCCCACTCCAAAGTTCGTTTTATTGATATTTTCCTTAATATGCAACGGATTTTGATAAAATATGGCGCAGCAAACACGTCTTCATGAGCTGCATTTTGTGGTTTAGGGAGCTTGGCACAGACTTATGTCGTTTTTGCGAAGAATCGATTTCCGTGTCGGGGCGAACATACAGAGACCACCAAATGCAGCTTAACAAGACGTGTTTGATGCGCCATATTTCATCAAAATCCGTTACGTAATAAGGACACTATAACATAATACGTACTTTGAATCGGTACTTGTTGTTGTTGTTAGTACCACGTGATCATACACCTTGTTTTAGGGGCACCTACATATAGTCGCCACCCTTTCCATTTGTCCGTATGTCCGCGGGTTTGTCAGAGATTTGCATTAAAGTTTTCGACTACAAAGTGAAAAAATGAAAGGTTTAACGTCACATCAACATCTCTGGTCATATAGAGACGGGACCACAGTTTAAAGTCTCATCAGACAGACCAGTGGGATGGACATACTATGAACTTATCTTTGATGCCCAATGCGAGATTTGAACCCACAACCTCCGGATTGGAAGTCAGGTGTTCTAACCCCTAGACGACAACCCTTTCTCTGTTACAGAATGTCAGATTGGCTTAAAATTTCATATACTTTTGTTATCATCCATATTTTCATTTTATGGGCGACTCATGCGGCCCATGTGCTCAATGTCATGGTCAAATGACTTTGCGTTAAACATTTTGAAGGGTACATCTTCCGTCAATGTCACTGGTGTTTGGTTTATAGTCTAGTGTTTCTATTATACAGTTGAACCTCGCTAACCCGAAAACGGAGACAAGTTAGTTGTGCTTAATGTTGATATATTTCGTTTCCATTTATCTCCGATGATAATGTCTGTTCATGATCGCACCCACGCGTGTCTTGAAGTAGTTATATGCATGTTTCACAGTGGAGCCTCTCTAAACCGGACACCCTGGGATGTCCACAGTGTGACCGGTTTAGGGAGGTTCAACTGTACAATGAATTCAGTCAAAACTGTAAATGTTTCCGCTTTCAGGACACGAAATGCCATCGAACCCATTACTGGAGACAATTAGAACAAATATACTCACTGGCAATTCAATGATTTTTAAATGGAAAGAAAATATTAGTGTCATAAAGACTGTGAAATTATTACACTGCATTTGTAATGCGTGTTCCAGCATGCGAATGGTTGTATTGTCACGAGACGAGGTAACGCTATCCCTTAGAACACAGGAAACGAAAGTTGTCGTCTGATTTGTTTTCATATTTTGTATTTTTCTCAACGTAAACACGGCTTGGCAGCACTTTAGAATCATTTGCATTTCTGTCAGACATGTTTTCTTGCGGAAATTGAAAAATAAACGATAGACAACTTTATTGAATTCAGAATTGTAAGGATTAAATGATCTGGTAGGAGCTTAGTTCGGGAACGAATTGTTAATTCGTGGGAACTAATTGTTATATAGAAGGAACGAATTGTTAAATTGAGGGAACGAATTGTTATTTCGTGGGAACGAATTAATAAAAAAATCTATGTAATATCCCGGTTTTGATCCAGTACAGATATAATTTATTTGAAAAGTGTATATCAGTTAGTTAGTTAGCTTATATTTAAGGGTGGGAATTGGATCATGAACCGTCAATCAATTCTCAAAACTGTTTATAATGACACTGCGACCGTTCGCGGTGAGACCCACGTTCTCGGCATGTTTATGTATACAATGTATGCGTACAGCTTCATTTGATGCCTTGATTATATTTGTGGGCGACGTTGTTATCTCGGCTGCTGATTTAATAACTCCCCCTGCATTCTGATTACCAATGAATAACTTAACTTTCATATCACGTGCACCGCCATAATGGCAGTTTCAATCGTTGGTAATTGCCTCACGTTTTCTCTGGAGGAAGTGGCGAGATTTGTGGATAAGATTTTCCCCGATAGTGTCCCAATAATCGGTCGCCGGGAAGCGATTAAGGAAATAGGGCTCGATTTAACCCTGTCCCAAATGTGTTGGCGGCGTAGAATATTGTTATCCGAATATTCTCGCCCGCAAACGACCTTCACCACGCGCAGTTGGGAAGAGGTAGCAGTATTTTCTTTGTGACTATTCATGACGTATTCTGCCACAGTTAGATCACGGTTCGTCCGCATGTACGAGGAGATAATCCGCGAGCTTTAGCGAGTGGATTATCGATCGTACATGCGGACGAACGTGATATAACTGCGTTATCACATCCTCATATAACTGCGTTATCACATCCTCGTGTTCATACCTTGCCCGTGAGTCGTGTAAATTCAGAAACAGAACTAAACAATGTATCAAACATGGGTTAAGAAAATGAAATTATCCCGTCAACACAGTGCGTATGTGCCGTGTAACACGGTGCCGTGAAACATTTTTGATATCCTGTCAATACGACCTAATCACTGCGTATGAATATGTGCGGTGAATGGGGGTATTACTTATTATTTCGTATTTTAAAGCCATTTGTAGTTGTTGACCGGATAAATAGAATAGTAGGTTAGTGCCGTGAATGGGAAAAATATCTGGCGCGGCACGGAAACGGGATGTGCTCGGCAGAGCCTCGCCCATCCCGTTTCCTAAGCATTGCCAGATATTTTTCTCATTCACGGCACTAACCTACTATTCTCTATCACATGTTACAGTTGCAGTAAACAGTGTAGCTCAATATGAAGCTGCACGAGTGGGCAATCTGATCATAATATAGACTTGTCACATATGCCATACAACCTAACTTCTGTGTCACAAAACAGAAGTTAAACTGAGCCCGATTGTCATAACCACCCTGTCTGCAGTCACAAAGACAAATGCAGTTAATCGACATCTGAAATGTCAACGTCCTTGCTGGATTTAGGTATGATCTCGGTTCTGGAGTTACCTTCCCTGTGAATTTTGTTTCTACTTTCGACCTAATTTACGGGAAATGTATTTGGTTTTTCTTCCTTCCAAATCGATATCGCTGAAAACGGCGGTGCGTTAACCCTTTCAACACCACATGCCTGTATAGTGGTATTGACAAAACGTGTAGATCCAGATGAACCGGCTCGTGACGAGCCGTCTCATCAGGATCTGCACTTTTTGTAAGTAATTTTCGTATTTTTGAGAACAACCCCCCCCCCCCACCCCCCACTTTCATAAATGGACTAGTCTGAAAATCATTGTGTGACTCGGTCCGGAACTTAACATATAAAAATCCACTCCAGTTACTGAGGGGTGAATGGGTTAATGAAGATAATACCTGAGTAACGGTACTACTGTAATGAACTATGACAGCAGCAGCATCAATATTGTATATAATGACACGTGTCGCACCTGTATAGACGTGTGTCCATTTTGTATGCTAGATATTTCCAAGATTATCCGGCTCAAACCCCGGTCCTGGCACAGGAATTTGTGAAATACAAATATAATTTCCCGCTCTACCAGCTGGTGTGCCATATAGCGGCTGGGTCCGCCGATATTTAATGCCTTAGAGCCAATGTGGATCCTTTAATCAAGCAACACACACACAGTTTCCAGATAGTCCTATCGTGACAATACTATATTTTCTAAGTTAAAAGTAAAGAAGTTAGAATCAAGAACTAATGAAGTGAAGTTAGAAGTCAGAAGTAGTGAAGTTGGAAGTTAGAAGTAAGGAAGTAGGAAGTAGGAAATAAGGAAGCTATACGTATTGAAGTCAGAAGTCCCTCAAGGGCTTCCATAATGTTCCCTATCTAAACATAACTCTGCCTCTTGACTGAAGAATGCAGAACAATGTGTACTCTGATCAGGGTCTACACCACCACAGATGGATTTACATTTATTGAGCATAGGCTGCATATGCAGCCTATGCTCAATAAATGTAAATACAATCACACACACATTGAGATGATTAGTTCTCATGGAATCTCGCATTTACCGACTAAAACGACGACGTCCGATATCGGAATATCCCAAGTGACAATATGACTGGATTACAGTCGCCGTCGCCTGGTAGAAAATATGACGGCATTAGGAACATTGCTGCCTGAGGGAAATAAAAACAGACTGTATCGATTGGGTGACAAAACTGCGTATGTAGGAGTAATCCTCGCCATAAAGCACGTAAAGTCGGCATATGGGAACACTAACGCTGCTAGGGTATTACCGAACCAGCATACTAATGTGCATGTACGGTAATTATTCAACATTGGCATCGAACTGTGAAAACGTACATTAGTCCTTATGCGCACAGCGTAGGCCCAGATCAGAATGCGTCTGCGCAGTCTGATCAGGGCTTACGCTGATCGCTAATTCATCGCTCGAACAACGTGTGAGCCCCTGAATAACAATTCGATCAATTGCAGACTCTATGAACACGCATGGTGATCAGGAGCTACGCTGGTGGCACATTTCCTAATGTCCATTTTCTCAGCCGGTGGTCCAAATGTTTTGATTACAGTCCGGAAATGATTGTTACTCTGGCGCAATATACAGCGGAGTCAGCGTGTTAGTGCACACACGAACGAACACGACAGGTTGGAACCAACCTGTCGTGTTCGTTCGTGTGTGCACTTACACGTTGACCCCACTGTAGTGTCCATACTTGACGACACGAGCCCAGTTTTGAAATGTATCACGTGATATGCCCTGTATCTGTGCATTGACCGACTACGTACTGGTATTGACCTGATACAAACATCCGGGTTACAACGAAGTGAAAACTGACGTTCCATTGGTCGGGTGACGTTACCAAATGACGTCAGTGTAATGATTCAACGTAAACAAGTCAGCGTTCTGTCCATAGATAACGACGTAATCTGTGGTCAGTGTCGAGCATAAAACGCTACCTGATAAATAGAATACCAGGCTACTGTCTTTTCATATCAAATTTATCAGGCCCGGCTCGAAAAGCAAGCCTCGGAATTCCTACGCGTTTCCTAGCATTGCCTGATAAACTTGATATCAAAAGACACTAGCCTGGTATTCTCTATGTGTAGCACATGATCTACTAGCAAATGCCTGCAGCAATGTAATGATATATTACAGTATGTGCATTATATTAGTCTAGAACAATTTAAATGTTCCCGGCTGACATGCGGCCGACAATCAGACTGAATTTCTGCACATGAAGAATTTTGGGTGATTTATTTCCAATACGAGTTTTAAAGACTACATACTGGATGTGTGTAGTAGAAATGTACCAGGATTTTTTTTTATTAATTCGTTCCCACGAAATAACAATTTGTTCCCTCAATTTAATAATTCATTCCCACGATATAACAATTCGTTCGCACGTATTAACAATTCGTTCCCGTGGGAACGAAGTGTTATTTCGTGGGAGCGAATTGTTAAATTGAAATAAGGGAACGAATTGTTAATTCGTGGAAACGAATTGTTAAATTGATGGAACGAATTGTTATTTCATGGGAACGAATTAATAAAAAAGAAGAAGTCTACGTCCCCTGCGAGGCTTCGTAGAAATGTGTTTGAAAGTTGCATATCATTTTGCAATTTTAGACATATAATTATAAAATTTAGATTGCGCACGTTGTAACGCATGACAACAATGCTTTTAATCCGTCCTAATATGTATATGGCAATGCGGCAAATCCGCCCATATCTATGAATGTGCAGCCGGCAATAGTGGAAAGTGAGACAAAAATGTCACAATTTCGGCGGCGTCGTTGTCAACAATTTTGCACGTACGCATATCTCTTGATTTATTAGGCGGATCATTAACAAACTTCATCAATAGCTTCCTCACATTGATGGCTATCTATCCAGTGTCATTCGGGTGGCGTTGTCCGTCATCTTGGTGGCCTTGGCCTCTGTGGTAATTATTTTAAATATACGTCCAAATATTGAATACCTCCTGATTCGTGTGTCTAGTCATTACCAAACTTCATCAATCGCTTTCTCATATTGCTGGGTCTCCACCCAGTGTCATTCGGGTGACCTTAGCATTGGTGACATTGACCTTCGTATCAATGTTTTTGAACTTCCTCACACTGTAGCCTTGAATTTGTATGATGTTTTGTGTTATAATTCGTGACGTTATGTCAACTAACAATAAGGCGAACGTATCTCAAAGCAAATGGAAAGTTAACACTATGATTGTAAGTAATTCTTCTCAATAATTCGTGTTTCGCATTTGCAGCTTCGAATCGATATAATAGTTTTTCGCGGTGCGCTCAAGCATAGCGGAGCGGAAAACTGTTGTCTTCAATACACGGAAGTGTAGCACGTGCAACTAGCATGACAGGTTATTGTCACGAGGTGTCTGGGCTGTAAGGCGTGTATTGTCATTCTTGCGATAGCAGTCAGGGCCCTGTTGCTCAAAGCTTCAGTTAGCTTAACAGACTGTTAAATCCTTAGCAATGCTAATGATTTAACAGTCTGTTAAGCTAACTGAAGCTTTGAGCAACCGGGCCCAGGACCCAGTTGCTCGAAACCTCAGTTAGCTTAACGGACTGTTAAATCCTTAACATTGTTAAGGATTTAACAGTCCGTTAAGTTAACTGAGGTTTTGAGCAACTGGGCCCAGGAAATTTTCTCCTATCAATGATATGATTAGATGTGTAAATGTAACGTATGATATTGTACATGTACATATTTTTTTTGGGTCCCGTGCTTTATACAGTGGATTTGGCCTTACCGGGTTGTCTAATTTTACCACAGGGACCACTGTGGGTTGTGTACTGTCCATCTCGATTCATGCAATAAAGATCGCAACCAGCAGATATATTTGTGTTTGTTTTACATTTCGGGTCAAATGGAGTATAGTTAAGACCAAACATTCAAGCAGGAAAAGCTTTTGGTGTTGATCGTATACCGATAGATGTGCTAAAAACGTCACATATGTTTAACTTTTACATGCTTATATTACATGGGGCAAAACTATCATCTGTCATATACCAAAGTCGAATACCGTTGATCCACGAGACCCCCTTTCTCATCGAGGAAATTCACTCGTGTCATCCAAGTATAAATTATATAGTTGTATTATAATCATTAGACTCTCAGGTTGGTCTGAAATTAATGGTACAATTGTTGTTGAACAAAATGGTTTCAGAAAGAAACGAAGCACAATTGATCACCTATCCTCGCTGACAAACATAATCGATACTAGAAAGAGATCCAAACTTTCCACATATTGTGCCTTCATAGACTTTCACAAGGCCTATGATTGTATTGATAGAGGTAAACTCTGGCAACGTTTACTATAGGAATGAATGGCCTTTTTGTGGAATTTATCGGGGTATAAACTTGGAAAAGTCGTGGGAATACTGGACGAAGGCCCGAAGGCCTTCGTCCAGTATTCCCGCGACTTTTCCCAGTTTATATCCCGATAAATTCCACAAAAAGGTAATTCATTCCTTATAATTCCAGCATTTGAAATAAATTCATCAAGAAAATGTGTTTATTGTTCGTTTTCTTAAGAATTATTTTAACTGCGCCTCACGGTTACTACCTAAACCTGATCACAGTTGCTATGTGTTTACTGTATTCATTCGCACAGCTGCGATTTTTGAGGCCGCCATTTAAATCGGGGTTCGTTTTCCCACTGTTTTTCTCATCATAAAATCATTTTACGGGACGCTAGGCACAATTTAAATTTTGCATACGCGCATCGACAGACGGCAGCCATTTGTTTGACAGCACTGACAGCGCATCTGTAGAAAGTAGTTCGGCGTGGGATTTTACTAGGATATACATTTTGGACAGAGACTTGCTACGGGCCAATCAAATGTTAGGGAATTGTGTAAATATTTTTGTGCTGGAATTATGATGTGTTATGGACTCGTTCTATACATGATCATCGTTTGATTCAAAGGTAATTGTTTCGTAAAAGTGATAGAATATATGTATAACATATATGTGAATACTGTCTCATTATTGTGTCATAAACATGTGTTCCAGCCATCAGCCAGTTTCAAATGTTCTGCCGTTTGACAAAGAACTTAAAATGTGATGTAGAAATTATGATATAATGTAGCTAATCACATGTAGAAAAGGCAGGAGAACGGACTCGTATCCATTATATTACACCAAACTGTAAAATATGTCTGTTTTCTGGGCAGGTTTGTACCTGTGTTTTTAACAACATCAACCACAATTATAGACAGACTCATACACAGAACATCGCACAGTGTATCACTCTTACTTGGCCAACCACACAACACATACCATATATACCCACTACTGTACTCTCTTATTAGCTACCAAATCCAGTGACATGTAAGCAGATAATTGTAAGAGTGTATTGTCCCTGGTGTCTGCGCACCTACTCTGCAATAAATATGGCTTTACTGATGGGTAACGTGTACACTAACATAGGCAGTGCATCTGATTGAAAAGTTTACACATACAAATTCATTTTGAGATTGATGGGATAAATGTTCAGATATCTCGTTTTCTGTATAGTTTGCTGACATAATATGTATAGCTTGCCGTTGTCATTTATGTCTATTATGTATTGCACTACATTTTATTTGGTTTATTGTCATATTCTTTGCTGTATGTGTCAAACGCAAAGTGGTGAAACTGTACGATGGCTTGTACATACAAAGATGGCGGATATGGCAACTCAATTAACCATATAGTATACAGTAACAAGACACAATTTACACATGTTATATTCATATATCACATCACTCTTATGAAGCAATTATCATTGAAGCTGAGGGTATCTATCTATGACCTACCTTAAAGTTAACAATCTTACAATATATTGTTTCACTGCCAATTCTGAGGCAGGGCGGTTCGCTCTCACCACTGTTATTTAACCTGCTTGTCAATGATCTCGCCATAAGACTCAATGCACTTGACAAGGTTCTTCTAAGTTAGCAAACTATCAGTTTATTATTTTATGCTGATGATTTAGTCTTGATATCCCACAATGAGGAAGATGTACAGCTTATGTTAAATGAACTTAGTCGTTGGTGTTTGGCCAATGGTATGCATATCAAAACTACTAAAAGCAATGTCGTACACTTCAGGCCTCAGTCTATTCAGAAATATGTACATGTATCTATCTTTACTTGTGGTTGTGAGATCATTAACCTAACAGAACGATATGTATACATTGGGTTAAGACTTACTGAACATTTGGAACATAACATAATGACAAAATAATACTGTAAACTAACTCTACCATTACAACATAAATCGGCTTTTGTACGATTCCGATGCGGTGGAACTCTATTGCGGATAGAAACAGGTCAATAAAAGAATTTCATAGAAAGTGAGAGATTACAGTGTAAGTGCACACACGAACGAACACGACAGGTTGGAACCAACCAGTCGTGTTCGTTCGTGTGTGCACTTACACGCTGACCCCACTGTATGTCCCTTTTGTACTACTCTGCAAGTTGAGAACGAATCACATGATACTCTTCACTGTAAACTTTATGAATCAATTAATGGACATTTAATCGAGCATCATATCAGATCTGTCCGAATTTTGTAAGCTTCGCTGAGACGGAAAAAGATTAAATTTGTGTTTTCCTGTAAAGAAATTATACTACAGGTTCCAACCTGTCGTGTTCGTTCGTGTGTGCACGCTGACCCCACTGTAATTAGTGTCAAAACCTGCTTTAATATTTTGCAAAAAAGAAATGCATGTTTATATACATAATGTAATTGGTCTGTGTGTTTATTATATTCGGGTGACATTTTTACATTGGAATTATCGATTGCTTTCGCGGTTATTTTCATCCTCACATATTATTATTATTTCAATCTTAACTTAGTTTTAAACACATTATCACGATCAGCACCGGCATCTCAACTTTTATTTGTATTATATTATGTACAGGAATCGTGTCAGGTAACTGTTTATGACCGAGAAGCTAGTGTAAGTTGGTGCTTGTTATGGTCGTATGTCCCATATCACTTCCCGTTGTCATTTATTATTTTAATCATTCTAAGCACAGAGACAATGGCAAGTGCATGTGATATACCCCCTGCAATATTCAGCATTGACTGACAACAGTTGCTTTACAAATGCATACTGTATTGGAATACAGTGTGTGTGTTTTTATTTGTACATATGAGACACGCCAGGCGATTTTGTACCTTCGGACATCTGCGTAATTTCATGAAATACGTTTACAACATTTACAACATTTTCCGCAAATGGCGTCAAAAATTTGCAAAGATATGCAAAATTATGTACTCTGAAGATTTTGTCAATTTTTTACTTTATTTATGAACAATATCGTAAATTTTGTAAACGTCCGAAGGTACAAAATCGCATGGTGTGTGTTATATGAGCATATGTCGTCTCTCGTAATTCCTCATAGAATGGCAATTGTGCAACATTTGTGTATAAATATACTGTATGCTGTTTTCGTTTTGTACAAATGTTGAGACGTAAATAAATATAACATTTTAAACCGTGCTGGAGTGTGCTCATGTATGAACTCTTGTCGTATGCCTGGATGTGATTAACGCAGCCAAGGAAACGCTCAGAATCGCGTACATCATTAGGTTTAAGGCGGATTTCAGGAGCCTATTTCATCAACATTGCAAAGTATACTTTACTAGCAAAGTATACTTTGAGGGAGTAATCATTTATATTTCCTGAAATGCATTATTTCATATGGAACTAACAACTGCATATATTTGATGATAAAAAAAGTATGCAGAATTATTATACTGAATTTATTACATTATCACAGCCAAATTGGCTGTGATAATGTAATAAATTCAGTATAATAAAAATTAATAAATTTATCATAAAATTGAAAATTTCTCCCTCAAAGTATACTTTGCTACTAAAGTATACTTTGCAATGTTGATGAAATGGGCTACAGCTGCGCCGAAAACCTATTGTTTTCGTTGTTTTTTTTTTTTTTGTTTTTTTTTATTCAGCCGTTCAGTCTACAGCCCAAACCGCTGGTCGGATCGACTTAAAATGTTGCATGCCGATTCGGATCAAGTGTGAGTCGAGATTTAGAGATTTTCAGAAATCTCTTAATGCCACTTTCCACGAAACCGGAAGTGACGTCATACTTTCTATAACTTCCTTATTTTCCAACTAAGCTAACAAAATTCTCTATCTCGGACTCGCTGACAGTTCTCGGCTATCTGGTCAAATAAGAGAGCTATAGGCATTTGAAGTTGAAAAATGTACATACTTTCAACGATTTTGCCGAATTTTTGCCGAATTTCGGCTGATAACGGGTGGTCTTTACAAACGTTTTCCAATTTGTACAGTAATGTCAGCAACATAATTTCTTGCCAGGGTGATAGGGGAGTGTCAGGCGCATAAAAGATGATAATTTGCAGAGCTCTATCTTGATTACTTCCGGTTCTATTGGATGTCAAAGATGAACGTCTTTTTTTCAAGTTTTCAAAATAGAGCAAACGGATGTGACGTCAGCTTCGTTATTTATCAATAGATTTCAAAATTTCTTGCTGCGGTCGATATTTCAGTCCTTTAGCTAAAACTTTCCCGCTTTGTGCCCGGCCTATGGTGAAAAATAAACGAAAACTTCACTGGCGGAATATTGCACATATTTAATTTCCGTTTTATTAGGTGTATTTACAAATGGCGTAAGCTGCAATTTAAGGGCGATAACTATCGAAAAATAATCATCTGCTGACTTACGGGCTCCCTCATCTACACCAAACCGCTGGTCGGATCGACTTCAAATTTTGCATGCCGATTCGGATCAAGTGTGAGCAGAGACTCAGAGATTTTCAGATATCTTTTAATGCTACTTTCCACAAAAACGGAAGTGACGTCATACTTCCTATAACTTCCTTATTTGCCAACCGATTTCAAGAATTCTTTTTGTATTGGAAAGCTGACAAAATTCTCTATCTCGAATTCACTGACAGTTTTCGGCTATCTGCTCAAATAAAAGAGCTATATGCATTTGAAGTTGAAAAATGTACATACTTTTCAACGATTTTGCCGAATTTCGGCTGATAACGGGTGGTCTTTACAAACGTTTTCCAATTTGTACAGTACTGTCAGCAACATAATTTCTTGCCAGGGTGATAGGGGAGTGTCAGCCGCATGAAAGATGATAATTTTCAGAGCTATATCTTAACTACTTACGGCTCTATTCGATGTCAAAGATGAACGTATTTTTCAAGTTTTCAAAATAGAGCAAACGGATGTGACGTCAGCTTCGTTATTTATCATTCGATTTCAATTGTTTTTGCTGTAGTCGATATTTCAGTCCTTTAGCTAAAACTTTGGCTGAGGATCGAACCCGGTATCACTCGCTCCGAGTCCATCGCTCTACCTCTAAGCTAACCGGCCCCACATCGGTGTGATGATGCGAACACAATAATGTTGGACTGTTCATTCCAAAACTTCAGAAATTCTTTTTGCAACCGATAGTTTACACCTTGGGCTAAAGCTTAGTTACACATGAAATCAATGTTTGAGGCTCAAATCGTTGATGCAGCTCAAGCTGCTCTAGTTTCTAGTTGGAATTATGAAAAAATATTCCATTTTATTAAAAATCAATATCGGCAAAGCATGGTGATGCAATTATATAAGTGACGTAATACTATAACCGGCCCCATTTATTCGTCAACGCAATAAGCCACATATTGTCAGAACAGAACAGAACAGAACAGAACGTAGCAAGTCTCTGTCCAAAATTTATATCCAAATAAACTCCCACGGCGAACTACTTTCCGTAACGGTGAAGCGCAGTTAAAATAATTCTTAATAAAAAGGAAAATAAACACATTTTCTTGATGAATTTATTTAAAATGCTGGAATTATAAGGAATGAATGGCCTTTTTTGTGGAATTTATCGGGGATATAAACTTGGAAAAGTCGCGGGAATACTGGACGAGACCTTCCGGCCTTCGTCCAGTATTCCCGCGACTTTTCCAAGTTTATACCCCGATAAATTCCACAAAAAGGCCATTCATTACTATAATATTGCTTTTCATGACATAAGCAGGCACAATGGCGACAGGGTGTCTGCTACAATAGTCAGGTGACATGTATTACAAACAATTGTCATGTGGTCCAAATGATTTTGCTAATTCAAGTTCATCCACTTTGTGATTACTGAGTAACAGAATCGTTAATTTCGAATCACTACCGATAACTACTGTTGGTTCAGATGCTGCGGTTTCAATTGCCTTTGCCACTATTAGAACATCCGCGTCGGCTTCATCATGAAATACTTCAACATCGTTCTGAATTAGGATGCCACTCAGAAGATTGATGAACCTTTGCGTGTTCATTTTGTTTGACAGAAAGTCATCTTTCTTTACATCCAGAATACAGTGTGCCTCAACACAAACATCAGGTCATCGAATTTGGCTTGCTCGCGACGATGAACCGCGTCTTTTGTGGTAGTGTGGCTATATCCATTGGATACACACTATGGCACCCGGGTATTTCTTCTTTAATAACGCCACATACGACTGGCGTATCTCTCCAAATGTGGAACATTTTTTCCATGGTACACGATGAAGAAGCCAGCCGCCATCCACGACACACTGCGTACCATTTGGCAGATCGGAAGGTGAATACCTCGCATCACTTGGCAACGTTTTCCAATTTCCATCTGTCAATGCTGTTTTATCTGGTGCTGTAAACACATCCTTCGCTTCGAATATAGAGGCTGGGTATGCACACAACGCATGTGAAAATACATCCGGTAAATTTTCATCGTTAATACTACATGAGGCAAATCGTTGAAAGAGCAGCTGTGGGTCTATGTTAATTTCTGAATTATCAACTTTGATTTTTTGTTTCTATTCATGTTTACTACACGGTCATTCTTTCTGAACATATATTCAACTACATTTTTGCTTTCATAGTGGTTACAATGTCAATACCCACGTTTCTGGCATCATAACAATTTACGTTGTCCGACGCAACAAGTCCTGTGGCAATATTTCGCAATGGTATAGTTCCATCGAATGGTGATCGCTCACGAAGAAATGTCAATATTAGCTCAACATCTTCACCATCACGCTTCACACGCGGTCGACTTGCTCCTTATGCTGGTCGCTGCTGACAAATGTTACCGATTCCAGTTCCTGCATCGCACTATTGATAGAGAGACACACACGTCGGGACATAAGCCATGTTAATCGCTGCTCTTCTGTAAATCCCCTACCCTACTGAGACCACCTGACATTTTCAGTGATCTCATCAGTGATTGTTCAATCACAAGATCTGTGCTTAGACCTGCCCAGAATCGGTCTGACTTCCGAAGCACATGGTGACCTTTTTCAAAGTGTGCGTAAACTTTGGGGAAATCAGTTTCCAGAGTTACCATCTTTGCAGGTACACATGTAAAGTCTTAGTGTAATGATTGTGTCCAGTTGCTGCCAGTATGTGAAGGGTTTCAGTCACGGCCTCAACATGTAGATGCCACTAACTGGTCCTCTCGGCTTTCATTAATTGATCGTGCTGTCCACCGCCCCCCCCCCACCCCCCATCCCCCAGGTACAAAGATGGCTAAGTTCATGCCTAAACAAATAGACGGGGGTCCCTAACTGAGCAAAACAGTTTTCTCTCTGCAACAATATTACACAGCCCATCACAGGGAGACTTTTGCACGGAAATAGGTACTGCACTGGTTTAGATTCGTGGGCACTTGAAATGGCATTTGGCAGGTGTCACATTATTTGGGTTTTCTCCAGGCCAATGTATAAGAAGTAGCAACCGATATGATGAAGTATTATGTCATTAATTATTTATGTAACTTACCATGTGGCATTGAGTAATTTCAAATGATGCCACCGAAAAACTTAATCTTGTTCTTTTTGTTGTTGTTGTTATTGATGTTCCAGGATTCGACGCTTACTTTTCACGGCACTTCCCAATTAGCGAACAGAAAGGGTTGTCTGTATATGGCCAGTCAAGATATACTGGGAATTATCAAATTATAAAGCAATAGAAAACAGCAACAGTTATTCAACTACTTGAGTTTTGTGGATATTTTGCCAGGAGCAGGGTTGAATCCAGGCCGATGAACTCACCTCTGGACCCGCGCCTGGGGGTAACATCATAAACACTTTCTATAGTGATTTTTTAAATATGTATATACATATTCCTATATGTGGTTAATACATTTATATGGTGTACTGTGACTAGTTTTCATGATAGAGAGCATTTAAGAATTTTTATATTACGCTTTGGCAGCCATCTTGAATTTATGCAAATTAGGTGTTTTCCCTAATGTGCATTTGGGTGCATTTTGGTTTACACACTCACCAGACCATGATGAAGCATAATCTGAAATAAAAGCTTGGTAAGCAATTAGTGGTGGGTCAACCTAGTAATACACTCTGTCTTTACTGTTTTTCACGGCACATACGCACTCTGTTGACGGGATAAATTACGTTATTTATCTCTATGAATACTCGTTATAAATGTAGACACTCTGTAATCTCGCAGCTCACGAGAGCATGGTACCTCACGGCAGACGACAATTATCGTGTATAATTATGAGTTACGTACCAGACAAAGTCGTCGTATTTTGATGCCATTCCGCGAATTTCATACTTTAATACTGACCGAGGTTAGCTAACGTCTAGAATGTGCACCGACAAGGTGACGTTGAATACATGCACCAATAACATTGAGACACGCCATGTGCTTTTGTGCCTTCGGATATCTGCGTAATTTCATAGTTTTCATAAATAAAGTCAAAAGTTGACAACATTTTCAGAGTAGATATGCAGTCTGAAGATTTTATCAACTTTTGACGCCATTTACGGAAATATTGTAAATTTTGTAAACGTATTTCATGAAATTACGCAGATGTCCGAAGGTACAAAATCACATGGCGTGTCTCATATATATTTTATTATATCAATAAGACATACTCTTATACTATCCTAAATTCAGCTCCACAAGGATAAGAACAAATGGTAAAATATGGTGAACATTTATATTCTCACAGAAAATAAAGCCGTACAGTACAGCTATGTAGGAGATATGGCTCCAAATCGAGCGACTCAGAAGAGAACTATAGAACGAATAGGACATTTTCCGAAAATGAGATAGAAAGTTGGCGATATACAGAGAAAATGTAGGATTATAATCTGTTTTTTTATTTTGCGGTTCTGTCGGAACCTATATATATTACATGACTGCGTGGTTTAAATGTAAATGCTTTCATTTAACGACGGCACTGGTTCGATGACCGTGCATGTCGGGACCGACTATTTAAGTCCCCATCCGATAGGACTATGCTATCACGAAGGTGTCTTGCCCAAGGACACGCCGAATCGGCCAGTGTCGGGATTGGAACTCAGGACCTTTCGATCCGTAATCCGATGCTCTACCACTGAGGTATTGCGTCTGACTTTGCGTGGTTTCTGTCGTCAGTGGGCATTTATAATACGTGGGTGTGACAGAAGATTGGGGGCTTATGTGATTTGTGACCAGTGTAGCTCCCGATCTGCTAGCTTACTCATGTAACCTGATAGCGATCTGTATTATTGTCAGAAGCATGGTGGGTGTTTCATTGATGTAATGGTGACAAGTGCAGGCCCAGATCAAACTGCCTGGATGCACCGGCCGCAATAACACAAAAGCCCCGTTTCTCCAGTCACAACCACATATAACTACCTGATATATTCCATCAGACTACACAGCAGGGGGCCGTTTCACTAAACTTCGTACGATTAAAATGGTCGTAAGTGCACATTTAGGATCGTCTGGAAATGTCAATTGATGGGTTTACATTTATTGAGCATAGGCTGCATATGCAGCCTATGCTCAATAAATGTAAATCCAACAATTGTTTACACGAAAACATTGTTAATGTGAAAATTACAGACTATCATAATTTTGCACTTACGAACATTTTAGTCGTACGAAGTTTAGTGAAACGGGCCACAGGTTGGATGGCCACTTTCGATTAGTCGTAATGGAATTATTCAAGAAGATGCTAACAGAGAGTCATTGTGGTTCCTTTCAAGAATATTGACAACGTGACTACATGTATGATAACAACATAAGAACATAATACAAAGTATGTTGGTTCGCCAAAACACGACAGAAAAGTATGTACCTGCTCAAAATGATTTTTAAATGTAAAAGTAAAATATTAAGCTGTTTTATGTAGTTTTTACCAGAAATGAATATACATTGTACACAGGGAATGCGTTCCCGTTTTAAAGGTACATGCCACCTCAGTAGGCACAACCTGTTCTTTATATCAGATACATCATCTGAGACATTTTCTGGCAAAATAAACATTCATTCACCATTACCCCACGTATTGATTGGCATTATTATACACTTTATAACAGACGTAACATTCCGCACTGATATCAGGGGCGATAACCGTGTTTCCTTAAAATGCTAACGGATATTACAATTAATTATCTGTATTTATGTTTTGCTGTGCAATGATCATTCTTTATATCTGTCGAAAATAGTAATTGTTTCATGTGACGCATTTAATTAGTATACATAATTATAAAATATCGTGCCTCATTTGCATATGAAAATAGCCTGATACCACCGCGAGTCACTATCGGTAAAATAAATATATATATATTATTATTTATTTCTCAGAATATGTTACATTCATACAAGTATACAATTACAATATTACATGAGAAAACAATTGTGTTTTTTTTAGCATAGATAGAAAGAAGTTGAAAATAATAGAATGGGAAGAAGGTGTTAAGCTGAGTTCCAGCTAGGAAGCGAAAGACATCAAGAGAATAGTTTATCCAGCCTGTAACATTCATGTTCTATGTAAGCACGTGCATGCACGTGTAAAAACAAAAGTAAAACACTTGCAATTTCATAATACAACTTATGTTTTCGTTTGTATGCCATATATAAGACGATACCTATGTATACAACATGTACCCCTTGCGGTACAAAACAGTCATTTTCAGCAACACAACACAGCATGTAGTGAAGTGTAACTAGTTTTCGATTTAGTCCATATTGAATGATGCTCGGTCTGATCGTGTAATATTATAAATCAAAATCCCTCCATTTATTTTGATGTATCTCCATTTTTCCTTTCCTTTGCGCTATAATTTCTTCTACCGTAATACTATGTTTTAAGTACGATAAAAAATTGTCGAAACGTAGATTAGACTTATTATATTTACATTTGAATATATAATATTTTGCTAGGATTAAGATATATTGTAATTGCTTTTCATGCTCTACCGTTTCGATTATTCCAAATGAAGTAGTATAAAAATTGATGTTCACTGTAATGCCCTTTTGTATTAAAAAGTTAGTCATTTGTGACCAAAAATGTTGTATTACTGTACATTCCCAAAACAAATGATTGAATGTTTCTATGTTCATGTTACAAAAATCACATATACTAGACTCTACTATATTACACCTGGCCATCAGTTTGTTGGTACCTATGATTCTCATCAAATATTTGTATTGAAAGGTTCTAAGTCTTGTATCTATGGTGCTCCGTATGGGGTAATAGAGTATATTGTTTTCCAATTCAGGATTTGATCTGGAAATATATATTCGCCCATTTTTGTTCTGATTTTATGTTCTCCCTTGTTATTTTTCCTAATTGCATATTGTATAGTTTTTTATTTATACCTTTACATTTTTATACTACATGAACAAGGTTCGGAGTATTTTGTACTGAATTAATGCTTTCTGTTTTCATATGTTCTACCCATTGTGCAGGTATACTCCTTGTTAATGTGTAATACTTTAGAAAGTCTGAAATTCTGATTGAATATAGTTCCGCAAACACTGGAATAGGTAAAAATGTTTTGTCCTAAAATCAAAAATATGTTCTATCCGTTGAACACCTTTATCGTGCCAGTCTTTGTAAAATAGTATCTTTGCGTCATTTTTGATGTGCGAGTTATTCCATAATACTTGTTTTGATATGATATCATTTGATTCTGTGAAGTTAATTTTTGACCATGCTGTAAGTATGCTGTTTATAAATTTGTGTTTATGAATGTTGTTTGCATCTTCATATTTAATATTACATTCAAAAATAAAAGTTCCACCAAATTGTTTTAGTTGTTCGATGTATATTTGCTTCCATATCCCAGTATTATTTTCATCGCAAAGTCTCTTTACCCAACTAGCCTTTAATGAAATTATAAACAAATCAATATCAAGCATATTGATTCCTCCATTTTCGTAACTTTGGGTTATTACATTTCTTTTTATTTTGTCTGGTTTAGAATCCCATAAAAATTCGTACAGTTTTTTCTAAATATATTTTATAGTGTTCTCTGGGGGTGTTTGAATGACTGTTAACGGATATATTAATTTTGGTAGGGCGAATGTTTTAATTATATTTATCTTACCTATCAAAGTTAGATGCCTGCCTTTCCATTTATTTAGACAGTTTTCGAATTCTTTAATTTTTGGATCAATGTTGTATTGATAGATCAAATTTGCGTCATTTGAAAATGTCATACCTAAAGTTTGGGCTTTTTCTGAGGTCCATGCAAATTGCTTATTGGGAAGGTAATGTAAAGACGATTTAGATAATGATCCTACCCGAAGAACAGTGCACTTTTTAATATTCAAGACCAGACCGGTGAATTTACCAAACTCGTCTATTGTTTCTACTAACTTATTGAATGAGTGTTCTGTGCCGTCAGTAAAAAAAGTTGCATCATCTGCAAACATTGTGCTTTTAACTGTTTGATTATATATGTTAACTCCTTTTATAAAATAAATATTACTAAATGATTATATCTGCTTAGCGGGCACTCGTAAATTTTAGAACTGGTGGAATAGTGACACAATTATACAAGGCTTATTTCATTCCTATAAAGAGCATGTTGTGCCTACTGAGTGGGCATGCATCTGTAAGGAGACAAAACAGAATGTGCCGTTATACCTACACATGTTTGTATGGTCGGGTGTTTGTGAAACTAAATAGAGAATAGTAGGTTAGTGCCGTGAATGGAAAAAAATATCCGGCAAGGCTCAAGAATGTCTTTATTTCTCATCAGAAGTATATGTTGTGACCACTCATTTGAACCGTCTCGCCGAGACGGTTCAAATGAGTGGTCACAACATATACTTTGGTTCAGAAATAAGGAAAATAGATAGAGAATAGTAGGTTAGTGCCGTGAATGGGAAAAAATATCTGGCAAGGCTCAGGAAACGGGATGGGCGAGGCTCTGCCGAGCACATCCCGTTTCCGTGCCGCGCCAGATATTTTCCCATTCACGGCACTAACCTACTATTCTATTTATCCCGTCAACACCTAAAATGGCTTTAAAATGCAAAAATAGTATTTACTGGATATCAAAAATGTTTCACGGCACTGTGTTTCACGGCACATACACACTGTGTGTTGACGGGATAAAATCATTTACTAGTGGCCTAAGTGACTAAACGTAAATTATTGTGGTAAATTGTATTTATTGTGGCGGTCAATTTGGTATTGTTGAATAAGAATATATACATATATAAGAACATACTATTCCTCATTTGCTCTGTAGCCTATTTCACAAAAATTGCAAAGTGTACTTATCTTGCTAAGTACACTTTGAGGGAGAAATTTTCAATACATTTATTCATTTTTATTATACTGAATTTATTACATTATCACAGCCAAAATGGCTGTGATAATGTAATAAATTCAGTATAATAATTCTGAATACTTTTAATCATCAACTATATGCCGTCGTTAGTTCTATATCAAACCATGGATTTCGGGATCCCTCAGAGTATACTTAGCTAGATAAGTATGCTTTGTAATTTTGGTGAAATCTACTACAGAACATTTCGTTGACTCGAATCATGTATGGAAAATATCGTAAATTTCGTAGATATTCATGAGATAACGCGTATGTTCGTAGGTTCAAAATCACATGGTTTGCATCATATGTTGTTAATGAATGTATAATTAATCATAATTTACAAACTACTACAGTGGAATCTCTCTAAACCCGACACCTGTAACCTTATTTTTGATGAGTTTTATGTGGCCTATTTCACCAAAATTGCAAAGCATACTTATCTAGTAAAGTGTACTTTGAGGGAGTAATCATTCATTTTTCCCGAAATGCATTATTTCATATAGAACTAACGAATGCATATATGCGATGTAAGTATGCAGAATTATTATACTGAATGTATTACACTATCACAGCCAAAAAGGCTGTGATAATGTAATAAATGCAGCATAATAAAAATTAAAAAATTTATCCTTAAATTGAAAAGATCTCCCTCAAAGTGTACTTAGCAAGATAAGTATACTTTGCAATTGTAATGAAATAGGCTACTGGTCATTTATCTCGGGTGATAATGTCTGTTCGTGGTCGCATAGCACACAACTATGGCTCAGAACGATCAAATGTCTGATTTACAATGAAACCTCTCTAAGCCGGACACCCTGGGGACATCACAGGGTGTCCGGTTAGAGAGGTTTCACTGTACGTTTATTATATGTCTCAACGTTTGATAAAGTGACCCAGTTTGCAATTAAGAATAATCGGTAAAAGCAACATGGATTTCGAAACGGACACATAAAAACAGGGAAAGAAAAGATTCAACATCTCAGTAAGACACGATTGACGAGTATGATGTCCGAACTACATGTATGCATTTTATCCCGTCACCACAGTACGTATGTGCTGTGAAACACGGTGCCGTGAAACATTTTTGATATCCAGTCAATACTACTTTTGCATTTTACAGCAATTTGTAGGTGTTGACGGGATAAATAGAATAGTAGGTTAGTGCCGTGAATGGGAAAAAATATCTGGCGCGGCACAGAAACGGGATGTGCTCGGCAGAGCCTCGCCCATCCCGTTTCCTGAGCCTTGCCAGATATTTTTTCCCATTCACGGCACTAACCTACTATTTTCTATCTATTTTCCTTATTTCTGAACCAAAGTATATGTTGTGACCACTCATTTGAACCGTCTCGGCGAGACGGTTCAAATGCGTGGTCACAACATATACTTCTGATGAGAAATAAAGAAATTCTTGAGCCTTGCCGGATATTTTTTCCCATTCACGGCACTAACCTACTATTCTCTATATTTGCCCGGTTATTATGAAATCCAGACATGGTAGGACTTTGTTGGTTGGATAAGTAACGTTGAGTACGGTTGTCCGTCTGTACGGTCGATATTACGTGAGTTAAAACTCGCTGATTATCTCCTCGTACAGACCGTACTCTAGATATTACTTTAACCCTTACTATGCTGACTGAATTAAATTTTTGTCGTCAGCTGGAAATGTTTTATTTTCAATATTTCTCGCTGTCAAAAAAGTTTTTTTGTTAAGAATTAAGGCAAAAATGAAAAACAGCCGACGACAATTTTCGTCTCCCGCGAAGTGAGGTTTAAATATACTTTGCCACTATTTCGACCATATGAACGTATTGATAACGAGTGATCAATTCGCGTTTAAACATACTGACAACAGTCGTCATTCTTTCGTGACCCAAACATTATGGAACGCAAAATCTACATAAACTCAAATAATTATTGCTAGTTCTAAATAATTAGAGCTAGCATTAAATATTTAGAGCTAGCTCCAAATCACATGAATATCTCTCTAAATCAGCTCTAAATGTTTAATGCTAGCTCTATAGCTAGCAATAATTATTTGACTTTATGGCGTTCTTAAATACTTAGAGCTATCATTAAATATTTATAGCTAGCTGGAAATGATTTAGAGAGCTCCTCAATGTGGCGTTCCATAAAGAATAAGGGTCACGTGCTCCCATTTAACAAGGAATCAGAAACGATGATGGATGTAGCCCAGAAGACCTCTAACGCACATTTCTAAGTTATTAGACCTTGACTTACACACAGACGCCGCATGGGTGAGCTATATAATGAACATATGGTTATGACAAGTAAATAAATGGCGTTTCAAACCAATCCGATCGACTTACGGTAACAAATACAGTACGTAGCTGAAAACGTAAAGAGTAATCAGAATTATTATACTGATTTTATTACATTATCACAGCCAAAATGGATGTGATAATGTAATAAATTCAGTATAATAAAAATTAATAAATTTATCCTTAAATATACGTTTCAATGTTGGTTAAATAGGCTACACACCATACAAACATGGGGTAGGTATGCAGGCAAATTTGTGTTTGTCTCCTTAAAGGTACATGCCCACTCAGTAAGCACAACATGTTCTATATAGGAATTAAATAAGTGCATAATTGTGTCACTATTCCACCAGTTCTAAATAATACGAGCGCCCGCTTTACAGATATAATAATTTATTAATATTTATTTTACTGATAGTGACTCGGAGTGGTATCAGGCTATTTTCATATGCAAATGAGGCAGGCTATTTTTTAATTATGTATACTAATTAAATGCGTCACCTGAAACAATCATATTTTTGACAGATTATAAAGAATGATCATTGCACAGCCAAAAATAAATACAGAGAATAAATAATAATGTCCGGTAACATTTTAAGGAAACAGGGTTATCGCCCCTGATATCAGTGTGGAAAGTTACGTCTGATATAAAATGTATAATAATGACAATCAATACGTGTGTAATGGTGAATGAATGCTTATTTTGCCAGAAAATGTCTCAGATGATGTCTGTGATAAAACATGATGAACTTCCACAATGTCATTCGCGATGGCTCGGAAAGAAGAGCATCAACTAATTACAAAACCAATTATCGCGGTGGCGTTGTATACCGGTGTTTCCTGGAAATAGAAAGTATCTGTTGTCACCAAGAAGCTTGACAATGCCAGTCTCGCCGTAACCTAGCAACCAGACAATCGAGGTGAGGTAACATAAACTATTCAAGTCACTGCGAATTTCTATTGGGCATGCTCGTAAGTCAGGAGGTTTAAGGTAGTTGTGCCCTTCTTGTGGCCCCATGTACATGGACATATAATAACAAACCTACTAATAAAACAATAGCTACGTACATAAATAAACCATATGGATATGTAGCCTATTTCACCAACATTGCAAAGTATACTTTACTAGCAAAGTATACTTTGAGGGAGAAATCATTAATTTTCCTGAAATACATTATTTCATATATAACTAACGACTGTATATATTTGATGATTAAAAGTATGCAGAATTATTATACTGAATTTATTACATTATCACAGCCAAAATGGCTGTGATAATGTAATAAATACGGTATAATATAAATTAATAAATTTATCCTAATATTGAAAATTTCTCCCTCAAAGTATACTTTGCTAAGAAAGTATACTTGCAATGTTGGTGACATTGGCTACAGATCTTTATGCAGATACTGCTAACAATACAAATGCACACACACACACACACACACAACACACACACACACCTGTAATATCCACAGGTGTTTGAACAGATGGTCAGAATGTTGGTGTCATATGGGTTTTTGGTTGGATTTTGGGTATATTTGGGTGGATTTCGTTGGTTTTGGGTAATTTAAATAGTTTTGTGCAACTACTAATGATCAATCATTACACACGACAGAAATCGTCAACTATCTACACATTCACCGTTCCGAACATTCGGGTCCCTTTCTTACTGTCAAAATACCCAGAGGAAAGAAAGCTTTTTCAATATTTGGCCAATAAAATTTCCAACATGCGTTACTTTCAGTCCGATTATATCATCAATTTTCAATCACAAACTCCAAAGTCGGGTACTATCGATTCAGGAGACATATATATCAAATTGCTGATACCCATATAATACGTGAATTGCATTGATCTGTTCCTACATTTAAGACATTAAAAGCCATACGAGCCTTGAAAACGGAGATTCACTCGTGGCTCGCCATTAGATTGGATAGCCATTTACCGCGATGTGTCAAAATCCACAACGACACCCCCGCACCCCCCCCCCCTCCCCGTCACGCTATTGTTAGATTTCAGCCAATGAGCGTCGCGATGTAAAGATGTTTACACGTCTATGTAAGGATGTGTAACCAAATTTCCCCGCTTTCACAGCTCGATCATCTATCCGAGAATGTTTGACGTTTTTCAGTCGATATATTAATGTTTGGCGCTTCAGGTCCATTACATTAATCTAGACAAACAATTTGAGACCGGTTTTATTGTAATCGGTTAACAAATAATGGTTTTATTAGTTAAAAACCTACGCGGGTAGAAGCTCCGTTTCTCACCTTGTAAATTTGTACTTATACGTGTAACTTGCGGGAGGTGACGTAAATTGTATGTTGATAACAATGCACCCAAACCACCAGAGATACCGAAATAACCCATAAAACACCGAAATATGAACCGTTCTTTAAGAACATGTGGTAATATTCATATAAGGGACCAATTGTGATGTAGCACGTGTATATTTACGTCTCTACACAACTAGTGTGTCGAAGCCAAATTGTACATGTTTAAACACCAAATTGTGCTTATTATTTTCTAACTAAAGCATATGGTGTGATTTACTTGCTGGCAGTATCTGCATAAATATTTATTGAACACACATATATATGGTTTATTTGTACATATGTAAGTAGTTATCGGTTTATGAGTAGTTTTCACATATGGTAACCTATGTATTGGAATCGCGTCGGACAGTTAGCCACGCCCCAGACCCCCCTCGATGGGCTAGTCCGTAGTGATATCTTGGAATAACCATAACAACAAAATTCATTGTGTTGCTCAACGTTTAACTGTCATAGGCAACCGCTAATTGAAAATAATATTATGAAACACTACTTGCACTGAACTATATCAACAACGGATGTTCTACGTAAAAACATACATCGGATTATTTTTTTACGCATTCAAGTTGTCATTTGTCCCCATTTGCGTCACAAATCGTGCGGTCATCGCTAAATTTAGTAACAGGCAATATTTTTCGGCAGAGTTAACACACCTCCGAATACTCTCCACCGGATAATAAACACGCGACGAGTTCAACACACAAACGATATCAAGGGGTTACAGCTACCTGTTGACTCAGATTTGTTTAATGATCGCGATTGTGTCGCAACAAAACTCGCACGTGTGGGTCTAACTGATGTTAATCCTCATTCTATCGATGGATTTACAGCGGATTTTAGTGACATTCCCGAATTCTGCCTGATTGACATTTGTCTATGGTGGCCAATACACGTCAACATGAGTGTCAATTCTACGTTCAGGGAAGGGGGTCAATAAGTCAGTAAATGATCAATTACAGTCAGGGAACAAATTATAAAAACACATCCAGCGTAGATTAATACCCATATTAATGCAAGTACTGAAAATACGACAAAAACAAAATTCTGACAAGTTTCGGCTTCCAGACATTGAAAGTTTTGTCAGCGGTTTCCCCAATGACGTCATTTGTATGTTTTAATATACTCGATCCGGGGCCAACTATTTCATTCACAAAACAGAATTAAACATGGCGATGTCAAAGTAATGCAGAAACTTTGACAAAAATCCTGCTACAACATTGTTTTGTACCGACAAGGCATTTTCAGGCGCGACACCGCTTCCGTGGAGGAATTCTTGTAGTACCCTATGTTCAGTACTTTGATTTAGGTTTGTATTGACTTTACCTGGGGCCAGCAGAAGGGTACAACCATCTTAAATGAACATTTGGCTGGGACTATTGAAATGGTGGCTCTTTGCAGAAGGCCATTCAGTAGTTGCAACACTCATCATGCTTCTATAGCCAACAGTGGGGGTCAGCGTGTAAGTGCACACACGAACGAACACGATAGGTTGGAACCAACCTGTCGTGTTCGTTCGTGTGTGCACTTACACGCTGACCCCACTGTACATCATTCACTTGTACCCTATCCTATATGATTTTTTCATTGAAAAACTACATAAGGATACAGTTCGTTGGTAAATTATGACGACATATATGTGTTTTTACTTTATAACAATTGTACTCGTCATTCCACAATACCGATAATTCTCTGAGACAGAATCAGACTGTAAGAACCGTAAAACACTAGTATAAACCCAGATAAATAGACAAAATACTACTGTCCATTGACGGGAATTTGTCGGCACTACATGCTACATGACGATATTATAACGGGTATTGAACGGCCATACTTATTTGACACGTGTTGGGCATACGTATATCTATGGAAGCGTCCTGGTGCTAATGCTAAAATATTTTATCTCCTACTAAGTCCTAATTATGAGATAGTATCTCCTAATTAGGAGTTAGCATCTCCTAATTAGGGCTTACTATCTCATAATTAGGACATATTATCTCCTAATTATGACTTAGTATCTCCTAATTAGGACTGCCTGTGTCAATGCTAACATTGTTTTAGGATTTTAATTAGGAGATACTAAGTCCTAATTAGGAAATACTGGTCCTAATTAGGAGATCGTATCTCCTAATTATGAATTGCTATTACGACATTATCACAGCCAATATGGCTGTGATAATGTAATAAATTCAGTATAATAAAACTTGTAAATTTATCCTTAAATTGAAAATTTCTCCCTCAAAATGTACTTAGCAAGATAAGTATACTTTGCAATTTTGGTGAAATCGGCTACATATGTCTGACCATCATCACCGCAGATCAATCCTTTGTGTATGTATGTGGCTGTAATTTTCAAGTTCCATGAATCCATATATATGGCCGTGTCTGGAGAAATGGGGCTTATGGGTTTTGTGACCAGTGTATCCCAGGATCAGATAACACACACTCATGTAGTCTGATAGCGATATATATTGTTTGTTGGAAGTATGATGGGTGTTTCATTAACCATTTCACCCCTTTGCAACTATTCCAACCGTCACAAACAAATGGGATATGACAATTTGAAAATATAAAAAAATATACTTGCAAAAAATGCAGATCCTGATGAGACGGCTTGTTACGAGCCGGCTCATCTGGATCAGCACTGTTTACAAACCCCGATATAGCGACTTGTTGGGTTCAAACGGTTAATGGAATGGTGAAGAGTGTAGATCCTGATCCGAATGTGCGGGTGCGAGGTAATTACTAAAAAGTTTGTTAAAGTTTGTTCTCACATGCTTGTATTTCTATTGTTAGGGATTTAAAAAAAAATGTCTGATCTGATTTGCAGTCGGGGCTCGCGAGTAGCCACGAAAACCACCATTTTCACCGGTCCCGTGATGCCTAAGTTTCGATTAAGCCGGTGCTATTAGGCTTTTGGAATACGTTAATCGACCATACAATTATTTGTTTTATTAATTCGTTCCCACGAAATAACAATTCGTTCCCTCAACGAATTGTTAATTCGTGGGAACGAATTGTTATATCGTGGGAACGAATTGCTATATCGTGGGAACGAATTGTTAATTCGAGGGAACGAACTGTTAAATTGAGGGAACGAATTGTCATTTCGTGGGAACGAATTGCTAATTCGATTGAGCGAATTGTTAATTCGTGGGAACGAATTGTTATATAGAGGGAACGAATTGTTAAATTGAGGGAACGAATTGTTATTTCGTGGGAACGAGTTAATAAAAGAAATCCATGTCCCCTGCGGGGCTCCGTACATGTATACCTAACCTGAGTTGCAAGGGGCGTATATCTGCATTCAGTTTATATTAATTTCAATGAGGTCCGTGGACGTTATTTCGGACGCAAATAACTAATCCGTTGACACGGGACTCGAACCCACTATTGCTAAAGAAAATTCACCTGTAACACCAAACCAAAAGGAAAACGAACCGCACGCGCCACTGTGCATTTACATAAAATACTTCTGAATATATATGTCCTACCCATGTGTGTCTGGGGGCCGTTTCACTAAACTTCGTACGACTAAGATGTTCGTAAGTGCAAATTTATGGATTTACATATGCAGCCTATGCTTAGTAAATGTAAATCCAATAATTATTTACAAGAAAACAATGTAAATGTGAAATTTACAGACTATTTTATTGTAAATAATTATTGGATTTACATTTATTGAGCCTATGCTCAATAAATGTAAATCCATAAATTGAAATGTACAGACGATCTTAAATTTGCACTTACGAACATTTTAGTCGTAAGAAGTTTAGTGAAACGGGCCCCTGGTCTTTGGGAAGACTGGAATTAGACAGCCAACGCACCCACGAGTCGAGCTGATACTTGTCCACAAGTCTGCCCGTCGTATCTTCTCTATGGGGAAATGCTCGACAGTCCCCCCCCGGGACGTAGGCATTGCACTTTCCGGGGGTGGCGAATAGACAACCTATTGGTTGATGCTTAACTAAATCCCAGAGGCTTGCGCCAATCACCATCCCATCAACACAGCCCCACCACGCCGTATCAGTCCATGAGGAGAGGGGTACATGCATGGATAGGCGCATTAACTCTGTATAAATGACGTTACATTGGCCAAAACCCACTTGAAACCAGCAAGGTCGGTTGCAACAGATTTAAAAATGTCCATGAGAAACCTTTCGGATTGGTCAAAATCTGAAATAAAGTTATTTCGAAGACTTTATTGCAGTCCGTATGTGCTATAGGTGACGTGCAACAAGACCGCACGGCATACCAATTCAAATTGGACGATAATATTCGGATACATCATTACGTATATAATTACAAAGGTCATATCCCAAGCAAGTTGTGTTCTCTATAGGCGCATTAACTCTGTATAATTCCAGCACAACAATATTTACACAATTCCCTAACATTTTATTAGCCCGTAGCAAGTCTCTGTCCAGAATTTATATCCCAGTAAACTCACACGCCAAACTACTTTCCGTAACCGTGAGGCGCAAAACGGAAAATAAACACATTTTCTTGATGTATTTATTTCAAATGCTGGAATTATAAGGAATGAATGGCCTTTTTGTTGAATTTATCGGGGATATAAACTTGGAAAAGTCGCGGGAATACTGGACGAGGCCTTCCGGCCTTCGTCCAGTATTCCCGCGACTTTTCCAAGTTTATACCCCGATAAATTCAACAAAAAGGCCATTCATTCCTATAATAAATGACGTTTCATTGTCCAAAATCCACTTGAAACCAGCAAGTTATTTTGCCACAGAGTCGTGTCATCAACAGTTCGGCCCTTTTACCATTCGTTCCCGTACGTTTTAACCAAATTCAAGAATATAAATGCCATTTAAAAATGTCCATGTGAAACCTTTCGGATTGGTCAAAATCTGAAATAAAGTTATTTCGAAGACTTTATTGCAGTCCGTATGTGCTATAGGTGACGTGCAACAAGACCGCACGGCATACCAATTTCAATGGGACAATAATATTCGGATGCAGCATTACGTAACATGGTCCGGCAGCAAATTGTTTGTATTACGCTTCGACAATGATACGGATTTTAAAGTTAGGTACGTTCAATACCGGGAACCAGCCGATATTATATAATTGCTAAGGTCATATCCCCAAGGAAGTTGTGTTCCTAGCTCACTTGGTTAGACGGCCGACACGCAGTACATAATGTCTCCGTAATCGATCTACCACCAACAACACTATTATTTGTGTTTGTTTAATTCTGCTTTGATAGATTTATTATTTTTTGACATGTGAAATAACACGGTCAAGTATAGGCGGGAATGTACCTGTATGTGGGGGGGGGGGGGGGGGGGGGTCACTGTCCATTCAGCACTACAATAACAAAGGCAAATATAGTACTGAAATACCGGGTTCTAGGGGCCGTTGCACTAAACTTCGTACGACTAACATGTTCGTAAGTGCGCAATTATGATAGTCTGTAAATTTCACATTAACAATGTGTTGTAAACAATTATTGGATTTACATTTATTGAGCATATGCTGCATATGCAGCCTATGCTCAATACATGTAAATCCATTAATTTAAATTTCCAGATGATCCTAAGTGTACACTTACGAACATTTTAATCGTGCGGAGTTTAGTGAAATTGGCCCCTGGTCCAGTGCCGGGCACAGTGTGCTCTATTTTCACCAAACCCTCACGGGACAGTTGGCAGCTACGGTAAAGAAGGGGATGAAGAATTTTCTATATAGTGTAGCCCTGACCCTACAAGTTGCACGAGTGTATGTTGACACAAGTTGCACGAGTGTATGTTGACAAATGGCTTTATTAATATATCTTCAGTGTGTGTGACTAGAGAATGTGTATTGGTGGGATTATTGCCCAATTGCAGAACATTCTCCTAGCGCTGCTTGCTCTAGCATCATTGCAAATGGTGGTGCCCATACAGAGAGTTCGACGCACATCAACAATGCAGATATTTGGCATTTAATTTCTGTGCAAGTAGCCAAACCGGTGCATGTACTCAGGTTACGGTTCATATAGGAACGTGCGTGCCTAATATTTGCATGAATGTCACTCGCAGAATTTCTATTTCGCAAAAATAGGTTATTCTGGTAATTATGAAAAAGATAAAAGAATTATAATATTTTAGGAGTCGCCAATCTACGCACTAATCCACAGGTTTAGGGGCATATGAATGTATTGGCACATTAACCACAGATTCGTATCACCAACAGTTCGACGCTTTTGCGGTTTGTTCCCGTACGTTTTAACGCCAACTGCAAGCAAACTTCAAGAAATGTCATTGTTAAACTGTTCATGAGGTGACATGTACAGTGGGGTCAGCGTGTAAGTGCACACACGAACGAACACGACAGGTTGGAACCAACCTGTCGTGTTCGTTCGTGTGTGAACTTACACGCTGACCCCACTGTACCACCCCGCACGTCATAACAATTCAAATGCAACGATACTATTCCACTGCAGTGACTTAACCCTTTGAACCCGAAAGCCCGCTATAGCGGTTTATGCAAAAAGTGCAGATCCATATGAGCCGGCTCGTAACGAGCCGTTTCATCAGGATCTGCACTTTTTGAAAGTAATTTTAATATTTCTTAGAACAAAAACACCTCCTTTTCATAAATGGACGAATTTGAAAATCATTTTGTGACCATTGGATTGGTAGGAACATTAGCATATCACAGTCCATTCCAGTTCCTTAGGGTTGAAAGGGTTAAACAATGGTCTGGCAGCAAATCGTGTGTGTTACGATTCGACATTGATACGGAATTTAAATTTAGGTACGATCAACGCCGGGAAGCGGCTTCTACATAATGGCACGTTATCATATAATCACTATAATTGTGTCCGCTAGCGCGTTAGACGGTTGACACGCAATGTATCTGTAGCTAATGTCTCCGAGATCGAATCTACCAGCAGTAACAAGATTTTCGGGGGTTCAATTCTACTGGTGCTTAACTGATTGTTTTTTACGTCCGTTCAATAACAAGTTCATTCATAAATATACCTGCCGACCACTGTCGGTTCTATGACTTTCTTGTTGCCAACCTATTTATTAAAGCAACAAATTGACGATTTGTGGGGCTTTTATCAATTATCAATACATTATTAACATACCATAAACATATAAGATACATATATAAAGCATACAGTAGCATAAAAGCACAGGGAATTCCCAATAATACTTAAATCTGCATACGTATATATATACATACTTTTATAATTTTAAAACACAGAATGTGGCGCGAAAATGTTACATATAACATATAACGTGACGGTATGACATAACACCCATATTCCTATGAAACGTGATTGGTTGTATAGCGATTGTATCCGACTGATTTATTATTTACGATATCGACGATCTGACCATGCATATATGTCTACATGTATCTTAATTATGTTCACTATCTACGTCATGGGTAATAATGATTGCCATTTTTTGATGTCGTATCATTGCATAATGAGCCCATATGTAAATTTCTGGCAGACGCGCCATGAGTATACCAATGGACCTAACATGCTCTGTAGCCGATTTCACCAAAATTACAAAGTATACTTATTTTGCTAAGTACACAATTTTCATTTAAGGATACATTTGTTATTTTTTATTTAATGAAATAAACTTTATTTATTAGCACAGCCATTTTGGCTGAGACACGGAAATCGATTCTTTGCAAAAACGACACATGTACTTTCACTTTCAAAAGTTGATGAAATAAAACACATTTTCGATACATTTTTGTTCTGTTCCAACCATGGATTGCAAAACTATATTGTATTTGATATAATTTGTCAATTTGCATATTTCTAAGCTGTCTTGCACCTTGAATTGTCAAGCAGCTCTTTTTAACCTATATTTAACCGTTTCACCCCGAAGTGACTTGAAAGGATTTTTATATGTTAATTTCCAGACCAATCCTATCGTCACAAAATGATTTTCAGTCTAGTCCATTTATGAAAATGGGTGTTATGTTCTCAAAAATGTGAAAATTACTTGCAAATCATGCAGATCCTGACGAGACGGCTCGTCACGAGCCGGCTCATCTGGATCTACACTATTTGCGACTACCACTATACAGGCCTGATGTTGAAAGGGTTAAGCCATGTTTTGTCAGTGGGTGAACTATTTCCAGTGAGCATAGCGCGATGATCCGTATCGATTGTGCGAATATGCAGGATGATAAGGATCAACACTTGCAACAGGACGCTTAAATCTATGGCAAATCCAGGCTTCACACGTTCAACCCTAAGTAGCAGGAATGGACTGCGATATGTTAATTTTCCGACCAATCCAATCGTCACGAAATGATTTTCTGATTAGTCCATTTATGAAAATGGGGTGTTTGTGTTCTAAAAAATATGAAAAGTACTTGTAAACAGTGCAGATCCTGATGAGACGGCTCGTTACGAGCCGGCTCATCTGGACCTGCACTGTTTGTAAACCTCGCTATAGCGGGCTTTCAGGTTCAATGGGTTAAATGGTATCAGTGTGATCTGATACATTCACAACCGATGAGTGTGATCTGTGTATACAATGTTCGTCGTTGCCTCAGTAATATATCAATTAAATGGACCAATATTGTAAGGGAGTTAGCTCTCTTGTACAAATGCACCCTTTAATTATTAATCCCGCAAAGAAATGGATATGATATCAGACAGCGTATGTATGGTTATCCGGATCCACGGCGGTCAGAAATCAGCATTGTTTTCTTAGTTCTTGTCGATAGTGCGACAATATGCATTTTGGAGGACACCTCTCTGAAATGCTTAACCACAGTCCTGAGGCCCGTTTCACAAAACATCGTACGATAAAAACGTTCGTGTGAATAGTTTTATGAATTTCTATCTCACATTAACGTGACTCACTAACGCTACCGTTTTCGACATACGTGTACATGTTATAAAATGCGACAAGATCCACTAACGATTTGTCAACATCGACTTCGGTGCTAATGCTTTTGTAAATGTTAATTTTGGTCCCACGGACTTCTTAGTCGTACGAAGGTTGTTGAAAGTGTCCAAAGAACGGTATTGGACGCCATCTCAATACGTTTATGTTTGTCGTGGTCAGTCACGTTTATAAATGGCTGCGTTTATCGTACCCCGGGACTGATAAACGAGACAACACACCGCAAAATGGACCAGGGTTCGACAGAAATAAGCCTCTTGTCATAGAGGCGAGAATATTACAGTTTTCGACATCTGCCACCAGTGTAGATCCAGATCGGACTCAGTCCGATCTGGATCTACACTTGTCGGCATTGCGTCAATTGAATACCCGTCATGCTTAGAATGAAAACTGTGGATAATTATCAGTATGCGGGAGTGCGTTAGCGATTCAGACGCCAGACTCCCTACAAATGTCATAAGCCCCTATTCACCACTCACGGCCGCGAATAAGCCCTGATCTTTCACACCGTGAACCATACGTGTTATCTCTGTGCCCTAATACTGGGCTGATTCTGAGCAACGCCTGACGCCTCCCGGAATCACATGTCTATTCCTCCAGTTCCCAATGTAATCCATCTTGCATCCCACGCCGTCACAGTCGTACCAAGGCATTCACTGTTCTCTTTGCAATCGAAGAATTAATCATCTCGGAACATTCTATCGCTCCATCTACATTGTTCTCAACGACACATGCGGGTGATAGCGATCAGGAACAGCGCACTGAAAAGGCAATAAAGCTCAGTTTGTGGTGGCTGGTGACATTATTGTCACGTCAACAATCGTAAGCCGCTTTCAGAGCGCCATGAGCCTGATTAATGTCAGGGATGACACGCCGCGGGAAAATCAGGTTATTTCAGGACAAAAGTTCGTTTATTTTCCGAGACTAAGACACCATTTGATATCAAACTAGAGTGGTACCTCTCTAAACCGGAGACCCTGGGAGGTCTCACAGGGTGTCCCGTTTAGGGAGGCTACGTAGTGACACTAAGGTAGGCATATCAACCTCCAGGATTTGCTTGTGTGATTTGCAGTCAGATACATTGCCACCAGGGGCCCGTTTCACTAAACTAAAAAGTGCAACTTTAGGATCGTTTGGAAATTTCAATTGATGGATTACATTTATTGAGCATGTGCTGCATATGCAGCCTATGCTCAATAAATGTAAATCCAATAATTGTTGACAAAAAAACATTGTTAATGTGAAATTTACAGACTAACATAATTTTGCACTTATGAACATTTTAGTAGTACGAAGTTTAGTGAAACGGGCCCCAGGTGTACGTGGATGTGAAGCCGTCAAAATAAAAAGTGTACACAATAAATTATTTTATCTTGTCAGTTGCTGCAGATGACATTTAATGTAGATGTGACTGGAGAAATGTGGTATATGGGCATTGCGACCAGTTTAGATTAAGATCAACATGTGCATCCGCGGTCTGATCTGTGTCTGTGGCACCGTGGGTCTGTGGCTTCTAACAAGCAATATATATAGTTATCAGGCTACAGGAGTGTGAACGTGACTTGATTAGGAGCTACATTGCTCACAAATCCATAGAAAAGTTTCATTTGCTTCAAATATATTAGCTTCCTAAGGATGATTGGATATATGTATAAAATACAAGGTGCATGATCACGTAGTTATAACAACAACAACAGTGGCTGAAAGTGTTGAAATCTTGCACACTCCAAAGTAAGAATTATTTGATATTTTCCTCAATATGAAACTGATTTTTATGAAATATGTGCAGCAAACGCGTCTTCATGAGCTGCATTTGGACGTCCAGGGAGTTCGGCACAGACTTCTGTCGTTTTTGCGAAGAATCGATTTGCGTGTCTACCGACACGGAAATCGATTCTTCGCAAAAACGACAGAAGTTTGGGCCAAAGTACAGAGACCACCAAGTGCAGCTTAGCAAGACGCGTTTGATGCGCCATTTTCCATAAAAATCCGTTACGTAATAAGGCCAATATAAAAGAATACGTACTTTGAATCGGATGGATTCTGGAAGTTTCAGTACTTGTTGTTGTTGTTAGTACCACGTGATCATACACCTTTAAATATATCTGAAAATGGCCTTGCTAGCGTAGCTGCTGATCAAACGGCACACTCAGGTAGCCTACTAATGCTTTGCTTGTATAGTTCTTGTTATAATGTGACGGGTGTCACTGATGGAATGGCGAAGAGTTCACCATACGCCCCTGTTCTCCGGGCGCAACCATATTTAACTTCAGCGTGAAACATTAATCCTTAGACCGCTACACTCAACACTTGTCGTCTGCTGTTGCTTTTATGTCTTGCCTTATTTCTCATTAAAAACATGTTTTGACAGCACTTCAGAATCATTTCCAATGGAAATGATTCTGAAGTGCTGTCAAAGCATGTTGTAAATTATTCTAAAGTGCTATCAAAGCATTGTTTTGAAAAAATAAGATAGCTGTGTAAAGGTTAATACCTGTCCAATTTGTCGAACAGAACTAGAAACATGTGCCCATGTTACCACTGATCTATACTATAATATATGTAGATTATGTCATTGTCTATTTTTTACAGCCTTAACATCGTGTATTTAAGCAATCATATGCCATATTGGCACGGAAAGCCACCTAGTAGTGTTATGTAAAGCGCCGCATATAGGGGGCAGTGACCAGTTAATTTAAAATTATCAATTTCACGCCCTCGGACAGTATGCATTTAATTCAATATTCCAAAATAAGTGGGCAGACAGCAATATGAGTTCGACATTTGTGACCTAGACACACTAGAAGCTTTTACATAAACACAAATATGCTGCTGTATTAGTGCTCCTTACCTATGCAGGAATGTGAAATATCTTGGTGCAGCCTCTTTAAAATTGTCCAATTCTGAGGTAAAATATTCACTTTAAAACCATGCCGTGCCACGCTACTTGCGGAATTACAGATTGAATGTTGTATGTGTTCTCAATCATCATCCAGAGGCAAATGCACTATCATGGTGCAAACCAGTTCCCATCCATGAGTTTTCTCTCAAATAAATTCTTGTTTGAAACCTCCCAGAAAAATCTGTTGTTTTCATAGTTTTTGTCACAACATACCCTCAA